>OX579651.1:5344683-5944683 GCA_951230895.1 Carpatolechia fugitivella
CTGATAATCATCTAAACGACTGCGTCGACAAAAAAAAGCCAGTGTCACTCGGGCTGATGTAAGGTTTCTAACGATATCCCACACATTTAAATCTGTTCAGTAATTTAGAAGTTATGTGGTTCAAAGAAATTCACGTACATACATGGACCTGCACACATTACACGATTTTTGTTGGGCAGTCGTGTAAAAAATAAAAACACGACTGCGCCGCCAAAAATTTTATAACTAGTGTCACTTGGGCTGATGTAAGAATTCTACCAATACCACATACATCCAAATATGTTCAGGCATTTAGAAGTAATGGTGGATTAAAGAAACTCACATACATACATAGTTGAACCCTGAACACATTACACTCTATTTTTTGGGGAGTCGTGTAAAAAGAAGACAAACAATTTCAAATATAATAAAGACGAGATTAAAAAAACAAAAGAAACGATAAATTAAAACATTATCGTGCTATTCTGTAGCGAACGAAGCAAATTAACGAGAAGGTGCATTTTCCATGCAAAAGCCGGCATGGCAAGCTTTTTCCATGAAACAATTGTCTCTCCACGGGCCTAATTAGCCTTCACTACTTTTAAATTACCTCGCTTTGTGAAGACAATACTTCATTCTAATATGAACTCTATGAACTAAAAATAAGGGTTAAAATGACTCGCCAGACAGTACATTGGCCGTACGTCGACTTTGTTTGAGATACGGTGACCGGAAAAATACGACATAATTTGAGTTAATGCGGTTTTCTACGACGCTCGACTATCGAGGAAAACTATTTATAATAATATTGGAACTTGATTATAATTTACTGACAGTCAGTTCTTTTCTAATCTTAAACGTTTTTATATTTTATTTGTAAGAAATAAACATTAGTCGAAACAGTTTTCCACATTTTAATCTATAAAACGTTAAAAATTAAAACATAGTAAGTACAAGAGCTGTTGATGATGATGAAGTATATATGTGATATGGTTGATATGGTTAGTAACAACTACAAGTAAGATAAGTTAAGATAACAACAAGTAAAGTTAGGTCTGTTCCCGCTGTCCACTAGTGTCACGTTTAAGTTACCTTCTTGCTGCTTTATCTAACTACTGACCTGTCAAAAATTCTCAACGCATTCCGACCAAATCTTCAGCAAAACGTTGCATACCCACTTTCCCAGATTAGAGATGTTTGTTGCAATACAGAACAAGGGACAATAAGGGACAGTTAGGAAGTTTAATTCAATCAAGTCCAACCAACCATCTTGCTCAAAGCCGAATCGGAATTGACTCCACAATAATCCGGTACAAGTAACGCAAATCCTGCTCCGCGATGGCTGGAGTTCGGGCTGCGTTTATGAGATTCGAAGTTCGAATTCGAATACTGGCCACAGCCATTTTGTATTTGGCTTTAGTGCTAGGATTTACGGATCCAATTATTGACTGCAGTGCTGTTTCCAGCCAGTACCAACCTAAAACATGCGTTAATTTGTCGTATCGCAAAAGTTAAATGACAATTCATTCCGCTAACTTCACACATAGCCATTTATTTGCGTGTGCTAATTTTCTTACAATATTTTCCACCGCCATTATAAAGTGTAAAATAAATTATTAATTACAAAACACATTCATCTGTGGAAGGAAGGGCTTTCATAAACTCGTCAAGTTGAAATTAATTAATTATTTTCGTTCACACCCTAAATTGTATGCATATAGTCATGCAAAATATTCTAAGAACCTGGGACCTCTATGCTTTCGTAAGCAAACGAGTGCTATCCCAAAAGCCCTTCCAATATTATCAATTCCATCATCATCATCATCATCATCAACAGCTCATATACATCCCCACTGAGGGGCTCAACCTACCCTGTATTAGAGCAATTAGACTTTAGTTGACCACGCTGGCCCAGTGCGGGTTGGTCGACTTCACACACAACCTTTGAATTTCTTCGCTAGAGTGTGCACGTTTCATCACGATGTTTTCCTTCCGCGTAAGAGCGTCGAATCAACGTACATATGAGTTCGAAATTCGAAAACACATTGGTACGTGGTGGGGATCGACCCCACGTCTCCCGGACAGGTGACAGCGGCCCTAGCCTAGTGGTCTAGTGACCACCGATGTAAATTGTGTAAAACACGACTATCTAATAGATTGACGTAAAGCCGACCAAACAGGCTGTGGTGCTTATGTTATGAGACTGGGGCTCTAAGCACTGAATTAAGTTAGCCAAATTTAGCTGGGTACTGGCAACCCAGCTAACTCACTAAGCATGGGTTAGTTAGGATACTGTGTTATTTTATTACTTATCCTGCCTCCCAGTAAGTAAGTTAGTAAGTAAGTAACACTTTAGTGCATAACACATATGGGACATACACAGAAAATATTATTATACGTTAAAGTGTAGAGCGTTAGGATTTTATTACGGAGGTTCTAGATTCAAACCCCAGTGTGATTAAACGAAGTTTGTTTAGCTGGTTGTCTGAAAAATAAGATAATTCCGTGCTTTGGAAACGTAGCAAATACAAAGAAAACAGAGGATACTAAATTGTGGTTGTTGTTTTTATTTGATTGTCAATTAAAGTCTAATAAAAAAAAAAATCATAGATAAATAATAAATTAAAACAATTGTAGGTTTCAGTGATCTACTATCTACCTAAGTATACTAGTATGGGTTTTATGGGTTGAGTTTTAGATTTGTGTAGTACCATAACGTTTATGCTACAACTTTGCAAAGAAAACCTCACAAGAAATTCCAAACTCGACTGCGAATAAGTTGTAAAGTCGATCAATCCGATTCAACTAGAATCGATAACTAGATTTAACAGTAACACAAAAGAAAATTAAAGATGTAAGTAGAATGTTCACAAGAGATTTCTATTGGCCTTTTCCTTCGGCGGGAATGAAAAGGAAAACAGTGAATTGGGAACGAATCTCTCATGAAAGGTTGTAGCCACTTGTAGGCTTGTGCGGAGTGTTGTTATAGTTTGTAGAGCCCACTTCAACGCTTATTCAACTGTGTAAACCACTCATAACATAGTGGCGTAAAATATGGCGTCATCGGCTTATATACTCGCATGTTACATATAATTTACTCGGTTAGTGATTTTTGTAGTTGGTGCTCGTCGTATGACTAGTTTTTTAAATCATTTTAAAACTGATTTAACGGGTAGACCCAACCACATCACGATATATTTTAGGTATAGAAACAAGTAAAATTTATTTACCTTTATTGCCCGAATACGTAAAAAAAATACAACCGAATTGAGAACCTCCTCTTTTTGAAGTCGGTTAAAAGGTCACTGGTTACAACGCGGAGAATACTCACATACTAACTTACTTGAAATGAAATAAATAGTTTATTAACTTTTGGATTTACATCTCTTAGTTTCGTCATTACATTTTTTTTGGTGAGTTCACTATTAAATATGAGGACTGTGGAGAAGAACTCACCAAAGAAAAACTTACTTGCTCGATACGTATAAAATACTAGTAAATTGTTTTGAGTCTTGATACACTCCTGCTTCTTAACCATACAACATGTTAGCTGAATTCGTAAACAAGTTGAGCCCTTCAGGCAAAAGCTTGTTGGTACCACACAGCGGAAACTTAGAGAACTTGTGTTTGCAACAGACCATGGATTGCCGAACTGCTATGATCACATTGTGCTTGTTATCTTTACTTCCTTCTTGTATGGGTAATTAATTATACCTGTAAGTGCGACAGTTTGAAAGCTTTTACAGCTACGAGTAAATTACTAAAACTAAAATCCTGGTTTGATATATGCATTAATAAGCTTTTACCTCCAACGAAAAATATATAAAGATTGACATGAATGTCTGGCTAAATAATTATCATCTTCAAGCTAATATTTTACAAACTTCGAGTTCAAGTGAAAGAACCATCTCCATTTTCACTGAACGAACACCAGAATGGCGAAGGCTTGTGGCAAAACGTGGCGGACCAAACTATCGGGTTCCTGAAAAACTTACCCCAGATAACAAGATGTAGTTAAAGAGAAAACTTCAAGCGGAAACTCCCCAAAACTACCTCCAACTAATGTTTTCCACTTATCGTAGCGAAAACATATAAAACTTACCATTCTAGCTTATGAGATTCCTTTTAAAACTTAATGGAAATAAATTTACCGTCTACTTAAACAAAGTTAATAGGAAATGGTACAAAATACCTTGTGCGAGCGCAAATGTAGTTCTTGGAAAAAGGAAAGGTTTTTTTTTTTTATAATTTTGGGTTAAAGGCTAAGCTAAGCCACTAACCACATTTACGAAATTCATAATCTTATACGTTAATTCGACCTCAATCGAAAAGACAGGCATGTGCGCCTGTAAAGAAATTTGAAAATTATGTCGATCTTTCCAAACCCAGGCCTTTTTTCCTAATTCAGGGTAGGCTCAGCCACGTAAGACCTGATAACATAATCATTACAAAACTAACCCCTGCATCGGATATACCGATCCACATCCTTATCTCATGTCATCTCTCTTTCACATTGCGAATTCCGATAACCTCTATAACCAATTCTCACAGTTGAGCGTACAAGGGCCCCGGTACTTTATATAGCAACGTACACAGCGCTCCTTTGACCTAAAACCTTCTCTTCGAACTTATCTCAGACGTAAACGATGCAAAGAAGCCGTAGGATTCTATCAAAGAACACTCGACGTTAACCTTCTCTAGGAGAGTTCATTTTAGCGCGGTGAGATCGTAAAATAGTGTATTGAGTAGCTTGAAGGAAAGGTTGCTACTGGAATCAGTTTAGTGTAAATAACTATATGAGGAATGAATATTATTATAACTATATTTTGTTGGATCTGCTATTAATTCTTGGATAGTTGGCGCGCGATCTGAATGCAGCTCACGAATGCGTTCAGACATAGTATTTACCGCTTGTTGTCAAATCTAAAACAGAACAATAAAGCATGCTGGAAGAAAAAAAAGCTACTAATTATGAAATCTATTTCCCACAAACTGTTGGTTTGTTGTAGTTTCGCTGTTACGTTGTTGTTGTTAGCCTGTCCACGCTTTTTGAAGTTGGTTATTCTATATGTAGTGCAGTTAAAAAGCAAGAATACTCCATAGATTCTCGAATATTACAGATACAAATAATCAAAGCAGTATGGCTCCCTGTGCATTGGTATTCTCGGAATCGTAAAGCCTGGAAATCTTCAAAGAGTAAATACGCGTTTTCTGAATATGCATTTGGAATGGCGGTTGAGCGGCCATTTTGTGTGCCGGTAGTAGAATAAAAGTTAAAGTTTTAATTTAAGACTTAGGTTAAGTTTTAGTTTAAGTTTAAGTAGTATAATATTCTATTCTAAAGTTTAAAGTTTTTTCGTTTTTACGTTTCGTTTGTTCGTTCGTTCGAAGACATTCGAAATAAAAACTACTGTCGGTTTACCTATCATCTTCCACGACTGGGGTTAACCTGCTGAGCTTAACTTTCGTAATAGCACAGTTTAGGATGTTACTGTTTCTGTATCAGCTTATATTACATACACTGCTTGCTCCTGTTTCTCCCTTGCTTGTTGTTTCTCGTTTAAGAGAGGCTAGTTTCCATTCGGTCCGTTCGCTCGATATCACCAGCAGCGATACGATCGGGGCCCCTGTTTTGTTTCCTTATTTCATCAGCGTTAGCCTTATGGACTAATTTTGCTCCTTTCAAACGAAAAATTACGGACTAAAGGCGATTTTACATCGTTTTGTAGTGGAACTTCTATGCATAAGGTATTTTTGCTTTTCCTTGATTGTTTTTTGATGTATTATATTTGTAGGTATCAAGACTGGAGTATTTCAGCTGATGATGATTTATAGATAAAATACAAAGTTTTTATAGTTGTACCCAGTTCGATGCAAGTAAACAAAACGCGAACAACACAGGGCTGCAACATTTGCACAGCAATCTCACGGTCATGTTCTTATTTATAGCAGATTTAATTAATATTTTCTGCACTGTAATGATAATTCTTCTCTTGTATTGCTATTCATAGAATACAATAGTGCACCAGCTCTGAAGACACTGGTGAAGTCTAATCCTCTTTATTCAAACCCTGTCGCGGAAAATAAAAATAAAATGTCGAGGTTTGCGATTTAATAAAGAACGCTTCTCGCTAGCAAACTTGAATTCTATGAAAAATGCTTTGTTAGCAGCATCGATAAATCTAGATCGCTAAAATGTAGAAAAATCTATAAATCTTTACGAATATTACACAAATACAAGTAAGTTTGTGAGCTCTTCATGGCTTAACAGCTTTATTTAACAATCTTGATGGAAACAGGGATCTTTTTGCTGGATGTGAATTGTGGGCAGCGCGGGATCCGTTGTAAGATCCTTTGTCCCGCGTGTGTGTCAGGTAAGAAGATGATCTTCTTTTTCATCGTGTGGGTTGTAAGGTCGACAACTCACTTCTAAGTGTTATTGAGCTGCCACTAGATACTAAACGGGGCCAACGGCTTAGCGTGCCATCCGAAGCAAGGAATCATCTTTCTTTTCAGACAAGGTGATTCAGTCCCTAATGATAATACATCTGCTTTGGACATAATTTCTTAAAAAATCATCTTAGTAATAATACTATGCAAATTCGGTGGTAAGTTGTGTGCTCATTGCCATGAAAAGGCTACCACGATCTAACTTCAATCGAGAAGTGGAAACTGTGTTAAGATAACTAAATTAATAAGGAAGATAAACCGTCAGAGGCGTTATAATATCACGATCAAACTTCTGGTAATTTGCTTACTCTGTTCAAAGTTTACTTTGGAATTACCAAAGATTTCTGATGCGCGTCTTTTGTTCCTTTGAGGGATTCAATTCAAATATTTTTTTTATTTATGGCGTTTCACTTGTAGTATTTCGCCAGTATCAAGTGGTTTTGCTAAGTAAGTAGCATGAGATACACAGACAGCCCTAATCCTAAGACTAGGGTGCTGTGTATGGAGAAGGTTCCAGTAATATGATAGCAGCATTACTGAAGTCACCACGTGGCCGCTGCAAGTCATCAATAAATGACGGCTAAATGGCGTTTCAAATTGTCCTAGTAAAGTTTATTATTCCGAGTCTTTCTCTGGATAATACACTATCAAAATTATACACTAAACACACTCGAATAAACTAAAAAACGAAAATTAAAACGAAAGCCCGACCGCCATTGACGGATGCTAACAATCGACCCCCTTGAGGGAATTACTACTTTGTCAAGATGAAGACGTCACATTCTTTCATGTATGGATATCTAGCGATCCGCCCGCATTTCACCTGCATATTAATATTTTTTCCGTGAGAATAAGGCCTTTCCCCGTGGTAAATCCTCCTAGTCCTATTCCAAGACTTAACCCTGTGCCAAGTTTCATCCCGATCCGTCCAGTGGTTGAAGCGTGATTGAGTAACAAACATCCAAACTTTCGCATTAGTAGGATTTTATTGTTGTCATCAGGAATAATGTTGATTTATTATAACACAATGCTTGAAGTAGAATCTACTTTTAAACCGAAAATTAATTATACATATAATTATATGATATTAATATTAGATAGAATTCGGAACCTCTTGGTGGGGACGTATTATAAGCTGTTGATGTGAATTGGGAATAGTGTGTAGTTGTGCCATAAAAATGAACAAATTTTGCCAACAGTCAACACAGAAATTATTATAATTTAGCTTACTAAGACAGTCTTTGAGCTCATCTATACAGATTTAGCAAACTCACCTAAAACACGTAATGACGAATCTAAGATGATAAAAGATTTTATGATAAAAATAAAATCGCTTATAAAGTGTATAAAACCAGTTAACAGTGCTTATTAATAGCACAAAATAAAAGTTCATTATTTAATAAATTTAAGAACCTTTCAAGTTTCATAAACACGTTTTGAAATTGTCTTACTTAACTTTAAACAACAAGGTAAAGGCATTCAAACTATGCAACATAATTATAGGTAGGAAAGTATGAACGGGACACAAAGGAACAAGGAAAATCAGGGCTGCCACGTAAATTAATTTATACTATATTTTTATATAAAAAAGGTCTTTATTTGTACACTAAGAAACGTGAAGATCGGTGTATGTCCTTTTGTTTAGGTACGTTTATTCCAAATCTTATAACTCAAAAATATTGCCAAACGCGATTTTAGTGTATGCTTCCTGGAAGCCCACTAAAGTTCTGCTCATCTCTTCGGAGATAGGAGCGTGAACATGGATGGATTTGTATATTACAAGTATATAATGAATGAGCTCAACGAGAAACTCAAGTCTATCCTAAGATCTGGCCATAGCTATCCACGGTGCGTATTGAAATACTTTTGACAGTACCTTCCTTTTAAAGTCCTCTTTGCAGACCTAAAGTATTGATTTTAGACTTACAGTGACTTTAGTTCATATTTGATCGGGACACTTTCTTATAAATAAAACGTAAGTTCGCGTCGGTTCTGAAAATAAAACATAATTCAACATCCTACCAAGACTGAAATAAAAATATTTATTTAAAGTTTTCGTGTGCACACCTTTTTTGATCACTCACTAGCTAAAGAAATTTTATTGATTACCTCTTTTGTAAGTAAATCCTAAAACGTCCTAAAACTATGCCAAAAAAGCAGGTTCTCGTTGTAATGACTTACAGCGATGGCATCCCTGAGCACGCCACCCTTAGCCAAAGGATAGCTTCGGAAGGATTAATTTAATTTTGCTGCTTCCCACGGCCGGGGCGCCCTCGCTGCTGGCCTTAAAAATAATAGAAACGTTCAGAACAAGGGCTCTTGGACATTTCTCGTCATATCTTCAATGGAAATTTAAGATCTAAGCGAACGTTGTCGCGTTACTTTATCAGTAAAATGTTGTGGTTCTTACGCACATTAGATTATAAGTTAAACTGTGCAAAATACATTCTAGGTCTGGCTATACACGTCATTGAAAATAAATATATATGCATAATATACAATTTATGTAAGAGTATTAGATAGGTAAACAGACGTAAGCTGTTAAACATATTAAATAAAAATAAATATTAATAAATAAAATATAATAAAAAAATAAATATTTAATATTAAATATTTTTAACAGCTAACCTATCTAATACGTGACTCAAAACTGCGTCTTAACATCCAACTAGACACAGACCGGGACTGAACAAAAATTTTCACATGCATGTTACAAATAACTTTTGTCCTAACAGCAATATTTTATGTGGTATCTACAAAGGAGAAGACACACTCCACTTACCAAATACAATTTCAGTTCAAACTTTATTGTATAGGTCAAAAACGTAGGAAGTTGCCAATTTGTTGCACTATCAAAAGTTTTGTATCAGCTACGAAATGGCTACAGCAGCGCTACGACATCTGCTACGAGTCGCTACGATCGCGGCAAAGTGCTACGTGATAGATTGCTTCCAAAGAATGGGAAGAATTTTAAGTGTTTTTGTAGAGAAATTGCACGTTGTAAGTTTGCGCGCTCATTTTATTTTCTTCCAATACATTGTTTTAAGAGTGTAAATGCTTTGAAATATCAGTTTAGTTCTGTAGCATTAGATACTAAATAGCCACATAATTTAAGAGCTATTTTTATTTTATGTTTCCTTTTCTGTAGTCTTTATCTTTTGATATAGAAGCTTTGAGTTAGATAATTTGCCACACCTACTTAAGGATCCAAATGTTGCAATTGACTTACTATTTTTAATTAATTGTTTAAATTGTAGTTTCACTAGCTTTAAATCAGTTAAAACTTGATCCAGGCTCGAGCCCATCAGTGTAAAACATGAACTCAGTAGAAAAACATCAGAAAAAAAAAAACAAACTTGGCGCCAAAACTTCTACAAACACATGTCAGAACTTACATACACTAACCTTAAATTTCGTCGCCGTAAGATTTACAATGTCGCAGTTACGAAACTAAGTGGCAATCGGCGGAACGTCCTAATGAATCAGCCGAGTGCGTTGTTTGTCTCCCTCTAGCAATAACTTCTAATTAGCCGGGCGTTTGCCGCTTTGCCTTGTTTGCTTTTACACGCCGCTACAATGTCGCATGTACTTTGAAAATTAGTTTTTAGTGTCGGAAAAATATAAATGAGTCATCGCATCATTATCAACATACATACCCCATCGAGGAGCACGAGACTACCTTCAATTAGGGTGATCAGACCTAACGGGACCACGCTGGCATACTGACAACAGTTGTGTGAGAAGTAGACCAATCCGCACCGATGTGTGCTTTTTATCAAATGCGAAAATATATTATTTTTGTTGGTAACTTTACTAAGCAGCAGTAAATCAATGTGACATCATTTTGTACAAAGATAGTTTAGTAGCGTAGTATAAGCTTGTCTGAAGTTACTTTTCTATTTGTATTAAAATATAAAAAAAGTTATCAACTTTGGTGTACTTCATTAGACAGGTTGGTTACCTCACCAACAACGTGGTAATAAAAACAACGTCCTTCACTACCATTAATACTAATTCTAACTTACAACACTATGCACTTCTCCTCACTATAAAATTAATCCTATAACACTGTAGTGCGATGGTGTATTCGCAATAACTCAACTCATTCACTGACGGACATATTTCACGGTCGTAAAATTTTTCAGTTTCTTTTTGTGAAATTTTGAATTTCTGACTTGTTTTAAAAGCTGAGGCTTGCAATGCTTTTGAGGAGTATTCGCTAGTGTAGAGGATAGGACTGCTGCCTCCCGGCGCTAATTCGAACCCCACCACGTTCGGATTTGTTTTAAAATTTCGAATATTTTGAATTAATTCGAGTATGTGAACGCGTGTGCGCACGTGTGTGTGTGTGTGTGTGTGAGTGTGTGTTACTTGAAGCTTTTACAGTGACAGAATCTGCTCACTCCTGTGAAGAAACTCAAAGGTGGTGTGTGTGCGCAGTCGAGTAATCCACACTGGGCAAGTGTGGTCAAATAAAACTTAATCGACTTGATACGGGTAGACCTTAGCCCCTCAGTGGGGGGGATTTATTTATATGAGATGATGAAGGATGGTGACTTTTGAGCATTTATAGATTATAGTCCTGAAATAGGGGTAAAATAAACAAACGTAATTTATAACGTACAAAAGTAAGACTACTTATTAAATTATATCGTTGTTTATATAGTTATAGTTGCTACTGCTCTGGGTTGCATCACCCTTAATTGATTAATCCAGTAGTTAATTCGACTAATCGTGGCGTGGGAGTCTGTGGTGATCCTAACACTGTGTGTAGTCAGCCTAGCCGACCTTGACTGAATTCAAATGGTACTACAATATTGCAATAATAGAGCGCCAACAAACTTGCAATAATTCAAGTCGTTCTCAACTCGCGCGGCCATATTTCATCCGCCACCATTTTTATCTGGGAAGTCGCGTGGCGCCGGCTAAGTGGACTTTTGACTTCTGCCTCCCGCTGTTTTAAGAGCTCGTTTCATAAAAATAGAAGAAATATTGTTTAGAAATATTTCTATTTTTGTTAAAGCGTGATAGTTAAATTTATTATAGATAGAAACCCTAGATTATGTTTAAAAGTGATTGTCACCATCTCTGGGGCCCTTCCACGGATAGTTGGTTTAAGTTCACCCTGAATTAGGGCGACGTCATAGTAAAAAAATATATCTTATTAAGGATAAAATATTTAAGATTACTTTTATTTTAGGAGAAAATTTAAAAATTACCATTAGTCTACCTTATAACCCAGTCAATGAAGAAGGAGAATATTTTAAAGTAAATATTGTACAGATCGACTTCAACAGTTAAAAATTTTTTGAAGCGAATAAATTTTTTCATGAAATTTTTCTAGGCAATTTGACAGTGTTTTTGCAGATAGTTATGCTGTTCTTTGGGTTTCGTAGATACTATATATAAGTAGTATATATAGGTATATCCTCCATACATACACTTTTAAATCCTGCTTCATTGCAAGCGCCATCCATCAAGGGACGTCAATTATATAGCGGGTTCCGCCATCGCCAACAAAACGTGTACGATAACAGATCACCTGTCTCTGCGCAGATCGCATCTCAAATTGCTGCAGAGATTTATTGCATGTTTCGCAAGGTTTTGACTCGCCGTAGATTTGGGTAGCAGGATATGGTGCCAAATGATATAGGTCATAGTTATATTGGTTGGGCCGCTTGATTTTCTTTTTAGGCTAAGATATTGCGCAGTGGTTCCTGCCTTCTAACTATTTATGTACACATTTTATCACGACCATTAGTATGTTTCGTGTTATATAATAAAGTCAAAATTCCATATTAAACACTGCGGTAAATGACCACCAAATGTAGTAAAATTCCTAACATTGTATATACAAAATGCAGGAGTTTGGAACTCTAATGCTACTATGAGCTTCAGTTTTGCTTCAGTTTTCATACTTTGCACTTAGCTTTAGTGTTTAGTGTATCGTATTGGCGCTGGATGCTGCTAACAATATGAAGAATCCAAGTACCCAATACAAAAACCATGGCGACAAGCTAAGAGAGCCAGTAAAGGAATTGACATTCTTGACTCTTTTCTTCTCTCCAGTTTTATCTCTAACTCTTAAGGTAGACTTTCATGGGTCGCGTCTGCCGGCTGACAACTGACACGCCTAGACGGAGAAGTCGGATATCTTCATCAGTTACGACTAAGACAACAACAGTGGCGCACAACCTAAGACATTTGAAACACGTCGTCTAGTGGTGAAGGGTAGTGGCTCCTGAGAAAAACAAAATAAGGTCGAAGGAAGGCGACGGGCGACGGGTTTCTTGGGTCCAAAGCCAAAGATTGTTAGAAGAAAGTGTTAGTGTTAGTGAACTCACCTAACAAAATGTAATGACGGATCTAAGTGATGTAATAACATCCTAAGGAAATAAATAATTTTGACTTTGACTTAGATTTTTAAAGCGCGTCGCTTCCAATCAGCAATCGTCTTTTCTTTACTCTGAGGGTGGCTTCATATTTTTTTTTTAATAATTGCGTCACGTCTAATTAAGACGTATTTCACCAGTATCGAGTGATATTTCATAAGTTTAAAATATATGATATACACAGAAGCAACGAATTATCTATAGCCAAGAAACGTAACTGCGCTTCAAACTTGACCCCACAAAATGAGTACCAAAGAAGCAAAACTTTACCATACCACATTCGAATACGCGGTACAATGATGTTTTATATGACTCGGTTTGTAAGAACGACGAAAATAAGCTTCAATGTACTACAGCAGCGACATCATCTGCCTGTCTGTAGTCGGCGTCGTCTGTGAAAATTAATTGTGCGAGTTAGGTGCTATGTATTAGCGGGCTTTGCTAGGTGGTTACTTGACTGTTGTAGTTCATTGCATGTGAATATAAACGGGGTTTACTGTCACGTCTTCTTTATCTGTGGTTGGCTGGCATCTCATCAGCCATCAGCCGCGACAAAAGTAAACTTATAAGTTACAATTTTTTCCTTACTTTGTGAGATCAGTTATCAACTTAACAACCTACACAGCATATTAAAACAAAATGTAATGTACAAGACTGCATTGTCATGCCGTACCGCAGCGTTTCGGATAACGTCACATTCATATGCATTCGTGAACTTTAAAAGCGGAATCAGACCGAGCGTCAAGTGTAATTCGGTGCAAATAAACGTAGCGTGCACCTTGATAATGTCATGTGCAATGCAATCGCATCGCTTGCGGCACTCACAGGTGAACTGCAAATTATATTACATGTTCGTTCACTGTGGCGCGAAAGTTAGTGTATCAGTAGGGTTATTGAGGAAGACACAACGTACACTGCCGTCTGGGACCACGAAAATCATGGGAAGTAGGCAGTGTTAAATCAGTTTTGTTTTATTGTGGTCTTTGTCATGCATTTTTTTTATTTTTGGAGTAGAATGGGTGGATGGATACTTATCCTAGTAGCATGTCTGGAAAAAGATAGCTGAACGTGGTCGGTAATTTGTGACTATGCCTAAGAAAATAACAAGGTGCTTGACCACTTTGACTTGATCATTTAAACTAAAAAGAATATTACACTCTTTAGGGGTCCATATTTACAAAAATTCCTAATCTGTGGATGGAAAATTACTTAATAAATATTTTCTCAAGTCAATGTAAGATATCGAGTCTAGATCTTAACTGTGGCAGCGGATTTTAGTTGTTTCCATCTCAAGCTATTGTGTAGTGCTAGACTTGATGGAATCTGAAGCACTTGAGACGAGAGCTTAAAAGCTTTTCTGTCCAAGGAATGATAAGTAATATTTTATATGAGACAGCTTCCTTCCTTTCAGATTAAAGCACGACACTAGAAAATACACAGTTAGCAGCGTCAGTGGTTTTAACAGCAACTCTTACCTATCTATAAAATGTTTTGTACTGTTAGCCGGATAAATAAAATCGATTGCCTAGGAACATCGAATAATGCTTGTTTTTGTATAAGTGTAAGTTATAAGCTAATGAATATCTTTTTTTATTTTTTCCTATTCTTTATTTGTGTAATGTTGAGTGCGGTCGAGACCTTATTGACTTGAAAAAATATGTAAGACTTATTTTTTTCGGCCAGTTTGACCTTAAATGCTTAGCACTGTTTTTATATTTATTACCAAACTTAAATTTTCATAAATACCTACCTATAGACTTTACCCTTTGAGCAATGTGACACCACTGTTGGCTCTTAAACTCAATGCTGTTGATAAAATAAAAATAAAATCGATGTGCAATATTAGTTTCCAAGTGTATGCTTTGAAGCCTTGGAATTATGCACAGTATATTATTCAAAATATAAACCCAATATCGTTGAGATATAGTTATTGGAGATTGAAAAGCCTTTGATAAAGTGAAGTCAAATTAAATTTTATTGGATATTTTGTGAATAGCTAAAGTAATATATGTACTACAAATAAAGTTTTGTTGACAAATATTGAAATTACGACATTGAATTTAGCATTATTTCGACAAGATATGTTGGAATTAGGTATTGAGATAGAAATTGACATATTGAGAGTATATTTGTTGTAATAGTAGGTTAGGTATGCATGTCATATAAAACTTATTTGTCAATGGTTAATCAATGGCAAAATACAAAATAGGTTTAAAGAACTTTATTCCAAAAAAGACAATTATGTTAATTACTTGAGATAATAATAAAAAAATGAGGGTTGATTACACTGCCTCCAACGAATTATCTATAGTCAAAAAATGTAACTACGCTTCAAACTTCACCCCACCAAATGAATACCAAAGAAGCCGGAAAAAAAAACTATACCAAACCACATTCGAATACGCGGTACAATGATGATTTATATGACTCGGTTTATAAGAACGTCGAAAGTAAGCTTCAGTGTACAGCAGCGACATCATCTGCCTGTCTGTCATTGTCGTCGTCTGTCAAATTTGGTGCTCTGTTTTAGCGGGCTTTGCTAGGCGGTTACTCTTCTTGACTAGAAGAGTAACTGCCTAGTCAAGAAAAGTTCGTTGCCTGCCACCGATAACAAACATTTTTTTTTACTTACAGGACAAATTACAATGCAAAATGAAAAGTACCTCCAAATTTTACAAATATATATATATATATGGTAGTAATATTGTACAGCGAATACATTTCTATGTCAAAATAATTCCAATAACATCGAGAAAACATCATAAATCGTTGTAATAGGCATTGAATTAAAATCAATCCGACATGGAGGAGCAATCCATTAGTTCATCTGAAGAGGAGTTTGCAGGAGGGCAAGATAGGGCGGGGAGGGGAGGGCCTCGTGAAGTGAATCCGACGATCTCCGACTGAAATATCACCAAGATAATATTTTTTGGAGAGATTTGTAACTTTATTGAAGATATTAAAAGCATTTAAAATTGTTAGATGTTATACAAAAGAGAGTAATTGAAGGAGATTTGATCCTCAAACTTGGGAGTGACGATTCGTTTCAGAGATCTGGAATAGTTAAAAACTGGATTGATTGATTGTCGTCAAAGGAGCTTGATATTTTATTTAATGATCTAAAAAGTTTGAAAGCTAAGCTAGATGAACAAAAAAATAAAAAAATTACACGTAATTTGAATTTGAAAGTGCCTATGGAGACTGAAGATTTGAATTTTTAGAAGATTTTAAAATTGATAACTAAACCTTTCAGTTTGGGTACTCAGCCCTTGAAATTTTTTTTTTTTTTTTTAATTCGTCACGATATTTTTTGAACGTTGAATGTTTGGAAGTTAAGATGTTTAGATGTTTGTATGTTTGTTCCGCTTTCACGCCTAAAGTACTGAACGGATTTGTATGAAATTTGGAATGGATATATTCTTTATGTATGTGTTTTGTGTTATGATGTCCTACAAATAAATGTTTCTGATTCTGATTCTGATTCTGAGATAGTTTGCAACCTGGATTAACACAGAACATTTTTTACAGGGAAAAGTCTTATTCTTACGGGAAAAATCTTACTTAACGCGAGCGTCGCCGCGGGCGGATAGCTAGTAATTTATAATTATTAGATATTTCGTTAACAGACCTAATCTGTAACAATAAATCTATAAAATTACTTTATTAAATTTTTATAAACTAAGCAGGGATGTAGAGCAGGCATCATGTGCTCATCTTCATGTATAATTATGATCATAAACCCCTGCCCACCTTCTAAGGGATATGGACGTGATGGTTAATAATATCGGGCACCCAGATCAACGGAAAAAGAAAGAGGATGCCTTTGTCCAGCAGTGGAAAACAAAAGAGGATATTTATTGTTTGTTCAACCTAGTTTAAGTTATATCACGCTTTTTATAATAACCCGAATTAATTCTTACAAGATTGTTATTGCGTCTTTGTCAAATAAAAATAACTGTATCTTAAAAAAAAGTTCAAAATAGCCACGGTCACATTATTCCACAAGCCGGGGCCTACAAACTGGAGAGCCAGTCACCGGGGACCCTTATCAACTTTCCTCGGACTTTTCCTATCATTATAACTTAGCAAACTCCATTCGTTAACATCAAGAACTCTTGTCCTTCTAAAGTAAAAAAAAACTTCGCAAAGTTATTTTTTATTTTTCACATAATGCGCCCTTTTCTGGTGATCCGCTAAGCCGAGTCTCAGGTAAATGTATGTATTGTTTTCCTTTTTTCCTTTTCGGAGGAACATTTCCGACACCCCGTTTTAAATCAGTCAGCCTAATCCTGGGAGCCCGCTACCAAATATCTGTTTTCATAACAAAAAAAACCTTTTACGTGTTAATGTTTATAATTTTATCAAGTAGCTTTTCTTTAATGTCTACTTACTTTATGGATTTTCCGGCATTATTACCAAGTATTTAAAAGGAGCTATCGGGAAATGATACTGATTAATTATTATTTTGAACTTGTGATGGTAGAATGGGTCACTTACATTATTTTTAAATACGTAGATAATATTACTTTGATGTCAAAAATAAGTAAATTGACATCTCAATTAGGCCGCTAGTCAAATCTGTATCTTTTTAGTGTTGTTTACATTCTTAGTTTTTTTGTATACTTGTGTTGTATTTGTAGATAACACTAAACTAATTAATATTATTCTTGAAATAAGGCCCCCCATTTATGTTCATGTATAAAGTTAGACTACAGTACGAGTATAATCCAATTATAAGATCCCGTATAAATTTTCTTGAACTTAGAAGAAAATGTCGAGTACCTCTTACGCGAGTTTTAATAAGCTCAATTACGTTTACGTTAAGGGGATATCATTACATACATACATTGAAGATTTATAACAGGAATACGTATTACGTTTTTGTAGCCAAAAATAAAGATGACGGATCTCTTTGAGTGTCGACATTTTTCTCAAATTTTCCATGGTACCGGAAGACATAAATTTTAATTACGATTCTCTAGTTACTTCGCGCTTCACTTCAGTTACAAACCGTGGTCGCCATTCACAATACGTGTGAATGGCGACCACGGGCCGGAAGGCGCAGTATTGGACGGCCTCCCTCAAGGTGGACAGATGACTTGGTGAAAGTTACTGGGCGCCGCCGGTGGATGCAAGTAGCGCAGGACCGTCCTCGGTGGAAACCTATGGGTGATTGCGTCATATTTATGTGACACACGTGTTTTGCTCATCCGATGATTAGCACGTATACTTTTGAAAATCAATCTACCAATCAGTGGTGTGGATGATTCTACGTATATGAACAATTTATGATTTGCACCAGATCTGTTTCATAACTTCCACTTCGAAGTAGAAAGCATTACCTTGTCAGAATGAGTACGAGTATTACCACATACACACATACACACATACACACACACACACACATACACATCACACCACACATCTACGTAGCTCACGTTTTTCTGTTGTTCCGCTTAACATACTCGTATCGTAAGATCATTCAAATAGATTCCTAATTAAGGTATGGTTGCTCATACACAATACATAGTTACTCATGGAGACGTGGTTTTTATAAACAGTATCTTTGGTCTAAAAAGGCCTTGTTTGAACATTGAAATAAAGGATTTCGAGAAACCAAACAGAAACAGGATATTGTCTTTGTTAACATCATAATCAAGGTACTAAATTAACTCGAACGGAGTGATTTCTCCGGAATTGTTTGCCTTTCGTCCTTTTTACCGGGTTCTCAAAGCCTTTGTCCATTTGAAAAGTATCTGTGATGAGTTATAAGTAAGTATTTTAAAAATAGAATCCTAAAGTGGTGCTGAAGTGGGTACTTTGTCCAATCATTATCATCATCAATGTCCAATGTTACTTATTAACTTTAAGTCGAACCAAGAATTTGGTTAAAATATTTTTATGAAACGTATAATATTATGTTAAATACTAATAAGGTGGAGATAAATAAAGTTAATCTTATTACGTGGGTGGTTAGGTCGAGAACCGATGTTTGAATTGATGTCAATAAGTGAAGTTCCTATGTAGTAAGTTTATTTGAATTAATCGTTAGAAGAGGGTACAGTGGGTGTCCCCTATAAAACATAAGATTTAGATCAAACGTCCACGGTTCTGACTTTAGTAAAAAATTCGATAGTCGTCATGATCTCAAAATTAAGTGAATGCTCAGACTATTTCTGAGTTTGGTAGGTAATGACCGAGTTAAACACTAAGTTCACACTAAAAGAGAGGCAGCGTATGATTGGCTTAATAAAATGATGAGTTGCAATTTGAATCACACTTACTAATATAATAAATTAAACTCTAACTGCGTTACCATTCCATATTTTGAAGTTAATTAAAACTTTTCAGTAGAAAATATTAAAATACAACTGATCGTTAGTCCTGATGCGAATCGTTGCTCTTTCAATATAAAATTGACCCTCAACAGGCAATGAGTTATAGATGAAGTATCATTGGAGTAACCCGTGTAATTAGACGTATTGCGTTTCGAAGTGGGGTAGTTACCCCGGTATTACCATGATCCGGACGGTTTGTACCCGGGTATTGTGCGGAGTCAATATCGGATGGTTTATTGAGGATCGGAGTCAGGATTCTTTGTGGAGTGGTGGATTGAGACCGCTCTTGTTACATTGTGTGACTGCGGGATAGAGCTGCGTTTAAGGACAAAGTATTGCTTTTTTACAAAAGGCAAGTGTTTACAGTCATTGTGCTGCCAGACTGTTCCATCAGCAAATTGAAATATTTACGTGTTTGTTCTTTTTTTAAATTAATTGAAATCGATTTGAGCTTTCATTGAACGTAGACTTTGTTAAGTATGTAATAGCGTTTTGATAAATTATTTGTTTCGTTTTTATTTTGTTATCCGTGGAATTGGATTTAGAAAAACGAAAAGGTTTACAAAATTCGTATTTTAGAACTCTTTTCAAACACAAATGGTTCAGATTTCTAATCATTACATATTTTTTGTTGAAAAAGAGATTTTGTAATCCATAAAAAATGTACAAAATAAGAAAAAAAAAATTAGTAACACCAAAGAAGGACGTGAAACTTTAGCAAAAAATGTTGTCATTTATAATATTAGGTTAAAAGAGGCAAAGTCCTGTCTGTCAACCTGCACTCATGGTGAACAACAGCATAAAACTATAATGAAAATATGATTAGATACGAGTATATAGGTTTTATCGTGTTTTTAGCACATGATATAATAACATTTGCAAAAGAAACTAAATTACTTCATATTACATCCTACCTGT
The DNA here is from genome assembly GCA_951230895.1 of Carpatolechia fugitivella. Lineage (NCBI taxonomy): Eukaryota > Metazoa > Arthropoda > Insecta > Lepidoptera > Gelechiidae > Carpatolechia > Carpatolechia fugitivella. Next base: position 5,364,761 of record OX579651.1, read on the forward strand.
ATTAACAAAAACTTTGTAGTTGCTCCAAAGTATCCTTTGAATATTTTTAGTTACTTACCCACTATGTTCCAGATTGCGAATATTGGAGTAAAAGAACATTAGTCCCTATTGTTGGAGGTTTTTTATTGAACCGACATAATTCTCTGGATTTCTAAAGCGTTTTATACCATTGCTAGCAATTTGTGAAGGGTTGGCGCAATATTGAAGTTCGTTTTTGTCATTTATATGTTCATGAACTACTGCAGAGAAGGCCGAGGAAATATGTAATAATAAAAAATATTTTATGAAAAAGAAAATCTGAAATTATTAACAAAACATTTTGTATAATATGTCACCGTAAGATTGTGAACGCCGCTGTTAGTTTATAATCTGACTCCCGATATTATAAACTTACGGAAAATAATGAACTGAAACCAACTATTAACAATTTAACGTATTATTTTTCGTTAGTTTATAATCTATCGAAGTAAACTCGTCCAATTGTAAACCGTCCCTGATTGGTCAGTTTTGGCTGCGGCAATGAATAAAAAAATAAAACTCTATTGATGAAACGAGCTACTGCCAAAACCGATCAGGAACACGGTTCACAATTTTACGGGGGATAAAGCCCGTTAAATTATGAACTCTTCGGCTTTGTTCACAATTTGACGATTTGACATCGATAGATTATCAACTAACGAAAAATAATAGGTTAAACTGTAAATGGTTGGTTGGTTCAATTCACATTTATAATATCGCGAGTCAGATTATAAACTAACGGCGTTCACAATCTTACGGTGACATGCCCCGTTATTAGTGTCAAATATTTTCAGAGCTGAAAGAAGAAGTCCTGATCTTCAATTCATAAAAAAATGAGATCAATGTACACGTTAGTTTTCAAGTAATTAAGCCAGATAACTTGGTTTCCTAATCATAAAAAACATCATCCTCAACCAGCTGATCACTACTACATTTGCATGCACGCACACACGCATTTGATGCGCGTTTACATGTATCTAGAGTAATGTGAGTGTACATGCAGAGAATGATCTCTTTTTGTCATATTTAATGATCCTTTTTTTGTTAAAAAAAAAAAACTTTAAACTAACGTGTAGATTTTCGAAATATTTTTTTACGTGACTATTATGACTATTACTCTCAGCCCTGAAAATATTTGACACTAATTACGGGGCACCTTATATATAAACTGAAATTATGTTCCTACCTCAACTAGGGATGATGGTAGATGCAGTTTGATTTTGTGAATTTTAATATTGAATTTATGGTTAAAAATTAGAGGAAAGTGTGGTAGTGTATAATATTTTTAGTATTTAGTGTGTATATTTTTATTTGTTCATATAATTTTGAACCCGTAGTTTTTCACATTTTTATCGTATGCAATAATAAAGTTTCCCTACCTTTAAAAACTCGTCACTGGCACAAAGTATAACTAGCGCCATAAAAAAAAAAACTAGGGATGATGTCCTGGGTAAAGAAAACTAAATCCTATATGTCCGTCAATCAGGTAATACAATAATATTAGACTCGGTATAAAATCGATTCAAGCGTGACGTCATACACTTTTTCAACTCAATATAAATCCGTATTTTTTGATAACGTGAAAAAAGAAAAAAATCATGTTCAATACTTTTTAACAAAAATGTTGTCTGGAAGAAATTGCTACCATAGCAATAAGGCCGCCTATCTGTACACCCCTTCATCTGTCTTTTGTTCTTTCAAGCTATATCCTTGTGTGCAATAAAGTATATTCTATTCTATTCTATTCTAATAATCTACCTGATAGAAAAAAAGTAGTCATCATCCCTAAACAATCAAGCCCTAGACCACGCTGGCCCAGTGCAGGTCTGATAATTTATTATCTCGATTTTGGTTCCATTACGAAAACTTTATTGAAACCAATGAATTTTATCTTCACGGATTCACCAATGTAAAGTACAAAAAAATATAAAAGTGAGGCTTTTTTATCATTGTCTGTCTTGTGGGTGATCAATCATTTACGGAGAAACGCGCCTGTACAGCCTCCAAATTCTATAGAGGACGCGGAAAATAGTCCCTTCCGAATCTTAGCAAGGTTCTCATTGAGGGTCAATCAATAAACCAACGAGCAAAATCGTGTAGCTGGTCGATCATATGACTGAAAATAAAATTGGAATTATTATCGTCAAATCGTTTTACCAATACTAAATCATTCTCGGACATGTAGGTTAAAACATTTTAAATATACATGTATATCCATACATCTTCACACACGACGGCCATCTGATCCCAAACTAAGCAGAGCTTGTACTATATGGATATCAGGCAGCTGATTGATATACATTTTATAAATAGATAAATAAATACATACTCATAAAGATAAACAATATCCAGACACAAGCCAAACACAAGTGTTCATCACATGAATGTTTGCCCTGGGCGGGATTCGAACCCACGACCCTATGCTTCCAAGGCAGGCGTACTACCTACGGAGCCTTCAAATAAATCAATACCCTCTCAAAGACAAGATCATTCGGTTAAAGTTTTTTATTTAATGAAATGTGGAGTTTTTGACTTTGAAACTAAACTAACAAACTTATTGGCATTGTTACTAATGAAAATATATTTTTAATCTAATTCTTAATTAAGTTCGTCCGTTCTTTTTACCTTTCTAAAGATTAAAGACAGAAAATGGGCATCGTAATATTAGAGCTGTCAAACAACGAATTTGGAAATCTCATGGACGCGTCATTTGCACAATTTTAGAGAGGACGTAAAATATACGCCTTTATTTTAGTTTAACAATAATTATCTTCTTCTTCTTATTCGAATCGATGAACACAAATACCAAACTAAATTGTATTTGACCAATGCTCAGCGACTCGGACTGCATTGGGTTTGGCCTCATAGAGATCCTCTATTGTGCATCTTGTAGGACTCGCTGGGCACGCCAAAAGATAGGCCATGTTAAGATAATATCATTCGGTAATCTGAAAACAACTTTGCATGCATCATTGATCATAAAAACGAAAAAGATAGATGGATTTTAAAATTAGAATTTGAGCATGACACTGTATGAATCGGGACCAATATTACTCTTCTATAGGTACTGAAATTTCATTTATTATTTATTCTATTATTACTTATTATTATTTGGTAACATCGGTCACTTGTTATGTTTTCTCGAAAGGAACTCAAGAGCTCATTGAGAGGAAGTAATTACTTGCTTATCGTCGTTTATTAATAAAGCACTCAAGCAAATGTCAAGAATTTACTAATTCAGTACGATTTATTCTCCAACTAGCTGTCCGCCCGCGGCTACGCTCGCGTTTTGTAAGATTTTGATTGAATGAATATACTGAATGATTTTCCCATGGGAATAAGACTTTTTCCTGTAAAAATCCTATTGTAAATATCTTGTGTTAATCCAGGGTGTGTTAATGGAGATATCATTCCAAATTTCATCTAAATCCATTCAGTAGTTAAAGCGTGAAAGCGAAACAAACATCCAAACATCTAAACATCCAAATATATTTTCTTATTTATAATATTAGTGTGATGTTATCATTTACAAGACATCAGAACGATTTTTAATAAAATTTCCGTAAAGTAGACTTTGATTTATATTATTTCTGAGTTTAAATTAAATTGCGCTATCACTGGAGTTTATGAAGCGGATATTTTACAACCACACGTTTGAAGTATTAAACTACACTTTTTGTTAGCTTATTCGAATTCCTTTTTTCCATCCGTGAATTTAAAATGTTTATTTGAGTAACACATGTTTTATAGCTGAAAAATAGTTTGTAATATTTTTTAGGTAATTATGTAATATTTAATGTAACAGAAAGACGAGTAAAATAGAAAGAAACGAAAATGTTAATTAATTTCCCGGCGGTTATTTTTGACTAGTGGTTCGCCCGCGGCTACGCTCGTGTTGTGTAAGATCTCCATTCCAAAATTCATCCAAATCCGTTCAGAAGTTAAGGCGTGAAAATGGAACAAACATCTAAACATCCAAATATATTCATTTATACTCGTAACTTTAGTGTGATGTAATTAATTGCTAGAAGGATAATACAATAATACACTCAATAAGTAGGTATTATTATTTAACTAAGCTGTTATTCGCTTGGCACATGGAATAATATGTAAAATGAATTCACAGTGTGGGCAGTCTGTTCATGTTCAGTCTTCGATTAATGTGCCAGCGACGTTCCTTGATTTAATAAAATTTGCATTAATTTAAATTTAAAATGAACTCTATCTATCTACGTCATTGAATCGATTCGTTGACTTGATTCTATTAATAAACATTTATGAGACATTTTACGGGCTTACCGCGATATTTTTTTTTTTGAGGAGACTCGATATAATTATGATTTTATATGTCTTATAAATGTTATTATAATGACCGCGAAAGTTTAAAATTATCTTTTAATACTTTTTTAAAAACTAAAATAAAAACGTTAAAAACTTTTTATTTCATTTATAGCCTTAACAAAAAAAAAAAGTTCCGAACGACAAAAAGTCTACTGTGTCGCTTAGGCCACGTTTGCACTCCGACCCACCTTGCTAGACTTCGTATTGTTGAAAATGATATGTGTGAGTGTGGAGACGATGTTGGTGACTTAGATCATATTTTCTTCTGCTCTCGGTACGACCATTCTGGTTTACTTCAATCCTTACAGTCCCTCCACGTTCCTTTTCCGACCCGTATATCCTGTCTTATTATGTATCCCCTACAATATTGTAGTGTATTGTCATCGTTTATTTTATCTAATAATATAAAAATTTAACCCTATAATAATAAATAATTACATAATATATTTTGTAAATACATACAGTTAGCACTCATATTTGTTTATTATATATATTTTTGTATAATACTCACTTTCCTTTCCATTTTTCAATTCTTATCCTTTTTTCGTGATATTTATAGTTTCCCTACGTTTATTTCTTAGTAAATTAAAAACTCGACACTGGCACAAAGATTACTAGTGCTACTGTGGCTGTTTGTGTACTTTGACATTACACATTACTAGCGTGTCCATATGGACACGTGTTTTTTTAAATACTAGGAAAATCCTTTCTACACCAAACGGCATTTTTCTCCATTTTCTGACCCTAATACATGACGTAAATACGCAAAAAAAAACTGGAATAATGAATTCGGGCATTACTGCGTTAAAATAATAACACGCAGTTTTATTGTGGTGATAAAGCGTCTTACACTATATCCACCACATTTCCTTTGATATGTTTTTTTTTAATTGGAGCATTTTCTTACTTATTTGTTTCTTTTGAGCGCCCATTGTTTCATCGGTTATGTTTAGGTTTATATAATTTGCTATTTATAGTTTCTTAAAAACTTCGAAATGTTACAGTTTCTTATAACACTCTAATTATTGGTCTATTTTTGTTGGCCATCCAATTTCAAAATGGTGCCCATTTATTTTAAATTTGTATGAACACAAAATCGTCGTATTAATTAAAACACACAGCTGCAGGCACGCTGATAATTTAACAATAACAAATGAATTGAGTTTTATAGAGTTGGATTATTCTCTAGTGTTGTATGAAAGTCGTCAATTTACAAATTAATTTATAAAGGTTTATCTGTTTTTAATGGGATAAGGGCAAGCGAATTATGATAATAAGAAATATATTACATGTATACAATATAAGAACACCTTCTAAAAAGATTCTAATGGAGTAAACAGAGCTTGCAGCAATACAATATATGCAGTATCAATGTAGGTACAATTATTAATAATTCCAACTATGAATTAAGTATTTTTCTGTTGTTCCAGGTGCTACACAATGAAAACCATCTCGCCGACTTAAAAATAAACCAAGTTACAGTGTAGTGATGTGGCATTGTTTAATAGGATGTCGATGCAGTGGTCTGGTTAGTTTGTAAGATGAAGAAGAAGTTGAAGACCATGGGGGTGAGTGGCGCTCTGGTCAAGGTTGTGGCGTTCGTGCTACTGGGGTGGATTTCTGGTGAGTTTTATTCAAAATTATATTTTTGCTAAATCAAATTTTAACACTTGCTATTTTGACCTGTGAAACCAATATAATCTTATCATAGGTGTAATACATTTAAATATTATTTTCGACTAATTAATATATTTAGTGTTTTTTTTTTATAATTACCTATATTATAGTTTTGTTTTCTATAAAAATCTGTTTAAGCATACAACAATTCGTAATTGTTATGTGCCAATAAACACATAATTCAAAATTAGTTAAATTGGAGTTAATTGTATTAAATTAGTTGAGTTGAAAGACAAAATCAAATTATACTTGCAATGAGTTAAAGAATTGCGTCCTAAAAATAAAGGGTTTAATTAATTGCAACTTAGAAGTAAGTTAAAATAAAAGCGGACAGGAATAAAACTTTTTCAAAGGACTTCCAATAATTTCTTTGTACATTTTTAATCAATTGTTAACAAAATACAATACAAAAAGTTCTTTCAATTCGCAAATTAACCCGTTTTACAAAAAGGCTGTTAGCTGATTAAGTTTCCATTGGCTGGTATCCAGGGGTCGTAAATCATGTTTAATGCAATTAGACTTAATCTTTGATTAAATACGTCATCTAGTGCTGTTCTAACGACGAGTAGATATTGTTTGAATATTGATATCGATAGTTTTTTAGTGCCTTTTAGAATTTCTAAAGATGTATTACCATAAAATATATTTAAAGCTACATGTACATCTCTGACGTAAATACACATGAAAGACGAATATAACAATTATATGCATTTATGCGATTTCATATTAATTTAATTAATTTATCAAACCATTGCATGAAAAAATGCAGTTTTGAAACATTAATAATATTTATCACTAGAAAAAAAAAACTGGAATTTTCGATGCGCAACACTAGCGTATCTTTCACTAGTGTCGCACCGACTTGGCTAAGGGAGAGCAAAGTTTGGAATACAACGGAATTTATGGTAATCGAAGAACCCTGCTCTTTGAAAATTAACGGGTTGAAAGAGGTAGCGGGGAGGGGTCGAGGAAAAACAACGCTTTTTGGATTATGGATATTAAAGCCGGGACAGTATGGCTTGATTTATTTTTTTATGAAATTAGATGTATATCATGAGGCGTTGTCAGTAAGTATTTTCATTTAGAAATAATAAAATAATTATAAAGTCAAGCTGTTATCCCTATAGTGGTAAGCAGAGCTTTAGATGACTGCACGCACTAAAATCATATAAGGAAAATTAGCTTATTTACAAACATCAACATCAACGGCCCGTTACAGTCCACTGCTGGACTATGAGCCTCCTCCACTTAAGTGGAGGGTTTTGCCATAATCTCCACGCTTGGAAGGCTAGGCGGGTTGGAGATCGCATATTAAAAGGTTACTCTAGGTATCAGAGAGCGCTGCTGCCCGTTCCCTGTTCAATGTGTAGTCCCTAAGTCGCTTCTTACGACACCCACGGGAAGAGAAGGGGTTGGTGACAAATGTATTCTACTCTGCCGTCACCACACGGCGCTTTATTACAAAATTATTTACAAAATAAAAACATATTGGTACATGGTGGGGATCGTACTCGCGTTTCCCGGACGGGAGGTAGCAGCCCTAGTCACTACACCACCGATGCTCTTGTGTGTGGGACAAGGAAAGGTTTAAAAATAAATACCTATATTTATATTACGTATATGCATGTAATGTACGCATCAGTATGAAGTCCCGGTTATTAATTGCGAGACGCGAGGGAAAAATCAAACCACAGATATAGGCCCGGTTTCCACCAAAGCGGAGAGGAGAGGATATCCATTATAGCTTTGACGTCGAAAAATGATTTGTAAAAATCTTAATTCAAATAAAACATTTGTGATTTTGATGTGTTTGAAATCAGATTTCGTTATTGAAGCTAAGCGGAGAGGAGATGTGGAAAAAACGAAATCTGATTGTTTATTCAAACACATCTCCTCTCCTCTTCGCTTTGGTGGAAACCGGGCCTTAGTGTGGTTTAAACACAGCTTTATGATGTCATTATAACAGTTTTTAAACCAAAAATAAATAAACAATTTTATTTGAAAGGGGAAAAAGCTCATAATGCATGTATTTTTTATAGTACCTATTTAAATGTACGACGATCCTAGTACCTATTTAAGTGGACCTGAATCTAATTATACGACACCCACGGACTATCTTACCATGTTTTATTTTACCTACGACGATATTGGATCCGAATGTGACGTGGACGGTCGCCGGTCGCCGGGCAGTCTAACTAAATAGAAACACAATTTTACCGCACCGTATTTGTGTCCACTTCAGCACTGCCGAACACCTGAGGTATTGCACCTGCAGAGCGCCTGCAGATTTGAAACCAGTTTGGACCGGTTGAATTCAGCTAGTACGAGTAAGCTGATTTCATGTCTTTTAAACTGGCATGGCGAGAGTAAATAGGAAATGGAGTCGTGCCACAGTAAATGCATATTTTTATATTTTTTCTTATGACTAACATTTTTTATAGGACTATCCGATAATGTTTTGTTAAAGAAAAGATGATAGATATAGGCATAAACCAATAAGGACATAGACCACATAATAGGGAAGAAAATTATTGTAGGTAAAAAGTACTAATAAAGAATACAGATAAAGAGGAATGCTTTAGTTGTTCATTAGTTGAACAATAAAAAAACTTCCTAAGGCCGTTGATATTAAACAAAATATTCAACATAGGCATTGAAAAACAAAACAGTTTCAGCTCGTATTCATAGCGACTCTTGAAATCGCATATCAAATAGGTATCATATTTCATATTTGTCAAATCGCAAATCATTTGCACTTGAAAACAAAACATTGCAAATGAAATACCTAATAAATCAAGTACCTTTAAATAAGAGTTGTTGTATGCTCGAGTTGCTCAACTTGAGTCATTAGCGAGTCGTTCAATATTCTTTGAATGAAAGTCTATGATACTACGCGTATTAAACCGCACCAGCAAAAAGAAAATTCTAAGTCTATGATCCGCACCGTGACGTCACGGCATCGCATCACCACCGATACGTGTGCATTGCTCACGCTGTTTTTCATGTTGCTCATGTTGTTTGCTGTTTGCCCGCGGCACTGAACCCGCGGCTAGGCCTGGGTTATATGGGTGGAATTTCCCTGTTTCTAATATTAGCAGCACCATCTATGAACCTGACTTAAGTTCAGAAAGAATACAATTTGACTCACAAAACTTGGAAACTTGCTCATAAATTACTTTTTCTAGGATTTTGGATAGATGTGGCAGTATACTTATAGGATGCAGTTATGTTATGTAAAAAGTGGCCTTAGTTCTTGGACACCAAACTAAATTTGTTCAGCCGTGAATTAAAGTGTAACAGACGGACAGACATAGCTACTTTCGCAATTAATTAGAAAGATTACGGCATGAGTTAAGGCGGTACCGGGTGGAAGCTGAGTTGATGAGTGATAACCCTAAGCCGGATATACACCGTCCGTAAATCGGGTCGAAACAGTCGAAAGCGATCCTGATAAACCTGCGGCGGCTGGTGAATTGCTCCCGACTTGAGACATAGAGTAACCGAGCCGATTGTATTGGAAGCCAGCATGGCACGCGACAGAAGAGTGTTTCCAGGAAAACGATTCTTGATTGATTCTTGAAGTCACAAATATTTGATAGCAAACAGAGAAAAAGACATCTAGTCGATATACCTACTGGCATAACTCACACGATATAATAATGATGTAAACGTTTTCATAGCATTTACAATGCGAACCAGCTCGTGGCCAATCTCACACCAACCTAGTATGGCCAACGGTAAATTTTTGTATTGATTTGACGGATTGACGTCACAAATTTGCGGCCGCTTAGACATATTGTTATTTTAATCGCATTGTACGCTTGAATCTATTAACAAAATTTGGGTCCAACTCATCTGTGAAACTCTCGGCGCGAAGGATGTCCATGGCGATGCAGCCAAGCTCCATCGGATTATTTGACTGAGATGCATTTTTTATAATACTATTTGTACTTTAAGCATTTTTTTGTAAGAAATGAAGTATCATTATCAATTAGAAGTAACTGGATGAACAATGATCAAGTACAATATAGTTTCATGCTACACCCATTCACTGAAGTCAGAATAATGCTCCTGTTTTCGAAAGCTCGGAAGCAATTCACTGTTGGAGAAGATTTATTGCGCCTACCGGTTCCGTTATTCCGTTGCCGGTGTTTGCGAGATCCGATTTAGATGCTCATTGCTTCGGAGTGCACGATGTATCTCTCTCTTGAGCGCTATTATGGCAAACGTGCCGGTTACTGGGAAGATTATTTGTAAAATTAACATTGTGTCGGTGTTTTTATTTGGATGACTTCTTGCGTAGGTTTCTTACCCGCGTATTTGTACACTGCTGTTTACTATCCCAAATAAATAAAATAAATATAATATTGTTTGTACTACCGAAGGACAGAAAAAGGAACAGAAAATGAAATGAAAAAGAGAACTGAAAATACCAATTTGTAACATTTCTTATTTATTACTTTCACAAAAATTTAGAAGATCTTTAAACTTTTATATAAGAAAAACTTTTAGAATAAATTGTATGACACGGAGGAGCCTTGGTCAACTTCAGAATTGAAAAACGTGTACAAAACATAAGTAAAATGTTTTCGAAATTCAAACACCCCTGGTTTGAAGAAGTTTTATCTTTCTTAGGCTATTATTACGAAACTTATTCTGAATTCAGTTCACAACTAGTTCCGATTTAGGAGCTGCCAGAAAAATGCTCTTTCACCTAACACCGCCCTTTGATTCGCGAATAAATTTTGACTTCAAAGGTTCCAAAGCTTGAGCGATAAGAAGGTTTTGTTATGTTGATGTTGCCCTTTTTATCTTCCACAAGACTATTATAGGTGAAACTCTTTGCAATATAATATTCTTAAGGTGTCACCTGAGCTTATATTTCTCTTGTTAAGGTAGACTCCGAATTTTGAGTTTATTTTCTATACCTATACAAGGTGAAGGTGAATATTTAGTGAGAGAGAAAATAGGACCTTAAATCTGTTTTGTTAAGTAATCCGAGAAAGATAAAATTTAAACTACTACCCCACATTTTCCAAATTAAAGAGTTTATGGTAAGTTCTCTAATTCGCACCCCTTGTATGCGGCTGTCCAGACGTATTGACGGCAAAAAATATCCCCTTGTATGCCGTTGCCAAGACATATTGACGCAGCGGCGCAGGCGACGCTAAGCGCCGCAGCCAAAGGAATGTTACAACATCGCGCGCGCCGCATATAAAATATTAATATTTAATTACGCCGTGTGGTGACGGCAGAGTAGAATAGATTTGTCACCAACCCCTACTCTTCCTGTGGGTGTCGTAAAAGGCGACTTAGGAACTACACATTGAACAGGGAACGGGCAGCAGCGATCTCAAGTGGAGGAGGCTCATAGTCCAGCAGTGGACTGTAACGGGCTGTTGATGATTGATGATGATGAATTATAGGTCTAAATTAGGTAAGCTGATACATGACGACAATACATTATAAAATAAAAAGAGAGACATCAAAATCAGATATTACTCTATTTAAATCATGTAACATTTGAATGATAACGCATGTGTAGATGCAGGAAATCACCTTTGATCGTTACAACCTTGGCCGCTTTTCAGGCCCGAATAATTCATAAATAACGCCTCTTTTCGCTGAATCCTTTTCACTTGAAAACTGAATGAAAAATTTCGATTCAGCCTTTCGTCGTTTTCATAAAAACCCCAGTTATTAGAATGGAAGCGCGCGTTTAGACAGGGCGAGGATATTGGCAACGACGAATAATACTAATAATGGAAGTCGGGTCAAAAGGAAATCATTTCGAGCGGCAACTTTGTACGTAGAAAGTTTTCTTCAATATAACGAATTATTGGATTTGCAGACTCCGCAGAAGAATTCTTATCGGACATTCGAGAATGATATCTTTTTCCGCGAAACTTGCCAGCTTTTCCGTTTGTTTTTGTTTGATTGCTTTACATGTGTTTGTTCTGAAAAGAGTGGAAATACAGATGAAAGGATAAAATACAATACAATATCTGCTATTACAGTATCTGCTATTAATATCTGCTATTACAGTCTCCTTGAAAATATATTGCTTAATGTTAGCCACATTTTCATCCTACTCTTAAATGCTGAATTTAGGATATAGATTTAATAAGCTAACAACTAACATTGCTAAATATATTCCACTATCTTTTGATATTTCATTCGCTGCGTAAATACCCATATACATAAGCGTTGAGCACCCCTACCTCTTTTGTCGAGCGCTTAATTAACCTTGGCAGGGTCTATAACCTGTAAGTAACTTATTTATTACCTTGTATATATCTGAATATATCTGAATGTTTGTAACTGAATGATGTTGTATAAAATAAAGCATACAGTGAAAATACATAGTATGTTCTTGATTAACGTTAACAACGGAAAACTTATCTGATGTTTACATGAAGAAGTGAGCTAATACAAAAGAGTCTACATGATCACGGTCTGCCTAGGTATATAGGCAACTTTTACATAATATGAAAAGACACAATTAATTATATATTATGCTATGTATTAGAAAAGAATCAATTTATAGAATTCAGGTCGTGGATCGCGTGCCTAGGAAACCTTACGCGATTGATTCATTTAATTAAATACTTATTTATTATACTATGATTTTAATTTGTCTATTTTATTTAAAACAGTATTAAAAAAAACAGTATCTTTCAGGTTAATATAGTATAAGCCTAAAATAATGAGAAGCTTTGTAATTCTAACTAATAGTTTATCAGACTTTGATGTATTGCCTATTAATTGCCTACACTATAATAGTAGCCTAAACTAAAATTTTTAATATTTTTTCTAGAAAAGCTAATAAAATTCCGTTTCCTCATAAATAATATTAACTCACTTTTGTCGTTTGTTCCCACTGTCCACGTTAGGCTAGTCCACGTTAACGTGGACAACGAGAATTTAATAAAATAATTAAAAAATATTCCCGATATCCACGTTGGCATTGACCAGCCCAACAACGTGGACAACGAGTGTTGGTAAAAACAAAAAATAAATTGTATAGTTTGAACTAACGGCTTAAGGGTCCAACTCGTCTCCTCTCGGCATACAATGGCAAAATTAGCAACTCAACTCGCTTTTGTTGAAAGTTTAACCGACGCACTACAGAAATAACGTTTATATTAGCGTGCGATGCTTCACGTAGTTACGTCCGACACTGCGCAGGAATCGTGCGAAAGAATAGTTTTTTTTTACTAATAATATTCCGTAGGAACCGTGTCCGCGTCTGTTGTAGTTTAGAAGCAGTACTTAGTGAATTTAACAATAGGAACAGCTCGACTTCAATGGCGTTTAGTATTTAATGTTTTTAATAAAAATCAGTCTGCGCGAAATAAAGGTTATATATCCAAGTTTAATATATATGTTTTCTGGAATTTTTTGCTTGCTCGTTTACGAACCTTAGGCCTCCAAAAACTGCGAGTTGGCATGGGTAGGACCTTACCGTGCTTTTTGAAGCAAGGAGTCAGCTTAATTATCACAGTAGGTGATTCAGGCTGTATTGTCATAACCAAACTGGGGATAGTCTCACAAAGTTATTTTGTTAGATATATTTACAAAGCTCAAACAAATATTTATTACATCGTCATTCTCATAATTTTCATAATCTTTTGTTAGTCTCCCAGGATACGAACCTAAAACTTCCCGTTTGAGAACTATAAACGCTTTGACCATGGAGGCCATTATAATGATAGACTTATTCATATCACAAAAACATTTAATTTAAATTGAGAGTGATTTTTATTTATGGCCCATATTCACGCAGTCATACTCTAATCCTAATTTTAAAATCCAGCTATTCTTTTCGTTTTTATGACCAATGAAAGAGAGGAGATGAATTCAGATGAACGAATGATATTATTTTAAATGAATGATAACTAAAATAAAGGTGTAGCTGTCAGATTAAAGAGATTTTTAAGTCGCATATTTTAAGTGCTCTCTAAAATTGTGCAATCGACGCGGCCATAAGGTTCAAATTCGATGTTTGACAGCTCTAGTATTAGAACGGCCTTCTCTGATCCCTTTTTAATCTTTTAAAGGTGAAAAGGACGGACGAACTTAAATTAAGAGTTAGAGCGTGACAGTGAGAATTAGCCTCAATATCTTTGCATAAAAAATCGGCATATACAAAAGTTTAAACTTAAACTGGTATATAAAAGTTTAAACTAAAACTGAAGATTGAACATTAGACTGTTTTGAGCAGCTACTTGGCTATTTAGGCACGTAACATGCAAACTTGGATCGACGCGTTACTCGCAAATTGTTTAGCAAACTATCGTCCAGAGTCTGAATACGAAGCAGCTGCCTCCAACTTATGGGTACACTCTGGCTTTGGCAGGGTGTTCATGTTGTTATTACTGTGGAAAATCCGTATCATAATAATTATAGTACATTTTAAAAACAATAATAAGAATCCCTGCTCGTACTTATTTTTATATTTTTCAATAACAAATTAAAGCCTTATTAAAAAGCTTTATACAATACTGTATCCTATTGACAACAAAAGCAAGACATAGGACAGATATATCTTAGAGATTGCTACCCCAGCAATAAGATCGCATTTAGATCATATTACCTAATCTCTAAGGGTACGGATATATCGCACATAAAAGGTGAAACGGTTTAGTAGTTGTCACAATAATAATGTTTATACCAAGGTATTTATACCGCTGGTAATTTATTTTTAGGCCCGGTTTTTAATCGCTAGATAAACTAACAAATAGTGTTTATTCGACAGATAGCAAGATATTGAATTTTTCAACAGTCGGATAAGACTTATTTAACGAATAACTCCAATATCTGAAGAATAAATGTATCTGCCGCTTCATTTGCGAGAACTGTACTATTCGACTGATAGTTTGAGGCATGACGTTTATGACAAACAATTTTTAAAAAATCTTGAAACTGGCACAAAGTTCAACTAGTGCCATAACAAAAAAAGAAGAAGTAAATAATAGAATTGACATGACACTGTTGACAGAAAATGGACAGAAAATTCTGTCTTGCTCTAACGTTAGTCTAAGCAATATATTTGTTTCACCTCTCTGAAGATTGCGTCAGATAGTTATCAATGGAATAAATAGCGATTGAAAAATGGGAGAACAATTATTCGTCCGATAAACAGTCATATAACTTTGTTCGTTAGATAGTTATTAGATCATTTATCTGAGGATTGAAAAACCGGCCTACTTAAAAATCAAAGGGTATTTCTTCAACACGCTAAAATCTGCTGTCCGCGCAGAAAAAGTACCCGTACAGGAATATCTAAATTCCGTTGTATTTTTTTATAGTTAGCATAAAGTGTAATCTGACGTAGGCATAATAAAACCCAAAATAGATAAACGTGTTTACAAGTAACTGAAAATTTATATTTGGTTGCTATTAAAAAACTGATTAAATAGCCAAGGAAATCAACCTAAGAAACCCATTCTCAAGAAATACCCAAAATCATTTGCCAGCATCATTATCATCACCGACCGGCGGAATATTATTATTATTTTTGTCGTTCGCTTTGCTATCATAAGAAAATTAGGATAAGACGCACGGATTTCTAACCCTACGACAAAGTTGTCCTTGTATATTGTTACTGAAAACACACACGTACTGTGTTACTGAAAATACGCACATACAACGTACAAATCCCCGAATAGTACACCAGTAGGTAGTGTGTTACAAATGTAACAAACAATCACAAAGACATTCCCATGCATCATATTGTTGGTCAAAACACGTCAACAGGATAATAAGCACGTATGAGAGATACACAGAGTTACAGTGTCTGGAAGGAGCACAATTACTATATAGCTAGAATATTCACTTAATATTTTTTATTAATTTATATTATTATGTTCTTAGGCAACAAGACCTATAAATATTTTACATAAAATACTGTAAATATGGCATGCATAATAAAAACTAAAACTAAACCACCACACACGCCCATAGTGTCCTTTCGAGGTAACCCCTGAAACGGTGAAACACTACCAATCAATCGATCAGCCTATTGCAGTCCACTGCTGGACGTAGGCCTCCCCAAGGGCACGCCAAAGCGCACGATTACCCGCTTTCTTCATCCAGCCACCACCAGCGACCTTCCTCAGGTCATCAGTCCACCTGGGACGCCCCCCTGGGCGTCCCACACTACGGTTCCCGAGACGCGGTCTCCATTCGAGAACTCGTCTGCTCCAACGCTCATCGGTTCTGCGACAGACGTGGCCAGCCCACTGCCTCTTCACCTTGCTATACTTGTGGACAATATCAACCACCTTGGTCCTCTGCTGGATGATTTCGTTTTGGATTTTGTCCCGTAGCGAAATACCAAGCATAGATCTTTCCATGCTCGCTGAGTGACATGTAGCTTCACCGTCATGTTCCACGTCTCGGCTCCGTATGTCAAAACGGGTAGGACACACTGGTTATACACCCTGCTCTTCAGGCATTGCGGTAGTGGCAACGAGAAGATATGACGCAGTTTCCCAAATGCTGCCCAGCCCAACTGTACTCTTCTTGCGATTTCACGCTCGAAGTTGTCACTACCCAACTGCAACGTCTGCCCGAGGTAGGTATTCTTGGACAACTTCGAGCACTTCGCCATTGATCGAGATTGGTTCCGGAATGATTAGTTCATAAAATCAATGATATATTTTTATATTATAATTTTGTAATCTAAAATAAAAGTATTATGAATCCGAGCTAGAACCGAACACATAAATTTTGTTTATCTTCCAAATCGAAGTTGTATTAACTTTTGAAGTGTCTGCCGGTTCGCCAAATCGCGTTTGACAATCGCCCATTAAACACTTTCAAGATAACTTTTTATTTCGTTATTTTTTTGAACATTTTACTTAAGGCTGGCATACTTGTTACTTGATTGCGTTAGTTAATCCGTCTGTGCTCAAACACAAGTGATTATGTATCACAAGTGTTTAGACTGGACTGAAAGACTTTTCTAGCATACTTAGAGCCTATATCTATGTCCAAGAAACAGTGTCCACCCCATTTGACGTCCCGCGCTGACAAATGGCGAACAAACCAACTATTTACATTCCCACATTATGTAGTTACGCTGTGGTAAGTATATACATCATTCCTGGGATTCGTAAGGAAAAATTGTCAAGGAATATTTCAGAGAACATTTTAGTTTCTTACTGGCTCTCATGATCACTCTCATTCAGATTCAGGTTAGATTTGAGCTCCTCGGTGAGGACGAGTAATGCAGGGTGGCCCATTTAGATGGTTCAGTAGGGTAACTCTAAAACTATAAGACAGAAAGATTTGTTGATACTGATGATGACTGGCCCTTAGAAAATAATACCAATTTAATGAAAATGAAAAAGGTTACTTCAGTATTGAATTGGCCTCGATTCGGGATGTCATGCTCTAATTCTAATTTTAAAATCCAGCTATCCTTTCCCTTTTTATGACCAATAAAAGAGAGGTGATGAATCAATGATATTAATTTGAACGAATGATAACCTAAAATAAGGGCATAGCTGTCAGTTTAAGAGATTTTTAAGTCGCATGTTTTAAGTGCTCTCTAAAATTGTGCAATCGACACGGCCATAAGGTTCAAATTCGATGTTTGACAGCTCTAATATTAGAATGGCCATCTCCTGTCCCTTTTCAACCTTTAAAACGTAAAAAGGACGGACTAACTTAAATTAAGGATTAGATCGGGGCCATTATCTACTTATTTTTTTTCTATGATACGAGTACGTTAAGCCTAATGCATTACTTGGAAAAACCTATTAAAGTATAATATACGAGTGAGCAGTAAAGTAAGTACTTTTTGCTATTACGTTTTTTAATTTTTTTATGACGACATCTGCTTCAGATATTTCATGTTTTAAGTTTAATGTAGAGAGTACTTAACTTAATTTCTGTAAGTAATAATAAATAACCTTTTTTACAGAAAAAAAGTTACGATTTTATGTTATAGTACGATTATTCCTATTTTCTTGCAAATTTATTAGATCTCAACTCTGTATATCTGTAGCTAGCTAGCATGCAATAAAAGCTAAATAAATAATATACAATCTAATATCACTACTAAATAATATCCGTCACAGTGGCACAGTGCCCTTTTTTATCACGAAACACATTTATAACACAGAAGCGGTAAAAAGCCCTGCTGCCCGCTATACTTCGGGGCGAATAAATAACTAAGAGAAACGCACATGTACGTACTATATATAGTAAAGTCGATAGGCTGAGAGCTGACTAAACCAGAAAATGATACATGCAAATAGCCGCCAGCCTGTGACCCATATAGTATACGGTCAGGGGCAAACTGGTGCAACTCAAGTTGGACGTTTTTCAGAGACTATTTTAGTTTATCACAAAAACAAATTCCATTTGCGTAAAGTCGTTAATGGTCACTGAATCGTGTCCACTAATATAAGATAAAATTTAATTTTGCAAAATGCATGCCGAGTTTTATCAGAAAAAATATTTTCTATGTCATTTTCAAAAGATTATATTTTTATCTGAAGGTTCCTTAATTAGTCAGAGATTTATCCGATATGTAATATTTTGACGACTGTTTAGCAAATGGGGGTTTGATTTCGTCTATCACTGAGTAAATTATTTTCGCTTTGAACACTTGACAGCCTTTTTGCTTGGAGTCGGCGTAAAATTATAGAATTTTAAGTTATACCATTTTACCTGCGGTAAGGCCGGCTGCGTGGTAACATAAATTACTGGGCCAATTGTTTCCTATACAATGTACAGGCCATTGTCCTATACATACAGGGATGTTCGGCTCAAACGACGCGTTACTCTTTTATTCTATAAAATGCGGCCATTTTATTCATGGATTGAGAATTGATTCGCATTTTTTTTTGTTGCTAACGGATTAACGTTTTGTAGCTCTGACTGACAGACTGACAAGAGTATCTTGGTTTTTTTACATGGTCGTTAGATGGGATGTTTATATCTTGTGCTATCTTTTAATATTTCTTTTACCTCTTCATATATCTTTTCTCTGCCACCGCCGTCACTTGTAGGACATATACAAAAGACATGTCAAAATACCCATAAATGCGTAATGCAAACACACGGCGTATTTTTAATAATTATCCTAACGTATTAAAGCCGTTGTTAAATCAAATTAGGGTTAAAATATTTATTTTGGGCTGCTTTTCTTTGCCGATGTGTATGGTATGAGTTAAGCCGTGTGGTGACGGCAGAGTAGAATACATTTGTCACCAACCCCTACTCTTCCCGTGGGTGTCGTAAGAGGCGACTTAGGGACTACACATTGAACAGGGAACGGGCAGCAACGCTCTCTGATACAGTAACCTTTTAATCTGCGATCTCCAACCCGCCTGCCAAGCGTGGAGATTATGACAAAACCCTCCACTTAAGTGGAGGAGGCTCATAGTCCAGCAGTGGACTGCAAAGGGCCGTTGATGCTGACCTATCCAAGTAATGCAGGTGACAACTTAATATGATATCGTTAAGTATCGGGCTGTTGATTTTTTTTTATTTGATTGATGGTATGGGTTAATTTTTCCTTTTAACCCCTGCATACCCCTACTTTACGCTAAAAAATGAACCTGATTTACACCCACGGCGTTGACGCGTTCAGTTGATGTTGGCACGTTTCAAGTGTCTCTTCATTCAAATTCAAACGTGCAGAGAACGGGACATGAAATCTGATTCCTGGCAGTGACACCGGCGAACCGCAGTCTGAATGCGACTCACCTTCAACCTTTGCAGGTTGTTTATGTTGTGGGTGTATATAGGCAGTGGCGTAAAAATATCAAGAATTTTTAAGCAATTTGTATTGTATTAAGCAGTGAGAAAAAGAGAAATATTAAAACAAAATGTCATATTAATCGACTGTACAGGTATACTTTAAAAGCAATTAATGTACACATTTTGACCGTTTCAAAGTATAGTATTGGCGTCAATCGAGTTGATTAGGTATATAGATATAATTGACATTAAACATTTCATCAAATAAACTTAACGTAGTACTAATATTAGGATAAAATTATAAAATTTTTTAGACTCTTTTAGAACCTATAAATAAAAGATTTTAATTTATTTCAATAGACATTCATATAGGTACAAGCATGAAGTTATATGTAAAGAATGTTTAAAATTTGTTTACAAACAATTTCCTTCCTCCGTCCAATACTACAAAAGCTTTAGATTAGTAATTCATACAAATTTCACACAACACGAATCGCTTGCGGCACAAAAACAGAGTCGTATTTTCAAACTAAACAAAAGCAGACGCTTATTTTGGTACCAAATAGGAGCGAGAAGATTCCGCCGACTGATATCCTTCTTTTAACCCAAAGCCGTAACGTGCGGAAACAAACAAAGTAGGGGCTCCTAACCTCACGCTAATATATGAGAATAGCCCTCCTCTCTTATTTACAGCCGCGTTTATAGGTTTATTTTTCATACTAAGCGCCTCTAGAGGGTTATTCTATAATAATAAGAGCAAATATGTGCTAATTCGCGGGGGAGAATGTTTTCTATGATAATAAGGCGAGACATTCTTGCATAATATGTGATGTGATCTAGTTAGTTTAATTCTACATGTTTGTTAAGGTAGATTTGAAAATTGTTAGTATTCGATGATATGACAATGAAAAAATGTTTTTTTATTGCAAATATAGATAAAGCCAGAAATTGAATTTAGAAACAGGGCAGTATTACAGGTTAAGCGCCCTTATGAAGTAAAAAGTAAGAAAAAAAAAGAAAGAAGAGAAAGAATATATATTCTTTACTGCAACAGTACACTATACAGAAATGATATTATTAATAGCTATTATTAGTAGCAAAGGCGAGCTTATCTCTAGAGAGAGATCTCTTCCAGCCAACCAATGTCTAGAATAAGAAGTAAGAAAGAAAAAATATTTGTATTGTAATGTATTGATATAAAAAATTACTATATAATTTTTTTTCAGATAGCCTTAATAAGTAATTCTAATCCTGGTAGGTGTAATTTTAATTTAGTTTTCAGTAAGTGGGGATGGCAACAATTTTTTGAGTATGCATACAGTTTGCGATCCTATAATATTACGTAGCCACCAATTACACCACTCGTAAACGCCGATTTAAGGTAAACCAACATAGTCAACAAAGTAAATTGCATCCGTAACCACCTCTCTTTAATTCAACTTACACAATCAAAATCAGTCCGATACTTTTACAATGTTCGTTGGAAAAAGTCAGTTTGTACACTTCCCCCGCCAAAGAGTTTATTTCGGTCACGCGCGTTGCTGTTAATGAAAATAATAGGAGAAAAAGGACCAAACGTGGAGCTGGAAAAACCAGTGGAACCTTACAAGTTGGATGTGCAGCAGGAAATTAAATTTCGCCACATGGATGGCTCTGTGGATAATAAAATAGTTTCGGTGGCAGCGCTGAGAGCGCTGAATGCGTTGTTGCTTGTTTCGTGGTGTTCGTAAACTGTTTGCTAAATAGACTGTGTTATTCTGATTTTTTTTTTCGTCTTCATCTTGGTAGATGGTGTCTTGGTGGTAAATGTAAAAAATGGCTGTATAGGGTTTCGTAGTCAAAAAGGAACCCTTATAGTTTCGCCATGTCCTTCTGTCTGTCTGTCTGTCTGTCTGTCCGTCCGCGGCTTCGCTCAGAGACTCTTAGTAGTAGCTGTAATTTATCATGCCGATAAAGCTGAAGAATAAAATCTTAAAGAATTTTTTTTAGGGTTTCTCTGTGTACAACACAGTGTACTGGTGAAGTGGGGGTTATTTTTTTTATTCACGACTACTACCTTATAGTGTAAGGTATCGTTGGATAGGTTTTTTTTAAATAATGGAGGTTTGTTAAAATCATTTTTCGATTTCGATTTAAAGTGCTTATTTTTTTAGAGTCAAGTGTCCTCCTACCAGCGAAACCGTTGTATTTGGAAATTTGAAAAAAATCACTGTAGTAGTGTATTATGATGAATTTAAAAGGAATATTATCAACGTCAAGTAGGCTTTACAGGTTATCGAATAATATACTAACTTATAAAATGTACTTGTACAAGTAAGTTTGGTACTACAAATAACATAGACAAATATTTTTGTAGTATTGGACAACTACGGAACCCGTTTTATTTTTATTATTATTCTAAAGTGTTCAAAGTAAGTTTGATTTATGGTATAAGGAAGGAAATATTTTTAAGTGCGTAGCGTTAAAGGATCAATCATTGCAAGCAGTAATAAACAGCTGCCTAAGCTAATAAAAGCACAGTAAAAGTAAACCTAAGCAGATTGATTGCTCACTGTGTTGATATTCGAGAAAAGTCCAACACCCAAGGCGTCGTCTGACCTTTGGCCCTAAAATTTAGGAGCCTTCCAAATCCAAACGTGCGTCAACACCCAAGTCCTAAACTGAAATTGGTAAATCCCATTATTGGTTATCATTTAAATATTTGGGCTGCGGGATAAGTTTGTGAGCGCCGCCGATGATAAATTGCATCAGTGTCGGTGGAGATATCGACATCTCTTCGAATTTCTGGAAAAATATGGCGGATAATGTGATGTTCTCCTTTCTCACTCACACCTCTAGGTGTTTGGTGAATACGTTGATAAAACAATATTTAAGCTTGTTTATTGTATCTTATTTGTTATACCAATGTCAAACTTGTTCAAAAGTAAAGTGATTTATTTTTATTGTGAGCCAATATTCCAGCAAATCAAAAACGTTCATATTTACCAGCATTTCTATCTTCAGTTAAACTATGAAATCGGGTTAAATCGTAATCTAGAATAACAAAATCATAGACAGAAAGGTTCCCTGAGATAGCTAGCGCTAGACGATTGTGAAGTGCCGATACGCGGGTATTTTCAAAAATGCTATCTATTTCACTTTATTCACTATTCTGACTATAATATAATTTTTTTATTAATTATATATTTTTACTAACATTTATTTTACTACTATATATTTCACTATTCTATTTCATTTTAATAACTTTTGTACCCCCCTAAACCTTTACGAAATGAAACAATTTTGGTCTCATTCAAATGAGTCAGTATACCTTAACCTACGCTTGTACGGTTTTTTAGTAATTAAGTTTATTTTAATTAAAAAATAACAATAATAACTAGGTAGTTTTTAAGTAAAAAAATGCAATATTTCGCTGCTAATAACTTTTATCGTAAACAAAATTTATTTAAATTAAAAATGTACAAGCCTAGTCTTTTATTATATCTACAAAATATCCAAATATTATGAAAATTGAACAATTTTTAAGGGGTGAATATCGTTATCACTTTTTGTATGAAAATTTACAGCTTCACAATCCTCTTAAGAAATATATTTTATCAATGTATCGGTTCTGCAGCTTTCTAACTCGTGTGTCCTGTTGGCGTACGTTTTGTATTCAGCTCTGGCGTATACAATAAAGGGCTCGAGGGACGGTGGTGCTGTCACTAAATATCAACTCGGACTTTTTGCGAGCGTCGGTTCGCGGTCATTTTATATCCAAGTAATTGCTTCGGATATAAGTATTGTTTTTTCCGCAACGGCAAATGGGCTTTTCCAAGAAAGGCTTTTTGAATTATCTTTAGATATTGTGTTCCGAAATTTTCGATTGTACTGTTTTTTATAGGCGTTTTTAACCTTTCTTGAAATTGATTGTTGTTTGTTGAGATGGTATGTTTTCCTTTTAATATCTTGTTATAGACTAACTATTAGGACCTCCTCGTAGCTTTCTATAGTTGCTATTTTTCTTACCTTTATGCAGATATATTATGAAAGCTAACAGTAACAACGAATAGTTTACCCTTAGATAAATGAAAGGCTCGTGGGGCGAGCGCCGCGCGAGCCTTTCATTTATCTAAGAGTTTACCTAATACATTAACAATGTGAAGTCAAAATCCTAATGAAGAAATATTTCTTAACTAATATGTGTGATTCTTGATTATTTATTGTACCGATAGACGACCTTAGCCGTATTTCGCATATTTTAGATTAAGTTTTTTTTGTTTTTGATTAACATGAATAAAATGAAAAGAAAAACCAAACCGCTTATTTAGACATCAAAATTAAGGCTGCGTTATTGTCGGGATTCCAGTTAGTAGGCGCACTTTACCTAAAAAAACATCATTCCAGTCTGGTGAACTAATTAAGGTTTCACCTAGAAAGCCGAGCTGAATAAAAAGCCCGTAGGATCTTATTTATGTCATAACTTTGTCACGTGATGTGTTTAAGAAAATTGTTTAGTGTGATGTGATGGCAAAACCACTTTAGAAGCTTTTAAGAATTGAGTTCTTAACATACTAAAATAGACACTTATCACTAATACTTTTACATGTTACAAAAAATGTTTAGATCATCTACCTTGATAAAATGTAATCTATACTCCACATTGGAAAATATCGAATAAGCGTATTAGCAGAAATAGCAGAACAACTTAAGATGCTTCTAAGAAATAAGTGCTTTAAACACTAAAATAATTTTGTGGTGAAAACACTTATCATTATTATTTTTAAAGGTTAAATAATATTTTAAGGTCGCACCGACCTTGATAAAATGTGTTCGTCCCGTACCGACTATATCTTGTGCTCTAAATTGAAAAAACATGAAATGAGTGTAGGTAGTTGAAAAAACTAATAAGTCTTTAATATTGAAATATATTCTATTAAAAAATATCTTATATACCTATTAATTTGCCATTATGATTCTATAGAATGAGCTTGAAAAACTGCAAATAAATTTTCATATGGATGATAATAACGTTACCCGTAATATGAATGCGAATATATTTAGCATATTGCGAACACAAGATTACTTGTCAATGGTAATTCGCAGGTAATTTGAGTTATGTATTCCCTCAGGAGCTTGCCTAATGGCATCGCTGTCGGTAATAATACGAGACATGTTCGTATCTTACTCGCTTGTATAAGTATAATATATGTGAACCATTCGATTAGTATAGCGTATATGACAGATAACTGCTTTTTGTAAATTGTGAATAATGGAGTTAGGTGTTTTTAGATCAGAAATAAATGTGAAGAATAAAACTTGGGCAGAAGAAAAAGGCTAAATCTGTTCAGATAAATTTTGAAATAAATATACTCTTGAAACAGTATTCGTTAGTCTTTATTTAGTTTAAGTTTAACTAGTTTTAAGAGAGACATTTTGAATCATAACTTAATTAAACAGTTTTAAAGTTTTAGTGCCATTTCTTTGCAAAATTTAGTTACTTAAATCATCATAAATATCCTTTTTCTGCGACTAAAAGTAACGTAGGTTACACAAAAAACAAAAGCTGATATTCAAAATCGTTTTAAGAATACGAAGACAGTTTTCCCCTTTTTCCCAGTTTCAGCTTTTACAAACACCTTGTACGGTCAGTATAGAGAGGGCTTTAAAACAGCATCCCCTTTCGCTGACCGCTTCTCCCCTAGTGACCCATTCTCCGAGCTTGCGCAAGGCTTTACAACACAACGGACAATTTATATGGTAAACTTCACTGCGCCGCGCCGTTGTTTCTTGTACAAATTGTGTACAGGCAGGGTATGCCGGGGTTCTTGATACTGGTCCGGTTCAAAAGAACCAAAATGATTGTACAATATAAGCAAATGTTATTTATTGATCTCAAATGTATCAAAGGTAACTAATGAGGTAATAAAATAAACAAAAAGTTAAATGTTTTAACAGGTACTTAACTTATGCTGCCATAAGGACTGAGGTTTAATCAACGTTTAATATAAAGAAGCGGCTCAAACAAATATACTTTATAAATAAAAAATAACACAAAACGACTACTGAAATATCGAATTTCAACCCACACGATGAATGAATGAATGAATGAATGAAATATACTTGATGAAGAAGAAGAAGAATTCGTGAGAACAAAACACAATAATAAACAGACAAACACGTCGATTACAAGTGCTGGAAAAGGAAATTTCTGCTAAAGTCTTTTTCCAGCATTGTATCACGATTCTACAAGCATAAATCAAATATTCAAAATGTTGCCAATCATTCATCATTATCATGTTAATTTCATTAAAATAGAATAGTATATACATGGAGCTCAAATGAAATTAGCCTTAGCTTTTTGAAATCTTTGTAACATGGTAACAACATTGTGTAGGTACCTCCCAAATCTGCAATACTTTCTTAGCTTTTAAATACCCAATATTAAAAATATCGTCAGAGAAATACACTATCTGTCTATCTATAAAAGTTACAAGTTCGCACCTGCAATCGTTCTTCGATGATAAGTTCAGTTGGCCACACGTGACCGCAATAAGCTGAACTGGAATGAGGAACGAAATAACTGAATCAGCTGGAATAGTTTCTGGTTACCAGTATTCCACAGGGTATTATAAATGGACTATGTTCGTGATGAACATTAGAAAGGTTAGGTATTTCCTATATTTTTATGTGTTCAGGAAATCTTGAGAACCTATGTTGCTTATTTTTAGTATCCTTTGCCAATGATGTCGTTGTCGTTACCATCTGGCATTAAAGAATACGTAAGCAATTTTAATTTATTTGAATTACAGGCAACACACAGTCAGACAGACGAACAGACTATTTCTATAGATTATTTTTTTACTTTTATTTCTATTATTTTTTGCTTATTAATATTAATTAAGTAATTATGTCATATTTTTTATGCAAAAATAAGTTTACTTTGTTTTTTATAGTCCTGTAAGGAGCGGTCTCCTTTGAGGTGACTGGCTGTTCGTTTAGTTCGATTGGATTTGAATATTTTGAAATATCGAATGGTTCTTTTTTGTTGTTTTGACACGGGATGCCAACGGGCTACTGAGTGGAATATATTTTCATATTGAAGAGATTATTGAAAATAAAATAAAAATATTAGATTCATCCGCTTCGTTTTAATCATCAAATTAGCTAAGCGCCCATCTGGCTACCGTCCCCCTTCTCTATTGTACCATATCCATTTTTTAAGTTACTGGTGGTTCATAAATTTATTCATTGTGATGATTATACTTGTAACGACGTATTGAAAACATGTTGAGGCGGATAGTTAAAGTAATACAAAATAAACTAGTACGTAGCATAATTAGTCCGGCGCGTCACCTAGTGGCGGGACGTCGACTGGAGGCGCGGGCGTAATTCTCCTTACGACAAAAACGACGCTATGTTACGTACTATTAAGGTTTATATTGTGTTACTTTAACTATCCGCCACCGCCATGCGTCCTCGCCACGTCACTTCTGAATAAACCGCGCCTTAGAATTCATTGTTCATAATTTTCTTCCATTCATCATCATCATCATCGTGTGGTTTGTTAGGTCGTCGATAGTGATATGAAATCCAGAGAATAAATGAGATTAATATTGTTAAATAAATAGAGCCCGCAATCCAGTGCAAGTTAGATCCACTTTCATGCTCCAAAGCGGTTGGAATATATCACCCCGAGACTATTACCCAATGCACATGCAAACGCAAGAACGTTACTTCTATCAGCATTAATAAGTTTGATAATTAGAGGGCTTCTACTTACTAGTGCTTCATCTTATTATTAGCTGAACCAATTTTGTTTTATGGCTTCTGGAAATTCGAAAAAAAAAGCAAAGATTAATTTGTGTTTGTGGGCAATAAAGAAAATTTTATTAATTAAATAGTTAATTCAGTTTCAATGAGTATGAATATGAGTATTTTACGTCCTTTTATTTAGTGGAACACTAATACACCTAGTCATCTTGGCAATTGGCAAGGAGATTTAGTTACACGTCCTATCCAAGATCGACAAAGTTATTAATTTTTAGTTTCGATCAAAATTTGAATGGAGTCATACCATGTGTACTGTTAGTACCATGTGTACTGTAGTACTTGTGATTGACAGACACCTTTTATGAACGTAACCGTACTAGAATTTCAAGTAAATAAAAGTAAAAGTTAACCGAAGATATGTGCAGTAGATCAATTTGATGGAGCACGGATCAGTCAGTACAGTACTTACTTATTCCGTTTGTGGCCTCGAGCACCCGAGCACTAACATCCAGGCTGGACTCACCATTGTCATGTAAAAGAAAGAAAAATTAACTGTTTCTTAGAATATAGTTTCAGCCAAATAAATTGGATTAAGCGCTATTTAAATAATTCGTACGAAATGAAATTCTCCGTCTAACTGCATAAAATAAAAAAAAATAAAAAAATGCTTTATGCAGTTAGAGTTACGTTAGAGTTGTTGAGACATACCTGTCACTATAATACTTGTCAAAAATTTACACCTTATATGAACGTAACCGTAAAAGAATCGTAAGAAAAAAACTAAAAGTGAACCGAAAATATGTGCAGCAGATCAATTTTACGGAGTACGGACCAGTCGGTGCCTATTCCGTTTGTGGCCTCGAGCAACCGAGCTCTAACATCCAGGCTGGACCCGCCATTGTCATGCAAACGCAGGGAAAATTGCCTCGGCAGCTTCCTATTACTGTTTCTGATACCACGCGGGTGACTTTATGGAAGTCGACCATTTTGTTATTTGTATGACGTAACAAATAAGCCAAATTTAGATCACGCGGACAAAGCACTGGGAAATATAAAATAAAAAGGCAAATATAAGAAGGTCATATTATTGTTTTTTTTTTTCGACTTTAAAAATTCCAAATAAAACAAATGCTATCTCATTGAACCATCAAAATGTCACTAGACCAATTATTATACCATTGAGCAGTAAAAGGTTTTGCCATAAATGTTAGTCGG
The DNA here is from genome assembly GCA_951230895.1 of Carpatolechia fugitivella. Taxonomy (NCBI): domain Eukaryota; kingdom Metazoa; phylum Arthropoda; class Insecta; order Lepidoptera; family Gelechiidae; genus Carpatolechia; species Carpatolechia fugitivella. The sequence goes on from OX579651.1 coordinate 5,393,483, forward strand.
TTATCTCCTGTGGTTATTTCCCTGAGGTTACTAACCTTGCCATTGTTATGTAACGGGCAATATTGCTCTTGTTCCGACTCGCCCTCACACTGAACTGTATTGTGTTGTGTAGATGTACTGTCACTGCACTGTACTCACAAATGAGTTGATTATGATAGAGTACTCTTCATAGAGATCTTGATTTTTTAAATGTTGAAATATTACTGTATCTAAAAATATAACCGATCCGAAGATTATGTCGGTTCAAAATTAAAATAATGTTATATTAAGTCGGTGACAGACTTTTGTAAACGATAGTACTTACGGACTTAAAATAAAACTATGGAATTAAAACAAAAGTACCTATAAGAAATATGTTCTAATTAAAATTTAGGGGCTACATACTTTTCCGATTGGTTATATTTTTCGATACAAACATTAAATGTATGTTTTTTTTTCTCAAACAGGCCAGGATTATACAATATTATATTTTTTTTATTTTCTGGAGGTATACAAAATCACGGTTTCCATAAAAGTGCTAGTATTTAATTGAAAAAAATATCTAAAAGCTGTTTCCTCAATGATGTATAACCAACAGACAGTGACTTGTGATTTATCTCCCCAGGGTTCCGTACATCGAATCCAAAACTCGCGACCTTTTCGACCATTTGTTAGTCGCGTCGCTCTGTCACAGAACCGCTAACTTGTGGAATACTGTAGATTAATGATGTTCGAGTCAATGTTTGTGTGTTGTAGCTGTTTGGTCACTGTCTACTGCGAGTCACTGTGGATTAATATAAGGGGGTGGAGGGGGGGGGGGGGGGCTAGATACGAATATTTCATAGCTTTGGGGTGTAATAATACTCATGATTTCACCAAAGAAGATAATGCAGGCTAAGATCTATAAATGACACTAAAGCCACCTATAAACGCTACTAATATAAATGCTGGAGAAGTTCCAACAAAAAATAATTGAATCAATTAAAATTCTTGCAAAAATATGACATTATAATCGTAAAAACATCATCAGAGTTAAACATTTCCGGCAGTTTGCCAGTTTGCAACAAACGGAGCAGCAAAGAGTCAATCAGCTTTTAAATCAAAAGCTCGAGCACTTACTCAAGAGCTTTCCGCCCCCAAGCAATAATAACATTGATTTTACAATCCGCTGTGTCGCTCGCTCCCGGATGGGTCCCAGCAGGAAATAAAAGGCGTAATCAACAATCGGGGTATTGTAAACATAGTCTAGCAAGTTGTAGGAGCACAGAACTACTAATGTGAAGTTGAAATGGCTAGCTAAAGAAAAATATAATCAATTGGCTGATTTTGATGTTTAAATTTCTAGAAAAGACTTGACAAAGACTATCTGCTGAAATTAATTATAAAGAAGTAAGTTATAATGCCATTAAAATTAAACAAATATCTACTAAGGTGTTGATAAGTTTGTATTTCTTTTTTCAAAAACTTTATAACTTATTCCTTTAAAATTCTTAAGTTATTAATTGATAGAATAACAAAAATATAAGGTATATTAGACAAAATGTATCTGGTAGCGATCCTTCTACCCTTTTGTTCGACTAACTCCGCAACTCTACAGAACCAATTTCTAGCTTCATCCATCACGCGCTGTCTCTCGGCGATAAATACGATACTCAAAGATACTGAAGTAGTTGTACTGTTATTGCAAGGGGTTGGATTGTGTGCTCTGTGAAAGGGTTCTAGCTTTTATTGCTTTATACACAGTAATGTCTCGACTGTGACTGTACAATGTAGATGTGAAATGGTACAAACGTTTAGACTATACACAGGGTTATTTTTTACGGTTTTGCGCATAATTAAAATGGTATTGAGATCTTTATTTAGAACAAGTTTTTCCTACCAGCATTAGTCGAATTTGACCTCACATACAAATGGTACTTTATCAATCCGCACCCCACTATTTTTATGGGAAGTTGAAACTTTTTTGCCACCTTTCGACCCATGTTCCCTGGGTAAAATTGTTGTTTAAGACAGTCTAACCTTATTTAATTTTGCACTGATTAATAACTTAACCCTTTATAATTACAAATACACATACTCGAGCCCCGCAAGGTCTCTGTAATTGGGGTAAAATGGACACACAAACACAAATATCTTCTCAACCTGGGATAGAACCCAGAATCTTCGGCAGCTACCAACTAAAATCAAACTCCTGAGATTTACGAACGTTTTTCTATCCGTTACTTCAGTTTGCGAGATAGGAGAGAAGAATACTATTTTAAGACGGGAGCTGCCGAAACAAATAGACGCATACGACCGCCGTTTACACAGGCATATCATCGTCACTACCGCCGTAAGCTACGCCAGCACCCCTCGACGTTCGCTCACTAAAACAGCGAACTTTAGGTAGAGTCTACGGAAAAGGTGTACAAATACCAGCTAAAGCCCAAGTAACACAGAGCGGGAGCGGCGCGGTCCGGAAAGCGGGACGGTGTGCTTCGCTGCGCCATACAAAGTTTCGCTTTCTCGGCCCCGGTCCGCGCCGCTCCCGCTCTGTGTGACCGAGGCTTAAAATATGTCCACACACGATTTGATGCACAATAGAAAGGGATGCAGCTACGACAATACGAGATGGGATCTTTCTGCATCTCTTGTAGCAGCTCGTATCTTGATCGTTTTGTTTGGTCTGATTTACGTGCTTTAGTACTTGTTCTGAGGATTTACGTTGCTTACTGAGCCAAGGTAAGGCTTGTCAAAAGTGTTTGGCTTAATAACTCTGACCTTGTATCCTCTCCAACATGTGACATTGGCGAAATTGTGACTACACCAAAGCCACAGTAAAAAAACCAGTTTCGTGAGTTCGATTGACGATCATAAAAATCCGATAAAAAGAGAAGTCAAAAAATGAGGGCGCTGTATGGATATAACTGTTGGCAACTGTTTTGGCTTCAGCCTATCACTTTCACTTCCTGTAGTTTTTTAATCAATCAGCACTTGATTTTTAGTGTTGCCCTTGAAGAGAATTTAGTTCTATCTTTATTTTCGTCTGCTTTTTTAGTCACGTCGCGTGTTTCGTGGCTCACCGCGCCGTGTTTGGTGGGAAAACACGGCGTGCCGCGACGCGGTTTATGAAATCACTCTTTGTATGTAAATGTTGGTCTGCGGCTGAGTGTTCAACATTGCCATGTGCTTCCGTGACGTCACAAGCCCGCGACGTCGACGTGACAATTTAGTTTTTACGACCATGGAATTGCATTTTTACTGTGTTAATATTTTTTATGATACTTTAATAAAATTCGCAGTTTCTCTGTTTGTTACTTTTTCAGATGACAATTTAAACGTTCTTCATTACAGTAAATAATATTATAAGCTGCATTTATCGGGGGAAAGTATGTTTGGTCAGATAGTCCTGTAGTTAAAATCAAAACTAAACCGATTAATACGTAACTGTAAGTGTAGATTGTAAGACTTTTCTTCTTGGTATTTTTACAACCATGTGTGACTGCTTCCAAAAAAGTAATGTAATCTTGTGTCAATATATTTGGTAAAATAAATTTATATTATATTAATTGTAAAAATGTCTCGAAGCTGTAGCGATTACAGTGTTCAGCTCTTGATTTGGAGGTTCTGGGTTTGTTTTCGGGACTGATACTATAACAAAAAAACATAGGTTGATTTTATTATAATTAACATTTGACAATTTAGTTTAGTGTTTATTATAAAAACATTTTAATAACGATGTTTTACTAGCTAGACGTGGGTTCCACTAACTAACTCTGTCAGAGAGACTGTGTAGGAACAACGCAAAGTTTTAAATTGTGTTTACCAAACCTGAATACAGTTTAGTTATAAAATATTAAAGCCTTATATAAGGTACCCCGTAATTAGTGTCAAATATTTTCAGGGCTGAAAGTAATAATAATAGTCACGTAAAAAAAAGGTTTTACTTTCTAACAAAAAAAAAATCATCATTAAATATGACAAAAAAAGATCACCCTCTGCATGTACACTCACATTACTCCAGTCTAGATACATGTAAACACGCATCAAACGCGCGTGTGTGTGCGTGCATGAATGCAAATGTAGCAGTGATCAGCTGGTTGAGGGTGATGTTTTTTTTTTATGATTAGGTAACCAAGTTGTTTGGCTTAATTACTTGAAAACTAACATGTAAATTGATCGCATTTTTTTATGAAGTGAAGATCAGGACTTCTTCTTTCAGCCCTGAAAATATTTGACACTAATAACGGAGCACCTTATATATAGAGTCAAGTACCTAGTACTTTAATCTTGTGTTTCGAGAATATTGTGGATTACGATATCAATATTTTATAAACTCATCTTATTTAGTCGTAATTTATTACAGTGAGACTTTTACGAACATATTATTATTTGTAACTAGCGGTCCGCCCGTAGCTACGCTGTGTAAGATTTTCCCGTGGAAATAAATCTTATACGCTAAAAAGTATCCTATGTGTTAATTCCAGGTTACAGACTATCTCCGTTCCAAATTTCATTCAAATCCGTTGAGTACTTTAAGCGTGAAGACGGAACAACAAACATCTGTTTCGATGTTTTGTTATATTTGTTCAGATAAACATCCAAAATATATATTTTCGCATTTCAAATATAGTTTCGCAACGCTTATCACGCTGCGTCGACGTGATTTTGTAGAAAACAGTGTGAAAATCGAACAACGTGACATACTCGTGACCGGCGAGTTAGGGTATAATTATCATCACGTAAATGTCACGTGATTGGCCCTGAAAGTGTTAAACCGTTATTTGATTTTTATTTCGAAGGATATTTTAAAAATTGGCTTTTAAATTAAAAGCTCAATTTTTTAAGCTACAAGACAGTAATATTTAAACAACTTTTGTCTTTTAATTGCATATTGAGTAGACAGATACAATCATGTACAGCATTCAAAACGAAAAGGTGCTTAAGATTATCCAGCTTTCCGGCACCTAGTTACTCCTCTACTAAAATCACTTAAAATCCATTTCACCTTTACAACTGAAACAACAGATTTGGTCCAGCGTCCCAACGTTTAAAATTAACACAAATTACTTAGCTCCGGCTAAGTAATTTGTGTTAATTTTAACTCATTTAGGTATTTGTTTTCATCACACCTCGTCCGCAAATAACGACCCTGGAGACACATTTTTGAGTCACTCGTAATTCAATTCAATTCACATTTGATATCACGACTAACGTATCCGATTTCCTAAAATTCGTATTTTTGAAAATTATTCCGTGAATTCTGCAACGAGTGGTACCAACCACTTTTATTTAGATATCTACTACAGGCCTATCAACTTAAAGAAATTGACAGATCAGCTGTCAACGTTCTACCAACTTGTCATTGAGTTACGTTCCGTTCGACTGAAAGTCTTGCGATTGACAGTCGGTTTTAAAAAATTGTATGAAATGACAGTTAACTTTTTTAAATTTTATGCGTGGAATGAAATATTTTTTTCTCCTCACATGAAGCTCGTTTGTCGAACTAAAAAAAACACGATAACACTTGATATTGGCGAAATCATTTTGGGAACGCCATTAATTTAAAAAATTGAATTGATTGAAGATTTAGTTATAATGACAACAAAGTATTCAAATGGTTCAAAAATCTGGAAATACGATATTATTCGAAATGAATGTGTGAATTGTTTTTGAATGCGGATAGCAAATTCACTGCGAGTGAATCAAAAATACGTCCATTTGCTCGTTTAGCTCTTACGAAGCCAGTGTTCATATAATTATGTTGGGTAATCTGAAGGTGCGGCTGGTACGTAAATAATAAAATAAGTGGTTACACAAACGAGCGCGGAGAACGTTGAAAAATAAAGCAGCCAGTTATGCCTTGCCTGCCACTCACATTTTTCCTCCTGGATGCTCAAAGGTTGACTGGAAGAGATCCCTTACGGGATAAGTCCGCCTTTGCACTGTAAACTTTTCTTGTGACTTTTTATTGTAATGTTACTTTTATTGTGCAATAAAGTGTTTACATACATACATACATACCCTTCAGTTAAAAAAAAACAAGTACAACGCCGTCGTAAAAAGTTCGCTGGGCTTTTTGTAGTAAAATAGTTTGTTACCAAGTCTTTAAATAAATATCCTCACCAAGTAGGTTTGTAAGGTTGGTTATCGATCTCACAACCCACACTATAATAATTATAAGTGAGACGGATCTTTGGACGGACGGATTTGACTCAGAACTAATGTTGATGCTTTTCTTCATTATTCAACTTTGGGTATCTTTTTCAATTACTTAAAGATAATTTTAATCATAAAATGGTAACAGATAAATCTTAATTGCTGCTTGAGATAGAGAGACATAGCTTGACGTTTGGCCTTTATAAACTCATTAGTAAAGAAAATCTGACGTTATAAAGTGCAAAAATCAAAACCTCATCAATAAGGCTTCGGTAAGCTAACGAGTACGCAATCATTAAACTTGTAGATCTAAAGCCACCTTATTTACCTTTTTCAAACGATGTCCCCTCAGTCGCGTTCCATTGAAACACTCGCGCGCACGTTCACGGAACCACAGAACCGTATTACACGGCAAATGAGGGTTCCGTTCGATGCTGTTTACCTAATCCCTCTCCTACACCCTTTCAGGAAACTCGAACGCATCATTGAAATATGCCGGATAATATTTGTAAGCTATGTTTTTATTAGTAAGTAAGCCTTTGTTAGATGCGGGCGAGGTAATGAAGTCTTACTTCAGTTTTGAGGCGATCGGTTTAAAAATTGACTTCTTGAGCGGCTACAATTAACGTAGAATACTTTTTCTGCTACGAGCGCTACACCTGCTACTACGCCGTAGCTACAAAGGGCTACGGTTCAGTTGCTACGAAAAATCGTGTTGTAGATATTCGTAGATCATAATAATGCTACTTTACAAATACAAATTAATATTATTCTCCTTGACAGTACGTTTACTATGTAGGTACATACTATGCTATGTAGTTATAAGTATACAAAATTATCTTATTGTAGGTACTCACGTTGTACAATCTTATTCAAGACTTCATATCTTGGTCAACTCACATGAAGGACAAAGTTAATTAGAGAAACAATACATTATTGGAAGTTATTCTTCAGACTTATCTACTTTCTACTGAATATACAGATTCTGAGAAGATGACATTTATATTTTGTAACAAAACCGTTAGTATTTACGTTATTTCTAAGAAAATCATTACTTTTACAGGATTCTTCGATCCAAGTTATTACATTCGTCTTTTGTGGTTCCTGGAATTGCGAGTTATTATAAAAAATATATTTGACCCTGTGGAGGTAAATTACTGGAAATTACGTGATTAAGTTTTTACCAAGGGAACTTGATACTGTTGTTTGTCAGCTCACATAAATCCTCACCAAAGGGATCGAGCCTACCCTGAATTAGAGTGAATTAAACTTGATACTATTAAGTCATAAAATTGGAGATTTTTGAGGAGTATTTATTAATATTTTGTTTTTCTTGTATAAATAATTCCGAACGCCTTTATTCCAGTCTTATTTACCATACGCTTAATTTTGCAGGCTGTAGCGTTGTGTTACGCTTCAGTGTTTAAAACTTTTTAGTGTTTTTCTCAGTTTTTTTTCTTTTTCTAATTTCTAATTTTGAATTCGATTTTGAAAGGCTTTTGTTTTTTTTTGTTTTTTTTTTTGGCATTCAATTTCTTATCTGAGTTCTGTGCAGTTGTGAAAGTGCTGCTTTTCTTGTTTTTTTGAGCAGTTTCGTTTATAAAAGCTCTAGTAAAGCTCTAAAGCTTAAGCATACTATAAGTTTTGCCAGTGTGCGAACAGAGGAGAGTTCTGAGGTCCACCTGTTACCCGTTTTTCCTGGAAGACAAAGTTTCAGTTCAGATTCGAACTGCTCACCCTCGAGAGGGAACGGTCCTGGCCGTGACGTCGAGGACCCTAAATTGCTGAAGGGAGGTCCCAATGTCACCACATAATTGTTTGCTAGAGTGTTTCATTTTCAAAATCACTAAGCTTATAAAGTGAGGGAAAACAGCACGAGGAAACCTGCACACAACTTTAACAAAATTTCACAATATCTTAACTAAATAACGCAATTCCTCTCGGGTGGTAATAAAGTCCATAAAACAAAAAACAAAAGTTCCATAACTACAAGAAATAATGAACTTTCATTCAAATTGATACGGTCAACTCATAAGGTATGTATGAAAAGTAAAAAAAATATATTCTGGAATAGGTTTCTCGGACTTAAGTGTTGGCAACACCAACACAAGTTTTTTTATTTTTAAGTTCATTCTTACTTCCGTTTCCACTTGCATACCTATGCTGTGTGTGTGTGTGCTCCATTATTGTGGTTAAAATAAATAATTATATTTAACAAGATCAGCGTGTTTGACTGCACCGCCACCAGACCCACCACTCTCTATCTTCGAGTCTATCATATGGTCCTTCGAGCCGGACAAAACCAACCAATGATGTGTAAACCTAAAAACCCAAACTGAGCTCGCATGTTGATGAAAAATCTAGGATTCGAGCACGTCAAGTGTTGACGAGCCCTTTTACGAGCGAAAGGTTTTATTAACAAAAAAAAATATTAATTTAAGCTCCGGAAATAAGTCAAACGTTAACAGCTAAAAGAAAGACCGTGAAAATTTTACGGAACTCGGTAGCGGTAGTTTTATATTGAGAAGTTAAAGTGTTATTTAAAGCCTATAATTAACACCCGTATGACGATAAAGTGGACTTATTGAAAGATGTTCCAGTTATAAAAACAATGCTTTAAAGCTTTTCAAAAAGATCAAATTCATTTATTCGTTTTTATAATATGATACAAATATTTTAATATTTTTTGTGGTCAGAAAAAATATTATCAGAATGTAATGATGCCAGATTATCACATAAGATGTAAGAAAATCAGTAGGGTACCGTGGGGAACAATAATAAGATAACATTACTGTAAAATTTGCTTATCAGAGAATTTAAACTAGGATCAACGCGCGTTTGCTGCAATAATATTTATGCCGCCAACTAGACTATACTTATCGCCAAACTGTTGCATGCACGTATTTCCGTCACACAATATTACCTATAATAGTTTGAAGTCCTACAACGAATAAGTACAGAAAAATAAAACACCACAAACTGTCGCAACTGCTGCTTCAATATCGAAAAGTCCTTTATCTAATAACAGACCAAATGGCTTGTACACAACAAAACAATAACGTTACGGAAATAAAAATATCAAAAACCAACTCGAAAACCGCGAACAGTTTCTATCCCTGTTTTTGTCTGAGTAAGGTTTTGTTTTGAACGGCTGGGGTCAGGAAGGGTAGGAAAGGAACTGACCAGAGGCAGGTCCAGTGATTTATAGGAAACATAATTGGTTTTGTTGGAGCCAAGGTCAGAATTAACTGCAATTTCACTCGTCTAATGGCAGCAATAAGAGAGCAACTGTTCTTTAATGATTCTGGACTGTTCTGGAAATTTCGTGAATGTGTTGGTTTAGATAGAATAAGTTTAAATAGTATTGAAGGCGTGATAACTACCCACTTATTTTAAAGAAGAAAATTTAAAAATGTGGTGGTTTGAAAGTTATTAATGCTAAGTTTGAAAAGTGTTCAGTTAACAAACTAATCATATTCAAAAGAAAGTCTCAGTCTGTTTTTCTGAAACTCAAATTATAGGTACTAAAATATTTCCAAGTCAACAATAAACTTTCCTTAAAAGTCACTAACCGAAAGTCGACTCCATCAGCAGATACTTTTATTTATCTAATGTCTGCAATAAGAGAGCCGTTGGCTTAATGATGCTAGACTTCGCTAGTACGTTCAAGATGAATGTACATTACTTGTAACTGCGGACATTTTTCAGTGCCCGGTCGAGGGTAAGCTTGCGTGTTTCAAGTCAAAGACCATTAATCTGGTGTAGAATGTCTTCGCATCTTAAGATATCACTTTTGCATGTAATTTAGATTCACACAAATTTAATCTACTGTAACTATTACAACTAGTGTAACACGCAATGGAAAAAGATAGATATCAACAATACTATCATCTCAACTAAAAGTTGTTCACTGCTGGACCAAGGTCTCTCAATGGCTCCTGACAGCATTTACCAAATAATAGGTCTATCTTGTGTCTTATTTGCGTTTTACAGTACGTGGCAGCAACTCAAATGCTATTTCAACAATAACAGGGTCTTTTAAATAATACAGAAAAAAATAAAACATATTTTCATCATGAAGTTTCGTGTTTCAAACACTTTTATGAAGCTTGCAGCTAAGTCTAAAAAAGATTCGTTCAATATGATCATTTTTTATTTGGAGTTAACTATAAATCAATTTTACTGAAATAGTGCTTTCAAATATGAACATGATTTAAATTTTCAAGACCCAGACCAATAGATTTCAAGACATTTTCAAAGAATTTTGAGAAGCTCTCCAGAGAATATACTATTTCATTTCTTCATTATATAGCTTAATTATCATCACCGAGCTTAAATAATTTAGAAGCTATCTGAACTTGAATATTCCTTTCAATTCTATGAATAATAAATTAAAGATTAGTTCAGTTTCGAATCACCACTTGCAGTTTCTAAATTGAATCTGAAATGAAGCACCGTTTTGTTATAGATTTCAAGATCTATTTATTATTATGTATGATTGTTTATAGTCATAATCAAATGTCTCGACTCGACTCGCCTACCTTAAATCAGAGGGCTCCGGATGACCGCGCAGCTCAGGGCGGGTTGGTCTACTTCACAAATAATCTTTAAATTTCTTTCAATTTAAAAGCTCCTCTAGTAATTTTTATTACAACATGTTTGACTGTCCTATGTTTATAGCTCAGATGGTGCAATATAAGCTACCGGAACTTGATGTAAATGGAATAATTTCCAATAGAATAATATTTCATTGTAACATATAAATGGTTTAAAAAGATCTTGAATATTAGATAACCATAAATATAGATTAACAGAAACAAAAAGTATGAACTTTTATTACAATATAAATAATTTTTTCGTATTAACAACGCTCCTCATGGCTCTAAAAAGTTTCAAATATTTTGTTCTAGTTCATTCGGGCGGGATGTCACGCTTTAATCCTTAAGTTAAATAATATTCATATTAATCATTTTGTAATAAAAAGGATTGTAGAGAACCTATAAAACCTAACCTAAATTAATATTTGCTAAATTTATACCTTTTTTTGTTGTAATTGTTGCTGCCAATTTAAGAGTTGTTAAAACTCTGTTGTTAAATCTGATATCTTTACGTCCGCTCCTAAATTGAAATATTCACGCGTTGGTCATCTTATACTTTAAACGAGCAGTTCTTTCTTGTATATATATTGTCACTGGAAAGGCAAATTACTGATCCGCCAAATTGGCGATATTGAGTTATATATAATAATTATATCGTCACTGGAAAAGCAAAATTACTGATTCGCCAAATATGAGTTATATAAAATCCACCAAATAGGCTATTTTGAGTTATATATACTCGTAATTATTACATATAACTCAACATCGCCTATTTAGCGGATCAGTAATTTTGCTTTTCCAGTGACGATAATCTCGGAAACGGCTGCAATGATTTCGATTAAATTTAGCATTATAGGAGGTTTCAGGGACGATAAATCGATCTAGCTAGGTTTTACTTTTAGTAAAACGGGATTTCCCCGTGTTTTCAGGCTTAAAAGATTGGTAAGCCATATCATCAAAAGACCCAAAAAGATTTACAATGCCACAATAGCTCAGTGGGGAAACCATGAAGGAAGAAAAAATTTTACGCGCCCGCCCTGTTGGAGTCAAAACGTACTATGGATGCCGATGCCGGCTGTGATACAATTTTGTAACTCGCACACACATTCACACATTTCTTTCAAAAAGTCGTTCACGGCATGTGACATGGACATCATCTGTGGCATAAAATATTACAAATAAATTACTAGACTACACAAAATGGTTAATTGTGCGGTGAAATTGTGCCGAAACCATGCCGCAAACAACACTACAAAGCTTTCTGGTATCACATTTTTCTGGTAAGTAATAAACCGCTTGGTTTTTTCAATTTTCGTGGTCAAATTTTCGTAGAAAATTGTGTAGTTGATTTTTAGTGATGTGAAGTAGTCGATAAAAAATAATATAGAATCGAATCGTCAGCTTAATCCATAGTTTATGTACGAATGTAATGTAAGTTTATAACTTATGTTATTCTAAACGTAATGTAAATACGTTATACAAAATAAAAAATAAAAATATTGTTTTAAAATTTGGTATGTATTTTTATTTTGTTTATGTTCTCTATTAGCTGTGCCCACGACTTTGTTCACGTGGACTACAAGATGTTTCCGATAAGTGATAAATTTCATCCTCACCACCTGGTTGTCTGATCTCGAACTAACGTACGTGGATCGCGAGCGCTTTTACCGCTCACGTGCAATGTGTGGAATGATCGAGGTGTTTCCTTTGTACAACAATTTGGGGTTCTTAAAAAAAGTCTACAGACATCTCAAAGGCCGGCACCGTATTTGCTCCCCTAAGTTGCAGATGTCCTGGACGACGGTGACCACTTACCATCAGGTGGGCCGTCTGTCCCTGTGCTTCTCTAGGTAGAAGAATATATGTATGGAGAAGCAAAAATACAAAATACCAAATGCCCTAAGAGGTAACCTGAGCACTACATGAGTAATAACAGTTTAAAATTCCCAATATTATTGCAAGTTGATCACCATTGTATATGAGAGGTTCGATAAATAAGTCCAGTAGCCTTGTGATAAAATGTAAGTAAATAGTCGATAAATATACGTTACGCTTCAAACCACATCACATCACTATTTTCAAATTCAGCAACCATGAAGATTCTTGTTTTTTACATGCCAAATACACAAAATACCGCGGCTTTACGTAATTTGTGCCAATAAAGACAAATAAATGTCGTACTTTATTGATATTTTGTTTTTAATTGGGCATGTCATAACATGAATGTCTCTATCTTTTTCTAGCGTAACGTATTCGAAGATGTGTAATAGAGTTAAAAGACAAACCCCGTCTCCCGCTTCCACCTACCCTCCCACTCCTCTGAGCGGCCGCATAGGTTTCGATACAAAATAGGCATGATTACTACTCCATGGGGGCGCGTAAAGTTTTTTCTTCCTTCATGGGGGAAACCGTGATGTCTCTTTTGGTTTTTTAGTCGAATCTTAACAGATATATATATATATATTTTTTTTTGTTTCTTTTTTCTTTTTTATTTGTTATTTACTTTTTTATTTTTCATTTAGTTATTTAAATACAAAAATGACAGAAATAAAAGTTTCTTATATATTTTTTCGTGATTTGAAAGTTTATTTAGATGGCATGAGCAAAGCTCGGCCGCTTAGGAACTTATATCAGATTTCATTCAGTATTCCAGTTTACAGACAAATCAATCAGCATAGTATTGTTCCAGTGGTATCAGTAACCTTTGAGACATATTGGAATGTACCTACCTATATAATTGTAGGTATAGTGTAATTGTTGGTTAATCAGCTACCTTCCATTGATTAGCTTTCTTGATGATTGAATAGTCTTTGCTGTTGGATACCCATGTTATGTATAGTTAACAGATTCATAAAGAACATAATATATACTATAATAATTAAGGAATCACATAATAAATTAAATTTGAAAATAAATAGTTTCTAGTTTCTTCTTTCAGTGATAAATAAATAAATACATTTAAATATTTTTATCCAATACCTAGATTGAAAATACACATGACAATATAACATAGTTTTTTTTTATCTTACCTTTAGGCCGGCCAAATTTAAGAGACAATTTAGCTGCTTATTTTTATATGTAAGCTAATTCTTCCACGAACTCTACTTGATGTTAGATTAAAGCCGCAGCGGTTTCAATCTGTTGAAGCTTAAATAGCTTAAAAACTCTAACAGCAGGTCTTATGCATGATGGATCCGAAGAATTACAGTCTAGTTTCACATTTGCACTGTAATAAAGTATTACACGAAAGGCAATTCGGTTTTCAGAATGGAGTTGGAACCAGTGATGCTATAGATGCTCTTATGGGGGATATAGTGGGGGCGCTAAATCAAAAGAAAAAAGTTGCGGGCTTGTTTCTGGATCTGAGTGCTGCTTTTGACACTGTAAGCCATAACCTACTTATAGCAAAATTAGAGCACTATGGAGTCAGAGATAACACGCTAGAACTATTTAAATCATATTTAGATAATCGTAGACAATTTGTTGATTTAAAAAAGTAACAGAAGAAGGTCATGAAGTGGTGCGAACTTCTAGGCTGGTAAAAGTTACCAGAGGAGTCCCTCAGGGGTCAGTCCTAGGACCAATATTTTTCATAATTTTTATTAATGATTTAATTTATTACATGTATAATAATCACCTAGTTAATAACATAAAAGTTGTAAATTTCGCTGATGACACAAATGCTGTCATTGCGGCGAATAGTTCTGATAGGCTATCTTCGAAAGTAAGTGGAGCGCTTACTAGGTTTAACCTCTGGTTTACAGCTAACAGATTGACTTTAAATTCTAGTAAAACGAATGTACTGCTGTTCAAGTCTACCTCAAGAAACAAAGATACCATAACTGTTAAACTAAATAATGAACAAATCAATACTGTAGAAGAAGTTAAATTTCTGGGTATACATCTTGATCACTTGCTAAAATGGAAACCAGAGGTGTTGTCAGTTGAAAAGTGAGTGAGCTCTGCCTGCTATGCACTACGAAGTCTGCGTGATGTCCTATCGTTGCAACAGCTAAAAGTTGTGTATTACTCTTTAGTTGAATCAAAGTTCCGATATAAACTTGTAGTATCACTCTCTGGGGAAACAGCTATAAATATAACATGCTTCGAGCATTTATAGTACAAAAAAAGGCTATACGGACTATGGTAAGAGCACCACCGTGGGAATCATGCAAAGAACATTTAAAAACTTTAGGAATATTGACACTACTGGGTCTATATATATTGGTTCTATTGACAGGTCTTATAAAGCGTAGGAATATCTTTGAATCTGAGAATGACCAGGATATTAGAGAAAAGACCAGAAGAAAAGATTTAAAAAGTATAATAGTACCTAATTTTACAACTATTGAACACTGTCCCCATGTTCAAGCAGTTAAGCTGTTCAACAGGATGCCTACTGAGCTTAAAAGTATAGGTAATATTAATACTTTCAAGCATAAACTAAAAACGCTCCTTTTAGAAAAGTGTATATATAGTGTAGAAGAATTTTAATACTTGCCTGGATTGACAATTCTGGTATTTAAAAAAACTGTATGACTAAAAAGAATGATGATTGATTAATAATTTGCATGATTTTAAATTTTGTTATGTTTTTACTGTTTATATTTTATGTTCAAACACAATTTTGTAAATTGTTTATGAATAAAAAAATTGAATCGAATTGAATATATGGTTTGTTACAAGAAGCAAACTAGAAAATCACAAACAACTCTGGCGCAGCCGCGGGCGGATAGTAAGTAATATATCTCTACTAGCTGACCCGGCAGACGTTGTTCTGCCATTTTCCCTACCTCTACTCTACTCTACACCTACCCTACACCTACCAAAGTAGCGCCACCTACCGGGTCCAATTGTGTTTTCAAACCATCCAGGAATCTATTGAAATATACACACAAAATTTCGTCCAAATCGGTCCAGCCGTTTAGGAGGAGTTAGGAGACAAACACAAGTACACAAGAATTATATTATTAAGATTTGTGTACCATGACACTTACTTTTGAAGAAATTCATCGAGTAATACGAGCAAAACGTGAATTTAACCGCCGCCGCCATCGGCACTCACGTCACTCCAACAAATATATTAACACTATTAATATAAAAAAGTCCCCATAAGCCTTATCTTGGGCCGGCAGCCGGTCTCGAGGGTCGGCCGAATAAATATGGATTAACCAAAGAAAATATGAGCAGAACATTGTCGGGGCAAACCCTTGTTAGCCCTGTTCAAATGTAACCCCCCCACTGTGCAATATGGGCTGGGTACACTCTTATTTTTTCTTAAAAGTTAGTTGCGGTCTTTGAGTGAGAAAGTTTATTCTGTAAGAAGGAATCTGCAGAATTGTTGGGATTGTGAGGAGGTATGTCTGCCTGGAACTTACGAGTGCAAGTTTCACATTCTTTTTATCGTTTGATAGTCGGCTACTTATAATACTTGATGGATTTTCTTTAGGAAATAGCATAAAAACAAAAAAGAGACATCTCGTTGCGTTGTATAGGTATAGAATTAATACTCGTACATACGTAAGCTGTATTTTATTTCAAACAATACGTCTCTCTTGTCTCGTTATCTAGCAGAATTTTTATTCAATAGGGTAGTATAAGTGGTGACGGCAGAGTAGAATACATTTGTCACCAACCCCTACTCTTCCCGTGGGTGTCGTAAGAGGCGACTTAGGGACTACACATTGAACAGGGAACGGGCAGCAGCGCTCTCTGATACAGGAACCTTTTAATCTGCGATCTCCAACCCGCCTGCCAAGCGTGGAGATTATGACAAAACTCTCCACTTAAGTGGAGGAGGCTTATAGTCCAGCAGTGGACTGTAACGTGCCGTTGATGTTGACGGTATAAGGAATAAACTTGTAAAATTTTCCGCACATTTCATTATCTTCTGTCCCAGTCACTTCCGTCCTTCACCCAACTTTTCAATACAAAGTCCACAAAGATTATTCCTATGTAGGACCGTGCGGTTAGTTGGGGCGGGTCGTTCTGTGACTGTGGTTCCCCGATGGCCTCACAACCGAATATTTAAACAAAACTTCTGGGTCTCCTGGTTGGTATGTCCAAATACGAATTGTGTTTTTAGAGTGCCCTCAGTAAAGAGGGTTCGGGGTTGAAGTAACGAATGCGGGAGGAGGTGAAATGTTAGTTAGCAATCATTTGAATGACCGTTTTAATTATCCTATTTTTATAAAAAATTGATGAATGGTCGTAAATAAAATAAGAATACGTTTTCTGTACTGAAATTAAACTTATTTAATTTGTTTAACAAACTTCGTTAATACTGCATAGTAAAATTGAATACAAAAAGCTAAAATTAAAGCCTGAGCCTAACGGACCATTTCATAAAATATGTTTTGTTTTATTTAGCATCCTTGAAGTTTTAAAAAAAAAACTTTATTTGTATAAAATGAGATAGATAGTTGTTAGGTATACAGCAGCTAAAGTGTGTACATTCAACCAAAAGTTATTTTGTATATAAATATAAACATAATATTTAAGAGATTATATTTAATTATTTTTTTACCATCGTCCGAATTTCAAGTTCTTCCATGTTTTTAGTAAAAAGAACAAATGCACGTATATCCGCTTTTGTGTACTATTAAACTGTTCTTTCATTCTGTGGTGGCCTTTGTTCTTTTGTGTGCATCTACATTACCCTTTCTTTTAATTTTAGTTACTTTGATTACTGTAAATAATGTTTCAAATAAGGCAGTAGTTCTCAAAATAAATTTAATTGCTAGGTATACGATTTGTTTTAGTAATTTTTATTATTACCTAAAAATAAAATGACTTTTTTATGAAAGACATAGTGTCAACTGCAAAATATACGGCCACTAAAAGAGAATCCAAATGTATAAATAATTTAAATAATATAAATAATTTAAATAATATTTTATTGTTAATTTGACAATATTTTGTGAGCGGGTTCGATAAATATACAGTTTTTTTTGTCGAGTCAGTTTTGGAAATAAAAAAATACGGAGTTAAAAGGGCTGAAATCATAAATCTGCCATTCCGAATAAAAAAAAATACTCGCGAGGTCTACAGCTCACAGAGCCACTAGTTGAATAGATGTGATGAAAAAGTTAATTAAAACATCATTCGATTTTCCTCTTTTTAATTTTTCAAAAACACAAAAGTGACCGAACAATTAATTCCTACGGATCGGACTACTTTTTATTTTATAAATCCAAACTTCTTAGTTTCTGCTATCGAACACTAAAATAATTTTTGCTCTATCTTTAAAATTGACTGAGTTATAGTGCCATAACAAAAAAAAAGGTTGAAATTAAAGATTAGACAGAAAGGCACATACCCACTTGTGACGTCATTTGTTAGTAACGCCATATAGTCTCCATACAAAAAATCGTTTTTGAAAGAGACAGACATATTGAAACTTTAAAAAATCACTGTAAATTCGTTTTTCAACCGATTCTGCTTTTTTTCTTCGCGAATCGTCTGCTATTAATCTATATTTTAAAAATAATTCATAAAATATGGTAAACAGTCCGATCCCCTATTAGAGTTATAATTAGGCTAGCACATTTATTTAGTTGTAAGTATTATTGTTAACTCTGCTGGTGACCTAACAAAATAAAATAAATAAAAAATAAATTAAATGTTAATGAATCTGAGAGCATTAATCTCATTAAGTACCAAAAGTACTACGTACTTGGAAATTTTCAAATTCTAGAAAATTTCACTCTAATCCGAAGTCAGGGTAACAAGTACTTAATTACTCGTCTTGGATTTAACTTTACCTATTATATCATTATAAATGTATCTTGTTAAACTAAAATAAAAAAATATGAGAGTTAATACACGATGTCAATTTTACAGATTTATCAAATTAGAGGTTCGTTAACAATAAAATAGTTAAATTCTTATTTTTAATAAAATCCTAATCTCTGTAAAGTCAAAGTCAAAGTCAAAATAATTTATTTCCATAGGATGTTATTACATCACTTAGATCCGTCATTACATTTTTTTTGGGTGAGTTCACTAACACAATGGCGGAATCTGTGGAGAAGAGCTCACCGAAGAAACTCCACAGTCGTCGCATCTTTTGCGTTTCCTAACACAGTAACGTAAGTTCGCGTAACAGTTCAAATCTTAGAGCTTCGAAGTTACGCTTGAGCAAGATAAACTTTAATGTAACTTTGATTTTATTTTCGTAATGTTAAATTTTTCGAGTTCGTATACTCTATACATTTTAAACATTGTGCCTGATGTGTGGTGACTTTTTGAGTTCGTATTCTATGAAAATATTAAACATTGTGCCTGATGGTAATCAGTTGCACTTGCATTTCAAGTCTTATCCACTACAATAAAACTGTAAATCAACTAGTCGACGGAATGTTAGCGTATATCGCCGCGCCGCCGCCGCGCCGCCGCCGCGCCGCCGCCGCGCCGCACGAAACTTGTTGCGGCCAGTATTTTTGCAGTAGTAGATAAGATTAAAAAAATGCAACAGATCCAAAAGTTACTACAATTTTTGACCTTACCTGGTTTACATAACCCATAACGTATCTGTAGCACTCCCAAACCCAGCGGCGCTGGCTTTGACTCACCCTAATTGAAAACTGGTAGGGACACTTTGTTATTCCTTTGTGCTTGTGCCGTGTGAAACAATATTCCCTGCAAATTGTAGGGATCGCTTTGTGAACCTCTTATTAAATGTATGAATTGTGGAGGTCAATTTTGTATTGAACTCAAATTAAAGGCTGTGATTGCATTGGTCGCGCGCTCGTGCGTAATTTTCGCTTGTAATTAATGAAGGTTTGTGATGTGGAATTGGAATCGGTTGACAAATTAAAAACGTAAATTTAAACTGAAATAGATCTATAAAAAATTAGCTTTATCATACAAAACATTCGGAGTTAAGTTCGTCGAATCTGGACAGAATTTCTGGATTGCATTGAAATTACAGGATTGCATTGCTAAATTGCCTAGGGATCACATAGGTAATGGTTTTATATACTAATGTTCTATTTAAAATGAGACAGTATCATTACAAGCAGAGGTGAGGAGAGTTGAGTCAAATGGGTGGCAAAGCCAAACTGAGCAAAAAAAGTGGAGACAAAAGGAGGGATCGGAGAAAAGATGTGTTGTCATGCAAAAGAACATAATAATAATTATTATTCCTTTCTTGTGTATGCAATGAAGTGTTACTTTTTTATGAACTCTCTAAACACCGTTTCGCAACATAAAGTTCGTTCAACTCTCAAGTTTAATGAAAACGCATCCTAAGGCTCGTAATTGCTTTAGAATCCAGCATTAACCTTTGACTCAAAGATATCTGACGCGCGTCGCCTCTGCGACCGTCTTTTATTTCCTCTGAGCTTTGACTACATTCAGCTGTCATTATTCATTAAAAACTGACCTTTTTGCGCGAACTTGACACTGGCACAAAGCACGACTAGTGCCATTATAAAAAAAAACTTGAAAAAACAAAAAACTGTCAAAATTTGGTGTGGTGTGGGTTGGCCCATATAATAAAAATGTAGTTTTATCAAATTTCAATGTAAAATTGCCAAGCTTGCTGACGTCGAAATGCTTTTTGACGCTATGAATATATTAATTTTCGATATTTTTTTAACGTCAGCAATGTTGATAAATTGTTTGGCATAGTGATAAAACTACGTTGCACTGCGCTTTGTGCACCGGTACCTACGCTAAATTTTTAAATAGATTTTCATCTACATTTGACGTAGGCATTTGGGATTTTTTTTATTTATAAAATATTTTGTTTATAAAATAAAATGAAAAATAGGTGAAAATAGAATTTTAAATAAGTTTTTTTTTCTGTGTCTCTATAATCCTCCCTTAACATTTTTGTTAAACTTGATCACCAAAAAATATATTTTTGGAGTGATTTTTAGAAATCATTAGTACTTACTGTACTTAATACAAGAATTAGGTTTCAAAAAGTTTCAAGTAAGTTTAAAAAACTAGAAGAAATGCCTTATTTCTTTTACATTTTCTACTCCGACGTGGAAAGCCAAAGCTTTTACGCACACGGAATCCTAAAGATGTTATCTTTTTTATGTCTAGCCTGTAACCGCCACCACTAAAACGAGCACTAAGCCAGTTGTATCCGGCCAGCGGCATAACTACACCGCCACCTGTGCTACGCAGACATAATTACATATAAATCGGGGACGCGTCGGTGTACTAATTGCGTTAGGCGCAGGCGTCGCTTGATGTAATGTAATTGTTTGCGGTCAGGGCGTTCATTACTGCCACGCTTGTTGAGCGGGTGCGGCTAACTGTCAGCGACAGGCTGAGATTTCGTAAAGGGGGTTTACCTACGCGCGTCGATATTCAATAATGGTTTAACCTACACGTGGTCGTCATAAATAAATAATAAAAATAAATAAAAATTGTTTATTTGCCAATAAGAAAATTTCACGGTACAGTACAAAATTACTCTTAGACTCCGCACTAGGATAACCTGTGACGCAGCAGTCCAATCGACAGTTACCAAAAATAAGTGAGTGGCTTACATAAATCCTTACATACTAAATTATACCTACTAAGTACACAATATATATATATTTTTTACTGATAATATTAGTACTTAAAAAATTAATAATAAAAAAGTTTTAAACATATATTTACTTATATTACATAAATAAAATACTAATCAATAAAATACAAAATATAATAAATAATATTATACAGAGAGTACTTATATAGGTAAATAATAACTACATAAGACAGCTTCCGTAGAAATGTAATTCAGAGAATATAACCAGGTTATATTCTCTGAATTACATTTCTACATGGACACAGTCTAAAATAGATGTATTTTTTTATAAGTTCACTGGGTTTATCAGATCTAATTTTATCGTGGGGTTTATTTTATTTTAGGTATTTATTTTCCCTATTTTTACCGACTAGTTTGACGGCAAAAATTGATCAACAATTTACATGATCGATTTTCACAGCACCATTTTAAAAATGTGATTCCTATCGGCATAATTATTTTTTAACTCTACAATACACAGCACAGGTCAATCGAGACCTTTTAAATCAGTGTTGCTTTATCACTCATGTTATGGACTAAAATTAAATAGTGGTTTCAGAATGTGGTCTCAGCGCCGTAGCTGTGGCAAAGTACTGGGCCCAGAAAATATGAGTTTTTATCATTGATACGAAGAACGTGGTCTCAAAAATTAGTGATTCTTATTTTCTAAATAGTAAAAAAAAGTTGAAAACATTTCCCTCTATTCCTAAGACCCCACCTTTACAACCAATATGCGCTGCTTGATGGCAGTAACAGGAAAAATACGGCACTTGAGCAAATGTTTCTCGAGGATTCGTCACGAAATTGATTTACTCGGTTATTTCGCTACACACTCGTATTGTATTCGATAGAGGATTTACAATCCAATCAAGCTGTAATGTGTAACCTAGATAAAAATACTTTGGGATTTTATTTCTGAGCGTAATATTTTAAGTTTTTCAAGGTTTAGTATTTTGCATGGACCTTAGAAGTGTATTATTAACTTGAATTTTTCAGCGTTTCACCATATTAAGTTCATTATTGTCCAACGTTGACCATATCTATGTGTGTCACTCGTTCTGGATTTACGAAGGTGGTTCTTTTAATTAATTATCTGTGTATTTAAGATATTTGTGTAGTATATCAAAAATTTGCCCCGTGAAATTCTATGAATTATTTTAATGACCAATTTACATTTTTTCTCTGCTATTTTATTGAACAACGTTTTCTTAGTACTTTCACAAGAAAATAACTTAATAATTTTAATTATTATATTACTCGAAAGACGTCTACTACTGGATAACCAAACGCCTCCCGAAGGATCACGACAATGACCAGCCCTGTGCTACCTACATCCAGTGGTTGGTTCTCTCCAACGTTTATCGACTGTTTACTAGATTATTACATCACTGAATGTAAAACTACTTTAGCCTACCCACATTTTCTAGCGCAAGGGAAAATAATGTTCTATACTTAGAACCACATTCTGTGTGATGGCGGAGACATTTCTATAATGATTTTTATTCTCTAAGACTTTCAACGTTTTCATGTATCGTTAAGGAAAATGTTTTGTGCCGTTTCTCTTACAAAATATATTGTGATTCCAAGCTTCGTATTAACCTTGTATAAAACAAGTATCTTATGCCACAATTAAACCATAAAATTATCATTGTTCCAGATGCCATAGCGTTGAAAGACGTGCACATGATAGCACCTTCGGCAGTAAGGCTCGGAGATACAGTGCAGCTCATCTGCAACTGGACTCTGGAAGGCAACGAGACCCTTTACAGTGTGAAGTGGTACCGTGGAAGACAGGAGTTCTTCAGCTACCTCCCTAAGGAGTTTCCTTTCACCAGGATATTCGCACAGCCTGGGATTGATGTTGACGTAAGTAGAAATATTTTTAAGTAATATTCTTAGGAATGAGTTATTGCGTTTTTTTTCTATATTTTCCACCAGACACCCGATTAGTTACATTTTTGATAATTTTTCAAAATGACTGAGCTTCGCACTCGCTTGTGAAAATATGATCACTGTAGTTAAAATATAATCACTCAAAGAAAAACTATGTATCTGATTACCAATTAAAATTCAGAACAATCGTTAACTTTTCTTCATTGCTGGAATTACGAGTAGAATTTTTACTTTTAAAAGTGAGATAGCATATTTTCACGAAGGAAAGTTAATAAGTAGGAACCTATCTAAAATCCATTTCACTAGAAAAACACAGCTTTGTGAAGGGATTAGGATTGCAATTCCTAGTACTTGTACTATCTGCAAAATAACATTAGAGAGTTTCTTTATTTGCCCTCGAGAAGCTTTTCCTGTAACTACTAAGTCGAGAAAAATAAGCTTATTATTTTTTCAACTGACCTACTTGCTTGCATCGCATCCATTACTATGATGTAAGCGAGCTTCTAGAACTTTCGAGTTGTAAACAAGTGAAAAACAAGTAACTAATTCTTAGAATTGTAGCAGTGTTATTTCTTTGTTCTTTCGTCAAAACCTGATACAATTTACATAAAGTTAGTACAAGAATAATTTTTAATTTGAGTTAAGTTAACAGATTGATCAATTAGGTTCACGGTGGAGAAATAGTTGGTTTGGTTATATAAATTACAACCAATTTAACATCTTTCTAGAAAATAGCAAGTTCATATATTTTTACATCACATCTTTTAAATGTCAAATTATATATTGACAGAACCTTCGATCACAGAAAGGTGATCAAAGGTCAGAACAGAAATTTAAAAATAAAAATATAGGTAGGTAATATAGGTAAATATATCTACTTGCGGTATTAAGAAATAAAAAAAAACTTTCTTATACTATACCAACTAACTATCTCAATACTTGATTAAATATCTCAGAAAAAATACTGGACCGTAACAATTTTAGTAATTTCAGTTCTAACTTATACATTCTTGCTAAGTAGTTACCAAAATTTTCAATAATTTAAAGCCCTCAGCGTTCCGTTGACCACACAACTTATCCCAAGAAACTCACGAAAATCGTAGCAATTTTTCACGGAACTACTTAAAACTTTTAAGCCAACTACAAGGTCCAAGTTGCTTGGATCTTATTCATTAAAATAAGTAGCGAAGTGTACGTTCAGCGGAATAACAAGGTCTGAAAAATGATTATCCAGTGGAGAATAACTTGCTGGAGTTTCGTATTAAACTGTTAGGAAGTTGGTGAACGCGGGCTGTGTGTACGTAACTTTGAGTATGTTCCGAGGATGCGGCGAAGATTGTGTTTCAGTTTAACCATTGATTTGTGTATGTATGCCGTTTTGGATTCGTCGGTTTGTTTTCAATTGAAGATATTAGATTTAGTTTCGGCATTGAAATCATTTTCTTCTTCGAGACGATAAAAAAATATTTTTTCGACATTATTTCAACTAGTAATTCCATTTTATTGTTGTTTATCCTACCAACATCATTTGATAAAAACGGCACAAGATCGAAGCAGTACACAAAATAAATAAATAATCATCGTGGTGTTGTACAGTCGACGACCGACTCCACGGACCCCAGTGACAGTGTTATAGAAATGGCTCTCTTCCATCGATAACCGCTCAAGTGCCCTTGTGTACTCCAGGTTAACAAGACGTTTCACATTTAGATTGCCCATGTGTACTCCAGGTTAACAAACGCATATTTTGGGTCTGCTGTTGAAATATAAACTTTTTGGCTTATATAATTAAGTCTGTTATTGTTATCGCGCTGTCTACGTATTCTTTAGTAAATTTACGCACAAAAAACCGACAATACCAACCGGCCCTATTAAAAAATATAAAAAAAAAAAACAACGTCAAAGTGCAGTCTGCCACTTGAGCCGACTGAGTGCGACACGGATACTAATTTCAGTGATTTGTGTGGTTTTTTGGTGGAAAATCAACGATATTTTTGGGTATTATTTATTTGTTTTCTTATTGATTGTTAATATCTTAAATTATTTCTAATAAACAAAAACATGTCATCGCTTTACTTTTTGAGTTTTGAAAAATTTTTCAAAAGTCGCGCTAGAATTTCATAATCTCCAATTTCACGTGTCTATATTTTAAAAACAGAATCGCGTTTCAAATAAAAAAAAAAACCATTCAAATAAAAAATAACATATAGACTCATTCATTCAGCAACACATAAATTAACACTTTGATGGTGTTGTTCTAAGAAACAAAAGCAACATAAGCGTTTTTGTGGCACTTGACGCGCTACAATACAATACAATTATATTAACACCAAAAAGTTACAGAAACACAGTACATATAAGTGGTAGAAGAGTCAAGAGGCGGCTTTATTGCTAAAGTAGTAATCTTTTCCAAGCAACCTTATGGTATAGAAATATCATATGGAAAAAGTGGGTCGGTGGTAGCAATAACCGAGACCGTCAGATCTGAAGCTCTATATCATATATGTTTTTAGACAAGCTTTCAACTGAAATCAGTCTCATGAAGTGATTTTAACAGTCGCATCCTCACCAGGCTTCAAACCCGGAGCTTCCGGAACGAACTTCAAGCTCTCTGTCTGCTAGAACTAAGGGCCAATCGGCCTTCTATCAGTGTAATCACACGTCCCCTTTTCTAGGGACTAATTTGAAGAAACATATTAAACATGGCTATTAGTACTAAGGTACAATAGCAATGACCGGTAGTTAGCATCCGGGTTACGAGTTCAGCTGTCGACCTTACTACCCACACGATAAAGAAGAAAATAAAGAAGCACTGACACATAAGAAAACGCACAGCGTAGGTGTAGCGGTCCTGACAGCTAGTAAAGGTTAAGATAGCAATTTCACGTGTTTGAAAAACAAAAGAAAAAATGGAAGAGAATTTAAAATGTTTTGGTCTTTTGTCAGCATCTGACAATGGCGGACGTGTCTTCGTGTTAGTTTTTTTATTTTAGTTTATTGAAGTGTTTAGTGTATAATTTCGATAGTGCATTTTATCCAGTGAATGTTTCGGGATTATATACTTTAATAAAACAATTGAATCGCTTACACTTTGCTGACATTTTTAGATGATGCCAAGAGGCCTCGTGGTGGCTTCAGTAATTGTACTATCACATTACTGAGCCCAATTAACCGAACAATCATCCAAGGATATATGTTAAACCTACAAAACTATCTACACTCGACACTGGCGAAATACGTCTATACAAGATGTGTCGCCATTAGTTAGGAAGAAGAAAAAAAAGAATTAAAATGTTTCCACCACGCGGTCTCAGCTAGATTCTTCCCATTAAACAGCTCTGATCGCCCAGCAACCTGCGCTATCCCAGCCTATTCATTTAACGATCAACAGTAAACACAATTTTATTCGCCCTTTTACTGTCTACCATTGTTCCCTTTACGACTCCCACTAAAAACATACCAGTTTCATATAAATAAGTAACTGCGAACGTATAATTTTTATCATCATATTTTTAGTATCAACAGATTTTTGTACGTAAACAGGTTAGGCATTAGTACATTCTCTAATCAGTTCAATAAATAAATAAATAAAAATAAAAAGACATTATTACAATAACCAAATATTAAGACATTACTTTATAGGTTTACCACAATAAATAATAAAATGTTAAGATAGTGACCGCAAAAGTTTAAATAATAGTAACTCATTAAAACATAAAAATAAGGATTTAAGTTTAAGAAGTAAAACTTAAAGAAGATATTTTGGTATTAAGGTTTTAAAACTGGGTCTTCCTTTTTTTCTTAGCAATAATTGAGTAGCATATTAGGTATCATATTTGCAATTGAGAGATTTAGTTATAACATTTTGTAAGACATTTTTATTCGGTCTGACCCCGATGTTTGACCACGAAGGTTGAAAATCATATATTATTTTTAATTACTTCACTTATATTAATTATGTAATTTTTTATTATCTTAGATCAAAATTTATCTCAACAATTTTATTAATTTAAGCTATGGGTCTAAATTATTTTGGGCCTTACAACAAGTATGCTCGATATTAGTTATATTACATCAGTATGTATTGAGTGTTCAGATGTCTGTTCATGTTTACGTAAATGGGAAGGATAAGCTTGGGTCGGAAAAGCGCTGTAAAATTCTTTTCTACGACTTCGTTTTATTACTATTCGCTGACCTTTTGTCCCTATAGTGTGAACTTAACCTAAAAGGAACCTTGAGTCCTTGATTTTATAGCCTTTACCAGGCCCTTTTGATCCTCATTCGCGTCAAATATAATCCCTAACACGTTCGGCACGACAAAATATTAGGTGGCGTATTGTGAACGACGTTTTATCCTCGTTATGTAAGATTCTACAATCTAAAAAGGTTGTAAGCGGTGTAAACAATATTCAGGATAAAAGATGAAACTAAACAAGAAACAAGAGTATGCAAGAAATTGGCTAAACTTTAATAGTAATTGCAAAACATACGCAGTGGATGAGACAGATTACTCATAGAACTTGCGCACCGGAAGATGCAGCGTGGGCAGCGCAGGGTCGGCCATTGTGAAGACCCTTCGGAGTTCGTTTTCATGCAGTGGAAATCTTTTGAATAATATGATGACGGCTTTTTAATAACATTTTTAGCATTTGTCATGCCACAAAACATTGAATATAATTGACCGAGCGAGCGTCAATTACCAAGCGTCTCCGTTTCAGCTTGGCCAAAATAGCTTTTGTATATCTGTCCATTAGTCGATCTGATTGTTCTCATCTACAAGTCGTATTTCTCAACCGATTCTCGTGAAATTTTGTGAGCAGGTTTGATAAATTAATCAATTTTTTTAGTCGAGTCAGTTTTTGGAAAAATTAAAAAAATACGTAGTGGTCTCGCGAGGTCTACACAGAGCCACTAGTTTTAGTTTGTATTTCACTTGATTTAATTAATTATTAAGCTGGCCGTAACTTCATAAAATAGACCCTACAAGACTAAACATTGGAATTCTTGCAGTTCCGTATAGCACGTGTTTCAAGGCAACTTGTCTAGGTACTGAATGACAATAACAAAGAATTTCTTCAAATCAAAACCGCTTTTGATAATGAAGGTGTTTCTGTGAACTCGTAATATTTTACGATAAGTATTATTTTCATAGAGTCAATTTCCGGTGAAAATAAACGAAAAATCTATGATAATGTTTCGGTTTCCATTATAGCGCGATCATTATTTGAATTGCTTGATTTTGGTGTTACAAAGGGGGAGAAATCTTAATGTTTAATGATCTCTAAAGAGATGAAAGAAGAAAAAGTCTATCAGGCTTTTTATAGTCTTCGAGTTTTTTGTTATTTTTATCGCAACCGCGACGCGATTGTATGTCGTTATGATGTTGCAAAGTACCATTTTTATGTGCCAACTAATACTGATTTTGAAAGTGAGTTTGTGAATTTATGAGGATATTCTAGTACTGTGGGAGTTTTCTAACAGTGGACATCAAAGGCGACTTTAGAAGCTGAATAACAATAGTTTTTTGTATATTTGAATCGGAAAGACCAGAAACTATTCAGGTGAAACACATACTGATATGTAAAAAGCTTTCTAGATAGTATCAGTAAACTAGGAAAGTACCGTAATAAGTAGTCAAGTTGAAAAATATTTCGCGAATCGAAACTAAGATATTTTCTGGCTAAGACCGCGGCCACCGAAGCCACAAGCCATTTTTCGGGTCAGCGCATTTGTATTAAATTTTCCTAACTTTCTTGGCAGTTCTAAGCCTTCTAGCTTGCCCATAGCCCCGTACTTTCACGGTACGATAATTGAATAGATAAGCTAGTTGGTTACGAGGTATTTTCATAATGAAAAAAGTTAAAGGTAATGTAGTTCAAGATATTATGGAGTCGGTTTCAATATTTTTATTTCTGTTTAGCAACCCACATGTTTTGTTTGAAATGTGAAAGTTGCTTTAGGTTTATCTGAAATTAAGCAATTTTTTTCTTTTTGTTACTATAGTCATGATGCATAGTGATTTAAGTAGGTTCCTGCGGCATTGGAGCGGTGCGGGAGGGGTGTTTTTTGTTACGCAAGATACTTCACTGTGAGTAAATTGACCTGTGAGTAAGTTTTTTGGTCACGTCTCTAGAAATGAGAACTAGATGGAGAGACTGGTAGTTCAGGGCCAGGTGGAAGGCAAGAGAGCACGCGGTCGATCGCCAACCCGTTGGATAGACGCCATCACAAAGGCTACTGAGTCCACCATGGTCCAGTGTATTCGCGACGCCTCTAACCGTCAGAAATGGAAACACATAGCCAGGAGAGCTACCCTCGGAAAAGATATCGACCCACCGAACACTCCACCGTGTACCTCGTCAGCGCAACCACGACCACTCTGACAAGAGTGTCCGCCTAAGAAGAAGAAGAAATGGACCTAACTCTTACACATTTTCAATCGGTGCTTTTTTAAACGTGTGCTTTAGAATTATTAATCAACCCAATAATATTATAACATAATATATGATATAAACTTGTGTTTAAACATATTTTTACAGTAAAGTCTTTATACTGTGACACGAGCACAAACTTTAGATGGTTGGTTGATTCCGGTACACACGCCAGATAATCCAGGGACGGTCCTTCGCAAATATTTATCTTGCAAAGTAGAGGCTCTTTACTGCTTCCTCATGACTAAAGGATCACCTTTACTTAGCGAAATCTGATGATGGAATGTTTTTGGTTCGTTTCCGATTATATTATAAAAGTGGGTGGATTTATTGTATAATCCCTAAGTAAATATTAAAATAAACAAACAACCTCTAACCGTTCCATTCCGTTCGTCGTGGGTAAAAATATGTTTAAAATTTACATTTAGCTGAAAAAATATTATAAAATCGTAAAAATATTTAGTTTAACACGATACACGAAATAACAAAACACTGCTGAATGATGTTACCATCAAAGAAAGACAAAGGAAACAAAGTTAAGCCAAAGATGAAAACTTTTCTGACTTTACGTCTCTAAACTATACTGTAACAAATAAGTGAGTCCGAGAGAATTGTCCTAGATCTTTGTCTTCTTACACAACCACAATTGATTTTCTTCGTTGCCTTGGGAAACTGAAGTAGAACTATTTCAGTCTAGCACAGGAGATCAGTGGCAAACACTGATTGCAGAAACTAAATAACCATTGGTATCACATTGAGGCTAATTCTTACTGTCACGTTGTAATCCTTGATTTAAGTTCGTCCGTCCTTTTCACGTTTTAAAGATTGAAAAAGGACTGGAGATGGCCATCCTAATATAAGAGCTGTCAAACATCGAATTTGAACCTTATGGCCGTGTCGATTACACAATTTTAGAGAGCACTTAAAACATGCGACTTAAAAATCTCTTAACATGACAGCTTTGCCCTTATTTTAGGTTATCATTCGTTCAAATTAATATCATTCATTCGTCTGAATTCATCACCTCTCTTTAATTGGTCATAAAAACGAAAAAGATAGCTGGATTTTAAAATTAGAATTAGAGCATGACTTCCAGAATCGAGGCCATTGGCATCTATTTTATTAACGTGACGTTAACATTCTGTTTCCCAGAATGGTTGTAAAAGAATTTGCAATTTATGAAATCAAATAGCAAATGTGGTAAATACACATTATTTTAACCGTTGATTTATATGGTAAAATGTTATTCTTTCACAAGGTTTCATTCTAAAACATAAAAAATATAGTTCAGACGTGTACAGAAGGGCAGGTCGTATTGATAAGTTTGGTGGTTCGTTTTTGGTGTCGACTGTTGTTGTATGTTCAGTGTAATAGGGTCCCATGGATTATGTAGGTAAGCAATCTAAATATTGTAGCTGTTATAGTAATTTACAAGAACGGTGGGTCTGTAATGCCTCTATAAAGGGTAATGTTGCTCGTAACAGGGAGAGGTGCTTTGACAAAATTGTTTCTGGTAGGCTGTTGTAGGGTTAGGCAAATAATAGCTATGAAAATATGTTGTTGTATAGTGTCAATTTTCTATTAGCATCGTGTTGGCCAAAAAACACATAAAAACCAATATTTACATTTGTTATTATGTCCCTCACGAGGGGCTTACGATATTTCTTCGTGTCTTTACGTTTTTACGTAGCCGGCACCACATATTTGTATTATAAATACATTTTTATAATAATCGCTTATTATATTGGTATAACGAAATACTTAGGTTTATTTTTGGAGACTTATGTAATGAATGATACTTTTATGTAAACAGTCTTTGGTGGAAATAAATTACCGTCTAATTTGGTGTCAATATTGAAAGCGTTTGCTCAAAAACTCTGGTTCTAATTTCAGAAGGCGGGTTTTATAGCTCTATTAGGAAACCCGGATAATAATCATCGATAAATGATAAGGGCCGATTGGTAACAGAATCGTTTTGGATTGAAACGATTACTGCAACACCTTCATTGCGGGCTATTGCCTGTTTATTAGATTCGGACCGGTAATGTGTGACCAGCAATGTTAAAAGAATTGGGACGTTTAGCGTTTTTAAAGATCGGTATTTATTTTAAACTTTTTATTTAATTTGTGTTCTGCGAATAATTAATCATGTCTTTCATAAGAACATTTTTTATCACTCACAGGACTTTAAATTCGAAAGAATGTTGAATGCTGTTTTTTTTAATAAATATGTTTTTTAGTTGACTGACATTAATTTTTCACCCGTAACTACAACTACAATATAAAAACAAACTAACAAATAAAATTTAAATAAATCCATTTTTTTTTTAATGGCTTTTAAAACTTCAAGGACAGCCTTGAAACTCGGCACGCAGCATTCAGCGACGATATAAATTATTTAAATGTAATATTTACTTTTTTAAAACGTTTTCTAATATTTAATTAAAGCGTGGCCACCCTAGTTGGATTGAATGAGGGTGTCGTAACAGGCTATTTTTAATGGCGGCTCGGACGAAGCAATATCGTTCCCAGCTCGTATTGGACCACTCTAATTTAAATGTCTGCTGGTTCGGTCAGCTCGATGGTTACGGGGGTAATTTAATCATGTTGAGAATTATAACATTAGGGCTATATCGCGGACTTATTGCTCGGACGCTATCTGCTTAAAAAATGTAAACGAGAGGTCTGATTGTTTCTTCTGTGATCTTTATGCTTTGGGCTTCAAGACCGCTGTCCACTGCCTGCGTAATACGTGGCAAGCGAAATAGGGAACATGCATAAACAAATATTAGATTTATCATAGTTCATCTGAAAGTATACAAAAATAGAATGCTGTCAAAACAGAGTCGAAATTGATACAACATTATTAAACGAATATATCCGTCCCTCTCTACGAAAACAAAAATTTCAATGGTGGATGTTTAGCTCGCGACACATATGACGTCACATGTGTCGTCAGACCTCTCTGTCTAACCATCAACTTTGAAGCCTTATAGCTTTGTTTCTGAGCAAGACATTTGGAAAATTATTTTTTGTGTGTTTATATGTTTTAAGATTTTCGTGGTTCTTCACTACACTAACATTCTCACAAGGAGAAAACAATCATCGAGGTAACAATATTAAATATTACCGTGGTAACAAACCCGCGAATTGTGAGAATGTTAGTGTTTTGTGTGTTTATCTGGAACTTGAAATATTTCGATTAATGAATTTTAAAAATTTGTGCATGTTCCCTATTGCACACGCAAATGAATTTTAAGAAGTTGTAGAACAATACTTGCTCAGTTTCGTGGGAGTGAGAAGACCACATGAGAAGTTTTGAGTTATTTTACTAACACGTCGTATATTTTCAAATTTAAAAATTAATTACACCTCTCTTTGATCTAAGTTCTCTAAATATCGGGCACTAACTATCGTTTTTAACAACAGTTTAAATACAAAGGGCTCAGCAGGCTAAGGAAGGACATGTGGCCCCTGTGAGGAATAGTTGAATTGGTAAATGTCAATTGTTTGAGTAATCACTCCAACTTTCAACCTTCTATTTTGAACTGTCACAGAGATAAGTCAAAAATGTATTTTCTTAAAAATATTTTTTCAAACTCGTATTTCTTCTTATCCATAAGGTAAAGCATCGAAATAAAATCATAGCGACCAAAATACAATAAAATTTGCGCACGCTTCGCCACGTGACACAAAGGCGGTGAGCGTATCCTTTATAATTTTATGTTTTGTTTTTCAGGGAACATGCACATTTTTTTAAAATTCATTAATCGAAATATTTCAAGTTTATCTGGAGATAAACACATAAAAAATATTTTTTCAATTATCTTGATCAGAAACAAAGTTATAAGGTTTCAAAGTTGATGGTTAGACAGAGAGGTCCGACATGACCATTGACGTCATTGGTCACGCGGGCCATACATCCGCCATAGAAAATTTTGTTTTCGTTGATGATGAAAAGAGGGACAGATATATTTGTTTAATAATGTATCTAGTTTGTTTTTCGATCAATTTTGATTCTGCTTTGACTGTCAGTATTCTATTTTTGTATACTTTCAGATGAACTATGAAAAAAAAACATTTTTTTAATGCATATTCCTTATTATTTATCACCATTCACTTCATCATGAGAACATAGCAATGAGCCTTGCTCTTGTTCGTCATGGGTATTATATGGCAACCTGTCGCAGTCAGGTGTGTCCAACCATCATAGAGCAATTAGGGTGTTCACAATAGCTTCATCCCGTCACTGGAGCAAGGGACGGAAAGTGCCCATTATATATTACGATCAACCTGTGTAGTGAGCACCCACGTCAGAAGTAGGTTACCCTTTGAGTTAAGTAAATATAGGTAGATGCATTTTGAAAATATAATAATGTTAGTATAGATTAGTCTGGCCCGGATTGTCGAAGAGATGCAAGTCCTGTCTAAGGTCGATATTTTTCGTTATATAATTATAGAATAAAAACCAATTGGATTTATTATTTTTTAAATACCCAATTTATGTATTTTGTGAACAAATTGTCTTTTTATGCTGTTTTCGATTTTTCCTTTGGGGTTATTTATTTGCAAAATAAGACCCTAAAACTTTCGTGTCATAGCTGCATCAAAATCATAAACTGACTATAGGTATAGGTATAACTGCGCTATTTCCGCAGTCACCTTACTATAGAAAGTCTAGTTGCACCTTCAATCACAAAAAGCTTTGATCGAAGAAATGCACAGCAGAATACCATTCTATTTATGATCTCATGAAGTTGCTTTGGATCGTCTTCTATCAATCATGCACACGGCCAGGGTGTGGAATTCTTTGTCGGCGTTTGTATTCTTCAGTGCTTGTAATCCAGTCTTTTCTAGTGTGAACAGGCACTTTCTGGATAAGCTTACTCCACATTTCGTCGTTGGCCTCTTCCGTAGTCGGGTCTGTTTGAAATAAAAAAAAACATATTGTTAAAAAAACAAAGGAAAAAAAATGTTAATTAAACCTATCACCAGTGCTAAGGTTAAACAGGATGTATTCACAAAACTATGGCGTACATTCCGTGATCAGATACAGACCATGATCTGAATGAATCATGTTTTTTTTTCTTTTCTAAAATAATATTATTTATTCTCTATTTGTTTATAGAATGTTAAAGTAACTGCAGTTAGATGACACCAGAGTTGGTGAGGTCGGTTGTTGCCTTACAATACAACCCATACGATTATGAAGCTTGTGTGAAGGAGACCTTTCACTTAAAAAGAAACGTATAATTTGAAATTATTTAATAAAATTAATTAATTTACCGGCAATTTTATATTTTGGAAATGATGAATCATGGGCTGAAAGTACCCCTACCATTTTGTAATCTTCCTAAACTCTGTATACAAAAACAAGAAAAACCAAAAATAATATTCATATTTCCTGGCATCACAAGTTTGTGACCTTGGTGTCTCCTGGGTCACCCCCGGAAGCCATGAATATTCATGCCGGCCACGTCCCCTGGTTCCTGTACCGAAACTGCAGGACTTGAGAGGATAAATTAAACAAATTGGATTTTATGGAGATTATAATTCCTGTTTTCATTTAGTTTATGGGGCCGTCCATCAAGAAGAGCCTGAAAGGTAGGTAGGGTTGTCATTGACGTCATTTGAAGGCTTATTTCCCAGTAGTAATTTAAAAAAATCTTTGAGAGAGTACAATAAATGTTGTAAATGGTATGTAGATGAGATTGCTATCCCAGCGATAACATTATCTGTGGATCTTTTTCTTATGTATGTTTTTAACTATTCATCAACCAGCTAACATACATCCATACCGAAGGGCTCAAGCCAACCCTGAAGCAGGGTGATCAGGTTTTGTGTGACCACGCTGACCCAGTGTAAGTTGGTCAACTTCACACAGATTACCTTAGAATTTTTTCACAGGTGTGTGCATGTTTCGTCACATAAACTCACGTTTAATAAACGAACATGATTATGAATTCGAATTTAGAAAACACATTGGTACCTACGTGGTGGGGTTCAAACACGCGTCTACCAAGACGGGAGGTAGCGGCCCCAGCCAACACACCACCAACATTTATATATTGGTGCCGTAAACGTATTTGTATTGTATTTTCAGCCCCAGAATAAGTACATTAACATTTTCTCTTTTCCACTAACGTTTTTACACAGTTACATCAATAAACTATTCATGAATTAATAATAACGATAAAAATATATTTTTATAAAAACAACAATACCTACATCATAAATAACAATCTTAAATGGTTTTCGCTGTAAAAAATAAAAACGAAACATTTTTATTTGTAGACTAATAGTAGGTGATTTGGCAGCCGAATGTACCTCGAAGTGAATACTAGTACAATCTAGTATCAACCCAGCCATTTCGGTTTGAGATACAGCCTGTACATGTGGGCTTTCGAGGCGCAGCTTCCGAATTTTATTTACATATAAAGTATTTGCTTGCATTCCGGCTAAGCTGCATCTTTTGAACCACATGTTTGAAGTCTTGAATATCTTAGCTTTTGAGGTCTATTTATATTTATTTTCATACGTTTGAGAGAAGAATTTGGTACTCTATTGAGTGTTATTTTTAAGAATAGCAAGGTGCATTTTTATGGTGGGTACAGTTATTTACAAAGATAATTTATTTTTGTCTGTCAATCTGACTCAGTCGTCTCTGTCTCTGTAATAGTACGTGAGAGTACACAGTACGATTATCTTAGTGTTTTTTTATTTTTAAGTATCACTTATGTTTAAATATACAACATTTGTTATTTGATACACAATGGAACAAGCCCCTCCATAATTTTCAAAAGGTTATTAATATTTAAAAATATATTCATATAAGTAACTACAGTTTTTTCATCAAAAGACTTTTATGCACTTTAAGCCTTATGAAACTAGAAATTATATTAAGTATAAAAAACCTTTAAAA
The DNA here is from genome assembly GCA_951230895.1 of Carpatolechia fugitivella. Lineage (NCBI taxonomy): Eukaryota > Metazoa > Arthropoda > Insecta > Lepidoptera > Gelechiidae > Carpatolechia > Carpatolechia fugitivella. Next base: position 5,429,975 of record OX579651.1, read on the forward strand.
ATAAAAATAAAACTCGATTGGGAAACCTAACAAGAAAATTGAATCATTAACTTTTTTCCAGCGTTTATACCAATATTCGATCAATTCGCCGAGAAAGTCTTCCAGCAGATACAATGGCCGTTCTCACAAAAAAAAATAACCTCACAAAAGGCTATAAAAGGGCGTTCAACTCTTGTCCTCACGATAATAAAGACCGATCGTGAGAAATTAAAATGAGCCGACGACGACGTGGTCAATGTAAACAAGATAGGGGAGAGCTGGGGAGGTAGGTGGGGGAAAGGGATTTTTTCTTGTCCAGGGGATTTTTTTAACGAACAGTTTGTTACTGGCCATTTATACACTGCGACTTTTTGCAGTACTGCTGTAGCGATTCGGTCAAATTAAAAGTAATATGCTTAGCCAGTAGTCACGTTTGTGCCCTTGTTAGCCTATTAGGTTTGCTACTTTCCAAGAAACGGGAGCGTGATTTTTATCCCTTCATCAACGACATCAATGGCCCGTTACAGTCCACTGCTGGACTATGAGCCTCCTTCACTTAAGTGGAGGGTTTTACCATAATCTCCACGCTTGGCAGGCGGGTTGGAGATCGCAGATTAAAAGGTTACTGTATCAGAGAGCGCTGCTGCCCGTTCCCTGTTCAATGTGTAGTCCCTAAGTCAACTCTTACGACACCCACGGGAAGAGAAGGGGTTGGTGATAAATGTATTCTACTCTGCCGTCACTACATGGGTATCCCTTATGAGACTATAAATTTACTGTATCATCAGTTCCTGGTGAAGATCATATTTAGCTATCAAAATTAAGGGTATGCAAAGTTTTTCGTACGCGTTATTTACTAGATGAGGAGTCCCTTACGACTTAGACCATACATAGACTATCCTGGCTGCAAGCAGTACCAAGTTAATTTTATCATTTTAGTGTACCTACTGTTATCAAAACATTACTGAACAACCATACAAAATAAAGAAAGTTATATTGAGAGGAAGTAGTTCAGGCTTGCAAAATTTGAACATAACTTACTCGTGAAAACACCTATGTAATTCATGCTAAGAAAATAAGCTTGTAATAAAACTGGTGATAAAGGTTCTATGACGTTTACTTTGGCTTTGGTTTGATTTGAACATCATCAACATCAACGGCCCGTTACAGTCCACTGCTGGACTATGAGCCTCCTCCACTTAAGTGGATGGTTTTGCCATAATCTCCACGCTTGGCAGGTGGGTTGGTGATCTCAGATTAAAAGGTTATTGTATCAGAGAGCGCTGCTGCCCGTTCCTTGTTCAATGTGTAGTCCCTAAGTCACCTCTTACGACACTCACGGGAAGAGTAAGGGTTGGTGACAAATGTATTCTACTCTGCCGTCACTACACCACACTTGAACTTGGATTTGAACATCTCCTTCAAATAATTAGTCACTCTTTCCATTTCTTTTTTATTATTTAATCCAAGAAAGTATAGAAAGCGCATTCATGATGGCTGGCGATAACAACAGCGAGAGGACGACGGTCTGAAGCGAAGATTTTATTTTCCAATGGCGGATCAATATAGGAGTGGGTCACCGGATATTACAGGACATTGGTGAATAGGAAGCTGTGCTACATTAGAGGGTTCCGTCGTATAATATCGTCATCCGATTATTCTTATACGCTAGATAATAGGTTTGCGAGGGTCAACGGCCTGCAAATAAGTATAGTGTGCCGCGACTCGTGTGGTGAATCCTGTATATTTTCTAGTTTTCTATCTTTGTTTTTATATATTGCTAGCTAAGTGTCCGTGGCTACATTCGCGTTGTGTAAGATAAAATATATCCTGTGTGTTAATCCAGGGTACAAACCATTACAAACTCTGGTATAAACTGTCTACATTCCAAATTTCATCCAAATGTGTTCAGTACCTTAGGCATTAAAGCAGAACAAACATCCAAACTTTTAAATACCCAAAGTGTGAAGTGTGATTTTATAAATGAAAAAAAAAACTAATAATTTTTCTTGTTTGTTCATTCAAGTTTCAATCTACCTATATTCACGTTACAAACGAAATGAATAAGCAGCCTGTTTTCCCTTCAAAGATGACTTACGTGAATTTTAAAATCATGGGGTGCATAAATTCGCCATGCCTTTATCTAGTATAAAATCATAGAGGTGAAAAAAAACAACGAAATTGTTTTTATAGCAAAATAGTATCAGCAAAGCAAAGTTCGTAAAACATCAAGAAGAACAAACACGAGAGTGTTGGAAGAGTTATACAAGATCATGAATAATGAAACACATTATAGTACCACTTGTAAAAAAACAATTGTCTTCAAACATTTGTCATTGAAATGTCTGAATTTAATACGCTCCGTCGTCGCTTTGAGGCGCGTTAGAGTGTTGCAAATGTTAAGGCCCGGTTATTGCAAAAATCAGCAACTCAACGCGGTTTAGTTGAAAGTTCAACCAACATATTACTGAAATAACATTCATATTAGCGTGCGATGCTTCACGGTGGTTACGTCCGACGCCGCGCAGGAATCGTGCGAAAAACTCGTTTTTCTTAAACCCTTTTGCTTATTAACAGAAAATGGCAGAGTTTATAAAAAAATATAATTGATTTAAAATCTAATTCAATAATTGGCAAGTTATATTAACGAAATAAAAATAATTTTAACAAAAAAATAGAAACCTCCTTCAAATTGCCTTATATGGTTATCTCCACTAAAAAGTAACAAATAATATAACATTCCAGATGGAACATGAAAAAAAATATTGCCAATATCCTCAATTAAATAGATAGGTAGTTACAACGTCTGACCAGTATAGAAACTGTGTACTAAGCATTAATGCAGCTGCATCCAAAAGTGCTTAGGTAGCGTCTGTAGCGGATAAGCTTTAGCTCTAAGAATTATTAACTGAAATAAATCGTCAGTCTAACATCGACCATTGTACGAAATATTCGTCTTTTTATTTTAAAATTAGTTTTTAAAAAGTTGTTTTCCCTCCGGCGCGTTTTGACTGGCGCTGCGGACAGGATACCGGTACGAAATCCTGCGCCTGTGAGGATCTCAAATCGATCCGAGTGCAAGTGTTTCGTTCGCGTTTTTACGTGTTAACTGGTATTTTGTAACCAAATAAATTTGTCTTTGTGCTTGGAGGACAATACGAAAACTTCTACAGTTTTAATTGGAGGAAATGGGGAAAAGCGTACTGTGAGTAGACCTCTTCACTATCCCGTCTATCCCTGTTCTTATTCCATTGGCTGTGTAATTTAGTTTAGACTCTATAATAGGCTCTCTATAAAAATCTATAGCAGAAATCCTAGTACGTGTCTTATAATATTAAGTTAGTTTTTATTGTTAAGAAAATTTTAAATTTGCTTATTTGAAAGTTACATTTAAATAATTAAAAATGGATCAATTACGTACGATTCCTAAAGAAATGATGGATATAATACCGAAATTTGATGGTGATGAAAAGTTGTTAAACTTATTTTTAAATAAAAGTGAATATGTAATTAATGCTTTTAGACAAGTAGGAAATGTTGCTCAGGACTTGTATATATTTCACGCTGTTACTGGCCGCTTAGTAGGCAAAGCCGCCCACCTGATAAGCGAGCGTCAAGATATTGATACTTGGGTAGAGTTGAAACAAGTGTTAACTCAGCATTTTGGTGACCCTAGGTCAGAAGAGTGTATTGCTATAGAGTTGGAAAATTTAAAAATAAGACATGGCGAATCTTATTTAGATTTTTGTAACCGTATCCAAAATGTGCGAAGTACATTATTTTCCAAAGTAAATTTAATTGAAGATGAAAATGAAAAAGACGCTAAAATGACCATTTACAATCACATGTCCCTAAATGTTTTTCTTTACAATTTGCCTGAAGACATGTTGCGTGTGGTACGACTTCATAGTTGTAACAAACTTGAAGACGCACTAACAGTTGTGATGGAAGAAGTAAACTTTTTAAATCAGTATAATGCTAAAAATAAGAACCGTCAAAAGTTCTCCCCTCAGGTGCCAAATTTTAAGCCTATTTTCCCACAAAATAATAATTTTGTACCAAATTATAAATTTCCTCAACCACAAAACTCTGGCTTTAATTTTAATACACACAACAAATTTGCGCAGAATCAAGGCTTCAAGTTCGGCGTCCCTAACCAAGGATTTAAATTCGGAGTCCCACAAAATCAAGGTTATAAATCGATTATGCCCAATCAAACCAATTTTAAGTTTGGAATTCCGCAACAAGTAGGTTATAGGCCATTTGTTTCAAATAATAACCAGTACAGATCTAATAATTTCCAACCGACCAATCAGCCTCAATTTAAATTTGGTATCCCGCCTTCATACCAACAGATGCATGGTCAGAGACCATCGTATCAACAACCACAAGGCCAAGGTCTTCAACCGCAAGGTCAGCGACCTTCATACCAATATGATAACGATGTCTCTATGCGTACAGCACCCCAACCAAGGCCAAATTACGTAGCCCCACGAACATCCAATAATTTGTTTTATTCGAATGAGCCCAATGAACCTGAAACTTTCTATATGATGGACAATAATGACTATGAATATCAGCTGCCAGGTAGCGATGAATATCCCGTAGACCACTGTAATGATTTTGAACTTACGCCAGCTTCACAAGAAGCTCCCAGGACTGAAAATTTTCAGTCAACGGCCTCTATGATTTACCCCCCCGAAATAGTACATCTCAACCATCATGGTGCTTTAAAATTACCTCACATTGAAATTCCCGAGATTAATTCAAAATTTATGATAGACACAGGGAGTACACGATCATTCATCAGCCCTGAAATCGCTAACAAGTATTTTTCTGAATTCAAATATAATGAACCTTTCGAAATTATAAGTACACATGCGCGAAGTGCCCACGATGAAGTTATTAATATACCCTTACTAAAAACCTTTCAAAGTACTGACACACACAAATTTTACTTGTACGACGTTGACAGCAGTTACGGAGGACTAATAGGCTCTGACTTACTTAAACAACTAGACGCAAACATTGACATGAAGAACCAAATACTAAAGACACGAGATACAGAAATACCCATTATTTACAGTGACTTTGAAATTAAATTCAGTAAACCTTTTAGCGTCACAAAATATGAAAACCGAGACTACAAAGAGATCGAAATAAATAATACTCATTTAGTAGACGACAGAGAGACCGAACAAATTTTAAAACAAAACACAAACGCTAACGCTCTCTCACGAATACGACTAAATGCTTTGGGTAACGACAAGGACAACGACCAAAGATCGACAGCAGTTAATGTAGGAGACACTGACGACCTTGATGACTACTTACGACAACTATTACTATCTGAAGACTTAACAAACTTAGAACAACAACTACAACCCCAGACTGCTACTAACAACGAAAATGATATAGATACCGAACGACAACCTGCTGTTGCTTCCGCTGCCCCTCGTTCTGAAACCACTTTAAGTATTGATGAGCCATTCCCAACCCGATCCAGTACATTAACAGCACAAACTGAAAAAACAACAAACTCTAGTACAGACACTGTCCATTCCGCTGTAGATATGGACACAAACGGCATTCCAATACTTCACGAAGCTGTGGATACTAAACCACACCAGATTTTAGTACACAGCTGGTTTAAAAATGAACTCTCAGTAAAAATTGAACCTCATCCGAAACAAAAGATTCTGAAGGTTTATTTGCCCTTAGATAATCCTGAATTGATTAAACAATTCCTCAAGGAATATATTAGACCCAAAATTAAATATTTTATTCATTATGCAAATATTGAACATAGACGACAGTTTACAGAAATGGTTATTGCATTGTTCAGGAAAGGTACAGTACTGCTCTATGAGTGTACTGAGAGAGTAATAAACGTATCTGATGAAAAAGAACAAGATAGAACAGGAGAGACTGACTTTGACTTAAATGACAATGACGACATTCTTATTAAAGGTGTTAACACACGTCGTGCTAAAGACAAACGAAAGTACCAAAAGGCCAAGGTAAAAGGCAAAGTTAAAAGAAATGTAGTTCCGGTAGAGACAAACGCTAGAAACACTAGAGTTCCGATTAAAGATGTGCGACGCCCTCCACAGGTTCGTCCTGCTGGCTCTGCTGCTGACCCAAGCAGTAATGACCCGGGCCCTTCATCTTTATAAGATCGAGAAGAACCCTGGAGTTCTCCCGGTTAGAGAAGGAACCGCTCTCGTTAGTTATGATAAGTGGATAGTTATTAAGATATTAGATGTTAGGCTTATTAGAGAAGATTTAGATTTAAATATAAATAGATTTAAGGAATTAAATAGATTGGTTGGCTCTTTCTCCAATATTAGTAGATTACATTTAATATATTTTAATGACGTTCAGCTACAAGTAAATCATATGTTAAATATAACTTTAGAAAAATACACTCAGTTGATTCCCAATAGCAGGCAGAAGAGAGGACTTATCAATCCTCTGGGATCTTTAATTAAAATTATTACAGGAAATTTGGATCACAGTGACGCCATTAAGTACGATAATTTGATAAAAGAAGTAAAATCACGTCAGCACTCTGTAGAAAAGAAAACAACACTCGTAGCCGAAATGGTGAAGATTTTCACAAACTCTACTGTTAATATAACAAACAATCTCATACAATTAAATCTTGCCGTTAATAAAATGAATAAAAATATTAATGAAATTTCAATTATCTCGCACATTAATCAAATAATACATGCTTATAATTTGTTCTTACACAATTTTCAGATTATTTACGCTAAATTGAATGAGATTGAAAATATTATAGCATTTAGTAGAATAGGAATATTACATCAATCTATTGTAAATACCGATGAACTTGTTAAGTTGTTAAAGCTGATAGAAAGACACGATAAACTTATATTTCCATCAACACCTGAAAATATTGTAAAAATTGAACAGTCAATTACATTAAAATCCTACTTTAAAAACTTTGAAATAATGTTTGTTATGGAAATACCATTAGTTAAGAAAGATACTTATTTTTATTACAAAATTGTTCCCTTACCTGTCACCGACCCTGAAACAAACCTTACCCTAATTATTTTACCCAAATATCCTTACCTTATCGTGAAGGGGTTGAACGCTAGCTCGCTGCCCACGCCGTGCAAACCTATTGAAGATGGAATTTATCTGTGTGATGAAACGCAAACAATAGTACCCATTGAAGATACCTGTATTCTAGACCTGATGAGATATTCCAATAATGTTTCCTGCGTGCGAATTCCAATAGAGCTGGAAGAAGTAAAGATTGAGCCACTTCAGACGAACCGATGGATACTGTACACTAAGTCAGCTGTTGACCTCACAAGAACGTGTGCTAATGAAATTCTTCATTACACTATTTTGGGTACATATCTGCTCAAAATCGACGATAAATATGAATACAAAATTGCACAACACTATCTTCGAGATCGGACCCTAAAAGGAGAGAAATTTAGATATCCGAAACTCCCTTTTGTAAAGCTTCCTGAAAACCTAAAGACTGATGTCCAACGGAACGTGAACCCAGTCAAGCTGAGTGGAGTCGACTTGACTGATCTAAAAGTGTTATCGTATGCGTTAAAGAATAGTGAAGTGGAAAATGAAAGTGTGGTGAATACGGAAAGTATTAGCGTTGGAACCATTGTCTTATATATAATTTTAATTATAGGCTTTTTCTCTTTTATTTTATATAAAAATTCACTCTTGGTATGCAATCCCTGCAAAGGTCGAAATCATCCTCAGAAAAAGATTCTTCGGGTAATTTCGAACTTAAGGAGGGAGGAGTTACAACGTCTGACCAGTATAGAAACTGTGTACTAAGCATTAATGCAGCTGCATCCAAAAGTGCTTAGGTAGCGTCTGTAGCGGATAAGCTTTAGCTCTAAGAATTATTAACTGAAATAAATCGTCAGTCTAACATCGACCATTGTACGAAATATTCGTCTTTTTATTTTAAAATTAGTTTTTAAAAAGTTGTTTTCCCTCCGGCGCGTTTTGACTAGGTAGTGTATTAAGTAAATATTTAGAATTTTGTACTTCCTTTTGGAGTCGGTGCCAGCCAAAAAATCGTCGATTAGTCGTGGGCAACTGTTTTAAGTCGTCGTCGTCGTTAAGTCAGTACATATTTATATATGACTATCAATAAAATTCTTTGATAGTCTATAGCGTCCACTACACTACTCGCGAAGTTGATCGAAGTTCAGTACAAAGATATTATATTTTTGGTATTTGCTTAGTTTAGACTGCGTCTTTCGTGCTTTGCAACCGCGTTTAGTTGTTTATATAATGGTTTCTAAAATAACATAAGTTATACTGGGTAAGAGGCTATGAAGTAAGAGGTCATTTGGTAGTCCAGCTGGCCACTAAACTGACAATGCTAAGAGGAAAGAATAGCTTCGCGATCCTAACGAAATAGGTATTTAGGAAAACATTTGCTATCGCTTGTGCGCTCATACCCCCAGGAGAGAGAGAGCGAGAGCGTTGCAGCTCGCCGACAATAGATACTTTTCTTAATGAAATTCCCACTACGGGAGAAAACGGTTTCCAATTACTAAATTTCAACAAATCACTTTGACACAGTTTTAATCAAAAAAATTACGTTACTTGAGGTGCCTATATAAGTTTGAATCTATTGCGAATTTTAAAAAAAGCAAAAACTATAAACCTAGTCATTCATTGTGTCAATAACATACTAAAACATCATGGAGATTGGAAAATATATATAGAAGTGGAAAACGTTTTTTTTTTTGTATGGACGAGCACGATTCTTCCCTTAAGCTTACAGTTTACCCCGATACTTGGGCTATTCGTAAGGAGTTTCAGGTTTGAGATGGTATCTTGAAAGTCTATCGTTAGTTGATTACAGATAGTGAACGTAGGCTGGATTCTTCTTTTTCTTCATATTGTGGATTGTAAGGTCGACAACCAACCTCACACACCCTGTTACACAATTAATATAGTACTGGGCCCTTGTCAAAACCCACTGACTTAGCTCGAGTAACGACGCCTTCTGTAGATATTAGAGCCGAGACACACGGCTTAACGTGCCTTCCGAAACACGGAGTAATCTTTCTTTTCAGACAATCGGGTGATTCAGGCAGCAATGTCCCAACTAAACTGGAGAAAGTCTCATAAGGACATTTTCGTTTAAGAGTGTCTTCACCGGGATTCAAACCCGAAACCTCCGTAAAAAGATTAAAACACTCGACCACTCGGCCATAGAAGCTAAATTATTTGTGATTTCCAATACAATATCCGAAGATTGCAGGTTCTTGTCCTGTCACGGTCGCCAATAATGTGATAAAATCGAATAAATGGAACAAGGGAAACGTAGATTTTCAGCAAACTGACAAAACAAATTTATTTCGTTGCCTAGCAACATTCCACCACAAACAGTATCGCGCGCGATGCATGTTGCTATCACTGGTTGAGGAGTTTCCGCTTTTATCTCTTATTCCATCATCAGATTTTACAAAATTGGTATGGATCTATCCCTAAAGCACGTTCTATCGTATGAAAAAAGAATCATCAAAATCGGTTGAAAACTGACTGAGATATGACTAAAAGAATAGACGAATAACGACGCGAATGCTACATTCCGTTGAGGAATTTCCAAGTTTTACCTCATGTTCCACCATCAGATCTTGACGAAATTAATATGGGACCACCTCGAGAGTAAATCCTATCGAATGAAAAAAGAATTATTAAAATCGGTTAACAATTGGCGGAGATATCTTATAACATACATAAAAAAAAAAATACAGACGAATTGAGAACCTCCTCCTTTTTTGAAGTCGGTTAAAAAAACCTATAATTATCGCTTTAAGTTACGAGATCAAGGACGTCAAAAATTTTTTTTGCTGTTTTTTTTAAATCTTGTGCTTCTTATATCTACATTATTATAATGTATTTAAAAATTCTACTCGATTTAAAATTTAATTAAGGATATATTCTGTTAGCATATTTTTTTTTTTCATTTATAGAATCAGTACAAGTGCTACTATTTGATCGTCAAAGTAGCAACTATTGGCGCTATTTCCACATAACCCCGCCTTAACACTTGTGTTGTTTGGACGACTCTGTATTTTATTTATTATGAATAATAAAAACGCATGACATGCAAAACCATAGGCATCAAAAGAAATAAGCAAAGGTTTAACAGCAACAAAACTCGAATCACAAAGCGTTGGCGTTTAAATTACACTTCGTCGCTTTGAGGCGCATTGAAGTGTTGCATGTTATATTAACACTTGTTTTGCGGCTGTTGAGCCGTTGTTTGTAAAATACTGTGTATCATCCCTAAAAAACATGACTGGCAAAATTTAAACAGTCATCATCATCATCAGAAATAAGCAAAGGTTTACCAAAAGCGCAACAGAACTCGAAGCGTTCGCCTTTTAATTACGCATCGTCGCTTTGAGGCGCATCGGAGTGTTGGAAGTGTTGAAACTTGTTCGGCGACCATTCAACCGCTTGCACTAGCCGCTTCTGCGCGTGAAACTATTCAGCAAGGAAAATGTTTTGATTTCTCGTATAGTAGGATTTTTGATGCATTGAATATGTTTATCGAGATACAGAGGATAGTATTCAAATAAAGCCCTGATTTTTGCGTATGTCTAATAAAAATAACAATTCGAAATGTCTTATTTGTATCTACGAATAACAATATAGCCTAAAACTAAAAATATTCAACCGTTAATTGCATAGTGCTTATCTTCAGCAATATCAAGGAATAGCTCTGCTAACTGTATGTCTGTCTCTCAAACCCATACCTTTCTTCAATTACCCCGCTTTGAACTGTAAGTAGATTAAATAAGCATTCTGTTTTCAGGTATCAATGTCATCATCCCATAGAGTGGTGTTGCGCGACGCGGCCCGTGCGTTAGCCGGACGGTACCGCTGCGAGATTTCAGCAGACGCGCCCTCCTTCCACACACAAGTCCGCTCATCCTACATACACGTCGTCGGTGAGTCCTAGATCCTAGATTTATGGCGCTAGACCCTAGATTATCCAGACGAATCGTTCTGTGAGTGCAGGATCTATTGTTGGAAAGCTTGCACTTGGGACTTTATAGCGAATTAAAGGGATTTTCTTGATATACATATTTTAGTACCTAGTCTGCTTACTTGAATCCCTAGAAGGTTCAAAACCTTGCACTTTCATTTTGTTTTTGCACTGTAAAAAGGTTATAACTTTTAATGAAAATTATCTTAATTAAATTGATAATAATGTAGAGGAGGGATCAAAAAGTAGTGAGAACGACATACTCCTTGGTAAGAAAAAAAAATACTGGCAGGCATAGCTCAGATACATATTTGTAATATTAATAAAGAAAAAAATCTTCGATTCTCTTGACTTAAGAGATCCATTGCGATTTGGAGGCAACATTAGGAGAGTCTGCTCCGCCGTATTCTACTGTCGCGAGGTGGGCTTCTCAATTTCGAGTAGGGAGAACGAGCACGGAAGACGAACATCGTTGCGGCCGTCCATCGACGTCAGTCACCCAAGAAAATGTTGCGAAAATCGAGAAAATTTTATTGAGCGATCGAAAAGTTACCATCCGATACTTAATTCAAGAAACGGGCATTTCATATGGAAGTATTCAATCCATATTGAAACAATCTTTGAATATAAGAAAAGTTTTCGCAAGATGGGTGCCGAGAATGTTAACCGACAGTCAGAAACAAAATCGACTTGACATTTCGAAGATATTGTTGGACAAGTTTCAAGAAGATTCAGAGAACTTTTTGTCTCGTTTCGTAACAATGGACGAAACATGGGTCCATCATTTTGGTCCTGAGACAAAACAGCAATCTTCGCAATGGAAACGGCCATCATCACCGACCCCGAAGAAGTTTCGTGCCGTGGCATCGGCTGGCAAGGTTATGGCCTCAATATTTTGGGACTCAAAAGGGATATTGTTGATTGATTACCTGGAGCGTGGAACCACTATTACAGGCCAATATTATGCAGCTTTAATTCCCAAGTTGAGGAATGCCATCAAAGAGAAAACGAGAGGGAAACTTCGAAGGGGCGTGCTGTTTCATCACGACAACGCACCCGCGCACAGGTCGGCAGTTGCGATGGCTGCCATTCAGCAAGCTGGCTTCGAATTGGTTGACCACCCCCCTTATTCACCAGATCTGGCGCCTAGCGATTTTTATCTGTTCTCCAAATTGAAAGAATACTTAAGAGGAAACAGGTACGAAGACGATAACGAGGTGATGGATGCCGTGGAGAGCTTTTTGCAGGACCAAGACAAAACTTTTTTTTTAAAGGGATTGAAGCCTTGGAAAAGCGCTGGACTCGGTGTGTAGAGAGACTCGGAGATTATGTAGAAAAATAAATTAAGTTATCAATAGTCATTATATTCTATTTCATTCTCACTACTTTTTGATCCCTCCCTAAGTACTTTTCCATTTGTGTATTACGTGCTAATTTTCTCTAATTACTAAGCATTTTTCGGTCATTACAAACTTTCATGCCTTTTTCTGAAATGTTAATTTAGTATCATATCAGACTGAATCAAAAACAATATTTATTTATTACTTAAAAACAAAATCATACTTAAATTATATGCCGTTATGTTAGCTATCTTATTACGTAATGATAAATAGGACTAGTATCAAACTAAATACTGACCTTTAAGTCTAGGCTAATGTTAATTTGATTACTGTCTGGAGTTTCAGATTAATATTATTTGTAACTGGCTACGTTGCTGGAATACATTTTCTCATCAGCTCATTTAATCTCTTACGAGGGAATTGTGCCTACTCTCTAAAATAGGGCAAATAGGCCTCAATACTACATGCATAAGAAGACTTTCAAAGCACTATGCACTACACTTACCTACAGTCTATACCTAGACTTTACACTTACGTAAAGTTAGTAAAGTGTGGCTTTTATGTTTGTCTTTTACGATTTAGTAGCATCTCGCATTAACAACTCTTTCGCTGCGCTCCGGGCCAGCAAGGAGTTTTTTTTTTTCATTTGAGAGTGGCATAATCTGTCTTATTGTGGCATGCGGATGGATAAAAAATGTCTGGTTTTTGCTACGTGAAAATTAATTGGAAAATGCAAAAACAACGCGGCGTCAGACGACGGCAAAAAGAAGACAAAAAGTTTATTAAATTATTTTGTATATTATTAATAGCTGACCCGGCAAACTTCGTATCGACTTAAATATTTATTTCGTGAATTTTTCCGATGTTTTAATTGTAATTCTGCTATTCGGGCAGAAACAAATCTAACAAATTAAAGATCATAAAATTTGATCTAGAATTTCTTGAGTTTTAAAAGGTTAACCTGACTTTATTTTATATATTTAGATTAACTTGTGGAGATCCTTGAGAAATTCTTCTTAAAATAAAAAATAAATAAAATAAAAAGTGAAGTCGACCAAAGTTGCTTATTTTTTAACAAAAGATACTTTTAAGCTAGTGACAGGAGTCTCCTTTTAGGCCTACAAAAGCCTGTTTCAGGAGGCCCCGCTCCTCTTAGCCTGCCCTTCTTATAAATCGTAAAGGTTATAGTACGGCTAACGAACGACCAACCTCACTATCCTTGATGTCAGATTTATTAAGCTACCAAAGACTTCTGACATTTGGAATTGTTGAAAAGTTAACTGCAAGCCGTTGTCCAGTAGTTTTTCAGACGATGACTTAATTTCCTTTCAACATTGTCACAGAAGTTTGGAGGGCGTGTTAGGAGTATCGAATCAAAATGGCCGCGCGTCGATAACTCTAGTAGCATCGCGCGAATTTTACTTGTCAATCGGGTAGTAAGCATTTAAAACGCAGTGGTTGTATCGAGTGGCCAAGATGTGACATTGTCGAAATCGAAAACAACAATATTTAACGCATCACATTTTTGTAGTAAAAAGCTTTCTTTTTTCACTCAATCCTTACCCTCGTAATGAGGCCATTTGTATTCAGTTGAAATTTTGTGATAGCCACTCCAGCGAACCTCACTCCGTGCATTGCGATTGAAACATTTAAAAGTAACGCCTTCATTTGGAGCGGATATTTTTCTAAATACGAGTAGGGTGTTACAAATATACCGGTGAAGCGAAAGGGTAAGCTTAGTCTTAGGAACTAATCAACTTTCCTCGAAAATTGCTACATAGATTTTGTTATTAAAACTATTCCTAATCGAAAGTGATTAAACTCAAATAAAACAGGAGTCGATTACAACTTTACTGATAGATACACTACACTCGTTCCTGAATTTATACTTTTTTACACGACCAAAAAAAAATACATACCCGGAAACAAAAGAAAAAAGTAAACGAAATTATTTTCTCAACGTTCTCGGAATCTTTGTACAACTTTGAAACATTTTCAGAAATCCATCAATACTTAAAAGTTCAACGTTGTAAACAAGATTGTAAACCAGTCAATTTATTTTAGGTTAAAAAGTTAACCGAATTGTTTTCAGAGAACTATAACGTTAGTACTTTATTAAATTGAAATGGATTCGAGGTAATGCTTTTAATTAACTCAATTTTTCTATCATTTCATAAAATGCGTACGCTGGTCACCATCGCTCCTTACTAACAAAAAGTCACATAATCCCGTCACATAGAATGACAAAACTTTGTATAAGCGGTCCTCAAAACAACCTATAACCTTGAACATCGCCTAAACCGAAAATACAATTGAGGAGACAACGAATATATCGTCAATATAACAAAGTCCGTGAGCCATTCGGAGGACAATTTGCATACGGGAATGGGAGCCATCGATCGGTCAACGCGCCGGCTCATCACTATTGCCGCCGATGACGAAGGGCGGAGCAAATATTACAGGCTTGGATTTTAGATGCTCCGCTTTGTATTCAGTTTTGCTTTTCTAGCGGTTTTGGTGGAAAGACCCAGAATGCTTAGTTTGTCAGATCTGATCATTGAAAGTAACATAAGCTAATAATAAAGTAAACATAAACTAAATTAAAATTTGTTAACCAATCCGCTCTGGGGCAGCGTAGTCAACTGTGAGCTGATCGCCAAAATTCAGGATAGGCACGAGTTCCTGGATGGGGACTTGTATGAGCTGGTATTCTTACGTTGCAATATACTAAGAATATATAAAATAAGATACCTACTTACCTTCTGTTCCAAAAGAACCCTACACTGCCCAATAAGTAATTAGTTCTAGCGGTTTTGGCTCAACGTTGATAAATAACTCAGTCAATTTAGGACAGTAATGTTTATGTAAACATAAAGATGAACCGGCTTTGATGTCTAACAGTATTGCCAAATTTAATAAGCAAAATAAACCGTTTATTTTCCTATGGCAACCCCACGTCGCGCGTTTCATCACACAGATGTAATGAGCACGAATTTATATCTTCCCGTCCGGTTTTTTTGGTCAGCTTTTTCGTATGCCGGAATTTTTTATGGCAGAACTTATTGCGGATCGCGAATTGAAACATCCCATTCCTTTGAATATACCTAATTTAGTGGGTTCGGGTTGTGGACAAGACTTTTTTATGTGGCTTAAGTTTACGCGTCGAACTTTGCTGATAAAAATTTAGTGTCACCCAGCAAGGTCGTTTTTTGATGTGGTAATTTCATATTATTATATCCTCACATTAGGGTCTTCACTTTGTAAATATTTACAATTTCTATTTACTTTGCAGATCCATACTTTGAGTTTTTCTGACAGTGTTGTTAGACTTATGAATAATTACCATCATCACAACAAAAACATTGAAAGCGGCTTTATTTATATTAAGAATCATAATGGCTGATAACTTGATATTAAAACTTAGAATAAAAAGTCAGGTAATTCGTTTTCTTTCAAACTTTTATTCTGCGTTTTACTGCGTTAATAAATTTTGTGGCACCAACCTATCAGGAAACACATTAAAACAAAGTTTGGTATCTATTTTATACGCCAATTTCGAGTGAAGCGGACGTAATATACTGGACAGACGACTTTAATAAAAGCAATTTTACTACCATTCAACGTTGTAGATGAGCGTATTCGTCAAAATCAATGTGTACCTACCTACATAATTATTTGCTGTTCCCACTGTCCACGTTATTTTGTCCATGTGTACAGCGGAAAATCACAACAGCACACATTAGTAACAGTCGGCATTAGGAATAGCTCTAATTTGTTTTATTAAGCTCGCGATGTGTAAGATTTTCCCGTAAAAGTATCCTATGTGTTAATCCAGGGTACAAACTTCAAATTAAAAAATATAGGTATATTTTTTCTATTCCAAATTTTATCCTTTTTCGTTCAGTAGTTAAAGCGTGAAAGCGGAACAAACATCCAAACATCTAAACATCACATAGTGTGATGTGATGTGGTAAATACAAAGACAGGTTGGTTTTATCAAGAGACCATTTGATAAGCCACTTCCTACAAGTCTAATGAATGAAAAATAAATTTATTTGATGGATTACACTATTTTAGTTCAGATTTTCGCATAATTTATAATGGGGTGTCCCATTATAAATTATGCGAAAATCTGAACTAAAATAGTGTTCATAAATAGGGAATATGCATAAAATTTAAATTTGTCTCAAATATTTTTTTCTAGATTCTTTATTGTCTTTACATTATACTTAAAAGGCATTTCTTTTATTTAGTTATAATTTAAACCCAGAAAATATTATACAAAAAGTGAAAAATAAGGGAAATTCAAACTTACAAAACGCGTCACCATTGGTCGAAACGAAGTGTGACGTCAATGGTTGTGTCAGGTCAGTCACGTCCTATAGATTTATAGGCGGTTATAGTAATGTTTGTGAAAAAAATTGTTTAAAACTGTATTCCTGAGTGATTACTTGTGAATATATATTTGTAGTCAATCTATGACGATGACTGAAACTGGTTTTGTCAAAGCACAATCAGATAATCTACCGAAAATAGATGTATTTATGATGTCAGTATATTATTTTGCACCAAATATCGATTTTACGAGCGCAGAGATCAAAGGAGTGAAAGCTGCAAGGTAATTATTATGTTACATGGTATATTTTAGTCCATAGCATAGATTTTTATTCATAAAAGTTTTAATAATACTTACAACAAAACATAACCTAAAAATAACCATTTGTCATTAAAATTGCTTACTCCTAAATTACGTCGATATGATTATAATTACACGTATACGTATTACACGTATGTACACGTATATTATTGAAGCTCACTCAAGTATGATATGTTTATATACTTTTTGTAAATATTAGATTTATACGATATTCCGATTTACATGAACAATTTTCTTTCCGTATTTAAAAGCTTGTTTGTTTCAGATCTGAATCTTACTAGCCAATTCACACTAAGCTGTACATAAATATAGCATACTTACGTTAAAATTATTTTCACAACAAAATACAACCAATAATGGAGATGCATTATCTTTTCTCATCATCTGACACCAATTTTTTCGTGTTTTCGCATCGCGTGGAATACGAAAAAACACTTTATCGGGTGTACTAATAGTCGTGCTTTTGCACTTCGGTAATGGTATAATTGTATGGACAATACTTGTAGGGAAGTTTTTAAACTTCTTCCATGTTTTTATAGCAATGAAAACTGAAAATAAAGTATGAAGCAACTGAAACGCTATAGTAAACTGTAGTAGTAAACAAACACAGGACACAACCAATGACGTCATCAAAAGCGCGTGCAAAATGGTGGCGTTTGAACCGCTCAAATTTACGCAATGTTTTAAATTTCAATTTGAAAAATTATTTGACTATTTTCAACCCTATTTATATTTTTTTCTATGTTATAAAGGTGTAAATTATTAATTTAAGTAATAAAAAAAAATCATGCATATTGCCTATTTTATTTATGTAAAAGTAGAAAAAAATACATGTTTTGAAAATGATCTGTAAACAAAAGAATACAAAATAATTGGCGGAAAACTAATTTGGGTTCATTCGGCAATCCGGAAAAACCCCAAAAGGGGCCTGGGGCTTAAACTTGGGGATCAGGGATTTTCATTTGAGACACCTGCTCTTTTCCACATGTTCTTATTCGACGGTTTCTGCAATAAACATTCGCTTCGTGAAGGCATGTTCCCTCGTAAACTGGTAAAAATACACTGTCTTTATTTAGAATTACATTAAGTATATTTATTTGGAGTTTCTCGTAGATATATCGAAAACTTTCACATAAGTACACGCAGATGCTGTGCCTAAAGATTTGATTTGCCATGTGTAACAAATTTTTAATTTAAATAGTAAAACTCTTTTTAATTATTATCAACTAATAAAAAGCGAATGGTTTAAGATTTTACGCGGTTTTTGTAGTGTTATAGACAAAGTTAAAACTTTTAGCTTTAACTTTTTTTATGCGTTGAATTGCATGGTAGTTCTATTTGTAGTAAAATTTTTATGAAAATTCCCCAAAAAAGCCTTGCCAACAGTCGCTTAGCGAATGGAAGGACCTTAAGACCTAAACTCAACGCTTAAGAGTCTACGAAGACAGACCATAACATTGAGGTCCGAAGTAGATTACGTCAAAATGTACTTCGTGCGTCTATTGTGATGCACTCCCTATGTAGGTAAATCAATTGTTTTTTAACTGCATCACAGTTAAAGCACAACGTTGCAATGAAGAATTTTACGACAGCCAATTAAAAAAAAATAGTTCGTAAATCTTCGATAGAGGGCGTTGACGATCCGTGGATGAAGAAATCTGGCGAGTCACCTAGGGCCATAAAAGGATTTAAAAAAGAGAATCCACGAAGTACACCTGGCGCCATCTATCGTCTTAATCAGAACTATTATTTTTTATTTTTTAAAGAGCTATCAAAAAATGCACCATTAGAAGCAGTAAGTAGAACTACATGCTAACTGCAGACAAACTGCGTTGATAAAAAGATTGTATGACCCTTATATAATTTTATTCGTCTCCGATATGTATAAGACCTAATAACAACATAATTCTTCGTAATTTAGTCCGTCATGTAGTAAAAAAAATGTAAAAACACAAATTTACAAGAGGAGAGTTCAACTTTATGTTTGGTTGTATAGCTTATGAAAACATTCGGGGCTGGCTGGCGGCCTGAAAAACCGAGAAATAATAATGTGGATTATGCCAACTCTCGTTTTATTTGAGTCTAGAAAGTTCTGAGGAGCCGTTTTCAAAGCGAAACTGTGAAACTTATTTATCTATTCACTGCAGAGATAGCTTAGCCGCCGAATAGTGTTCTGTTGATTCACCTCGCGTTTCAACTTCAGTTTTGCAATTTACACAGCCAGACAAATTAACTGAAATATTTTAAGAAGAAAATTTTGCCATAGACCATAAACCGCGAAAATACCTGGCAGATAAGAAAAAAATGGGTAAAATTTTGTGCGCAAATATGTCTTGTGTCCTACTTTTTTGACTCGTTGTAAAAAATTATTATGTGGTATCTGCTTTAAAGGTAAGCTTATTTTACCTTGAAAAAAATACTTACACCTTATAGGGAAATCTAAAAGCCACGTAAAGTAGATACAGCAAATAATTTAAACAATTTTGTATATTTTGCTGTACAGTGATTATGATAATTTAATAACAAGTATTTTCCCTTGCATTTTGACTTTCATTTCATGACTAAACACAAGTACAATAGAAAGATAAACGCTGTAATGGTCTTAAAACCGCACAAGTATAACAAATCACAGAAATGGGGGATCAAAACAAAAAATTGACCAAAAAGAAATGAAATAAGCTGCTTTAGCTACGTGAAATATTCACGACTGAGACAACTTTATTCTCCATACTAAATAAGGCGCCTTACGGTTGAATCATACAAGGCGTAACGTAACTGCAGCACTGTGACACTTCGCGTCGCTTCGACACATATTTTTTTATATATCAATATGCTTTATTTCACTCCCACAAAAGTAACTACAACTAATACAGTTAATCATCTCATCGCACATTACAATATAATTTGTGGGAGTTAGGAGCCCAAACTAGGATACCCTGTGCTGTGAACTCCTGGGGGGAGGGGGAGCCCTCTCGGAAAAATAAGTACATTGTATAAAGAGCCTAAATAAAACAAGTGCTTATTCAAATTTAAGTTCATGAGGGAAATACTTAAAATTAGTATCTTCTCATTATTTAAAAGTACAAAGTAGGTAGTCAGTAGATATCAAATTGTAGGAACCATTTATGCCATAACGCACATATGTCAACTTTGCTGCATTTTGTTTTTTTTTTTTATAATTAGACATAATTTATAACGGACATAACAGTTTTTTAGTTTACATAATTAGTTTCAGACAATTGGCGTATCTAATATAGGACTTGCGCACAGACGCAGTGCCAGTGTGTTAACAGGCGTGTTTTTTATACAAACCGAAATATATTAATATAAAATTTTGCTGTTCCGCGTAATGACTCATACTGTAGCGCGCCAAGTTCAATAAATTGATGCGACGTAAGTGTCACGCATCTGCAGCAGGTTTAGCAGGAACCAAGAAATTCATGAATACCTAGAAATGAAAACAGTAAAGAAAGAAATAAGTAGTTACTGCATTAAATACAAGACCAGATTAGAGAGCCACACCAACACCTTAGCAAAGAACCTACTGAAAGAAAAAGACATGACCAGACTGAAGCGATGGAATGTCTTGCAACTTGATACCAGAAAGTAATAAATATTATCTAGATTGAAGAAAATGGGTAGATGATCACTAGATTACCACCTTCTAATGTCATTTAATATCAAAGACTCATCTGGTTAAGGCTAAAAAGCCGTGGGCAGATTAAAAAAAAAATATTTGCAGCAGTTACGTTTCTCTCTAGTGCGGTTTAACCTTTTGAGTGCTTTTAAGATAAAATATAAAAAAGTCAAGTAATGACCTATTAAATCTTACATTTCTAGAGAAAGCCCTTCACGGTGCAGTTATTTACCTGCTAAATGAGCGTAATTCAATTTTCTTGATTACAGCCGCGATGTAATGGTGAACTCAGCTGCTTAGAATAAAATTTAATTCGCAGAAATATTCAAAGGTCTGTTTGCTTGCCGTCAGAACATACTTAATTAAAAATCTACATTTTTCTTTCGAAATGTTGTGTTCAAGAGAAAGACTCCAAAAGCACATTAACACATAAACTTAATAATTTAGAGTACGAGACAATCAAATTATAAAGTATTATCTACTAACTACAATTGTTGGGTTATAAATAGTTTTTACCTTTATTAGCACAAGGACATATTTTCAAAAAGAAAAATTCTCTTAAAGACAGATTCTCATAAGGACAGATGCTCATAAAGACAGAAATGGTACAGTTCCACACACCATACCTTAATGCGGTTGCAGTACATTATTGAAATATTCAATTAGGTACATAATGCATTCTCCTTTGTAAGCTATTTGTTTGGAGATTTAAAATTAATTTACTCGTCATTAATTTCACATTGTCATTGCGAAGAGATTTCTATCGCTTATAATATTCTAATATAATGTTACATTATATCAGTGACTTTCTTAGTAAACTTTTGAGCTTACTAGTTAAATCTTGCATGGCATTAAGAAAGATACCTCCATATTTTTATATTTACACAGTAATAAGGTTAAATCCTGCTTGCAACTAAACGTCTATTCTCTTTCAAGTCGTATTTTCCTTCGTCCTTGTCGGTTTATTTCTTCTTTCCGAGAAATCCGATTTGCGTTCTCGAGTCTTTGAATCAGACCAGACTTTAGTCGGACTAGATTGCAGCACACAATGCTCTAGAATACAGTCGGTTTAACTCAAACGCACTACTTGAAACCTAAGCTTATTGTATCGTTGGTAATGTTATATAATATATTGCATATCCCTTCTTTGTTGGAATTCATAAAGCGACCTACTCGTGTAGTCCTAAGTAAGATGAATATCAAGAGATTATACTGTGGTCTAATTTAGGGACCCAGTTTTGTTATAGTGAAGCTGTTTGTGTTTTTGTACACTTAGTGGAATTATTTTGAATTAAACTATAAACCATCAAGTTTAAATTTTAGGTTATTTTCTACTAGCAAAACTGTTCTTTATCCTTTTATCACTGGTGGTACCTAGATTTACAATTTTTTCTTATAGTTGCATCTTTTCAAAGAACAAGAGATTCTTTCTGAAATCTTTTAATAGAATTGATTGGAACTGTATGTTCATCGAATTTCTATGAATTTCTTGTACTCGTAACTTGAGACCTTGGGATAACTTGGTATGGAAATTGGTTCAGCAAGAAAATGGAATGATTAAGTTACTAGCTTGATGAACAGGTGATATTCTAAGAAATAAATTGTATAAGTAATTTTCCCTATACCTGTGCCTATACATAAAACATTGAAAGTTAATTTGGAGATTTTCACCTAATCCTTTTATACATATATTATACTCTTCCTGGGGTCGTATCATTTAGTGGAGAGACAGGGACTGTGATAGTCTTGATCTTAGAATAATCAATGCTCTTTAACGGTTATCACGGCCTACGTGGACCCAATCCAATAGACTAAATCGCTGTATGACTTAATAGTAAATTTATGTAAAGTAAAACTTTTTTTTGCTAATAAATTTTTATTTATTTCTCTGTTGTAAAATGATCTCACTAAACGTAAAAATATTGTAAGCTAATTATCTCTAATATTGTAAGTTTTTACGCGTAAATGGCTAAGTATACGAAATAACATGAACATTTGGAAGGTTGATAAATCGGGCACCGGGTACTTACATAGCAAAAATTTTATCGTGGGAAATAATGTTAATCTCATGGAAAAATCTAAAACAACGCTAGCATAGCCGCTATCAGACGGTTAGTTATGTGTAAAGTCTGAATATGGCCAACAATAATTTAACAACCCATTTTAATAACTATTATTACAATAACCCCACTAACCCTACACTCAATAATAATTTCTCCTCGGAAATGGTGCTAAAATTACTCTTCAGTTAAACACAACACAGCCTATTCCCAGTCCTCATTAAATGGCGGCCCGATCACTCGAATCGATTTTGAATCGAATACAAAGAGACGTGTCGAGGGACAAATGAGTAGTCCGAGTTTTCGATCCGCTGCAATAATAGATACCGGGTCGACAGGCAATTGTATGACAATACTATTGAACTACAATAGCAGCTCAGGGCTGCCGCCTGTGTGATTGCGTTATTATCACAATTTTGGACACCTTGTGTACAGTCAGTTGCAAAAGTGGGTCCATATCACGTGTTCTTATACTTTGAAATATATTTTCATTATTATGACCTTTATTGCATATTATTATTTATATTAATAAAGTCCCGTAAACACCATACACACTATGAGCCTCCTCCACTTAACGCTACTACCCCACTCTTCCCGTGAGTGTCATAAGAGGCGACTTAGGGACTACACATTGAACAGGGAACAGGCAGCAGCGCTCTCTGATACAGTAACCTTTTAATATGCGATCTACAACCCACCTGCCAAGCGTGGAGATTATGGCAAAATACACCATACGTTAATACAAAATCCCAGAAAAAAATAACTAATAGAAAATAAGTTATTTCATGGTATAAAAACACGTGATATGGACCCACTTTTGCAACTGACTGTACCTACATATATAAAAATATTGCTCTTCTTCATTGGATTAAATTAAATGGCAACAGTTTTTTTCTTAAGTGCGATTAGAGCATAGTTCTCCTCGTGAGCTGATGCGGCTTAGCAGTAATTAATAGTCAGGGATAAATTTATGATTAATGGTAATATTTATGTAAATGAATAGCACCACATACGAGTACATTGAAAAGTAATGATGAGGGACGAACGAATGAGAGAGTTGTTTGTTGTTTAACGGATGCAAGTATATTTTCATTAAAATGGTAACAACAAAGTACATCATCAAGAAATCGGTAGTTTATTCAGACACACTTGGAAATCGTGGTGGTGTCTCCCGTCCGGGAGACGCGAGTTCGAACCCTGTGATGTACCAATGTATTTTTGAATTTCGAATTTACGTCACATCACGTAATTGTATACTTTGAAATAACTTATTTTGTAATATTTTTTTTTCTTGATTTTTGTTTTTACGTATGAAATATACAGGACTTTATTAACATTAATAATATGCAATAAAGGTCTTTATAATAAAAATATATTTAAAAGTATAAAACACGTGATATGTCCTATTTGACGTTCTTACCTCACGCTCTTGCGAAGAAATATAAAAGTCATATGTGACGCTGACCAATCCGCACTGGGCCAGCGTGTTCGATTAAGGCCTGATCGCCCTAATTCATATGAGCTGTTGATGATGACGTTTACGGAGAATCGGTCCACAAATCACACTTAACTATTATATCTAAATTACATATTCAGTGGCGAGTGTTGGCCATCCCATTGATTTAGTTCACAGACCTCTGATTCAGCCCGTTTATTACAGGGGCCATTGTTATTGACAGGATTTTGATGGAGTGTTATTTTATATATCATTGCCTATGATTGCATACAAGGAATCACTGGACAAATCGTGGTAACGAAACTCCTATAGGTATATAACTATGTTTCATAATGGGATTAAATGTTTTTTGTGTGTGCAAAACAGTGTTTTTATTTTAGTTTAATTTGGTACTTAAAAATAAAAAAAGGAAAAAAATGACATATTTTTACCAAGGTAACGTCCCAACTACAGTTAATTAGTAAACAGAGCATATTTTAGTTCATAACATTAAATAAAATAATATGTAAAAAAGAGTTTATATACATATTAATTTAAAAGAAACTGTATTCATTATAATAGTATTTTTCGTTGTTTACATTGTTTTAATAACTTACGCACCGGCGCGCCGCCGCCGCCGCCGATTCATAATTTGTGGCTTTATAGTGTTACTGTGAAGGCGAGCGGAAACACCCAAAACTAAAAACTAAGGTAGTTATCTTAATACAATCATAAATAGATAAAGTGTGGCATCAGGAAACTGTGGCAAAAGTGGCTTAACTTGAGACAAAAACAATCTAATATTGCGGAACATCATGAATTTGTTTTTTTATTTAAATGACACCTCACAACAGCATTTTGAAAATGTAAATCAATTTAATCTGGTCACTAAATTTTGCAGCTGGGTATGAAACAATTTAAAAAGGCCACAATATTTGTATCTACTTCAAACAAAATAGCTTTTTTGTTTGACCTCCAGACAGATCTATTTTTTTCTTTAATCTTTTTCTTTTAATTGCTCAAGAAATATTTAATCCCGATTTTCTTTATAAAGGCACGTACGAAACGTCATTGTAAGCTTAGAACCTAATCTTTTTTCGTAGATATGATTAAAAATAACTGGAACTTATTCTTTTATGAAATCATTCACATGCGCGTGCTCACGGTGGGGCAAGGTGGGTCACTTGTCCCACCCTCTGACCGGACTTACTCGTAATGCTTGCTCAGAAACAAAATTATTTATTTAGTTAAATTTTAACAATATTTTAACCAGATTTTGCCAGAACTCTCTTATGTTATTATTAAAAAAGGAAGGGAAGGTCGATCAGTAAAATGAAATTTTAATTCATACAATTTCTCTAGTTTTCTTACTTTAGCCCCACCTCTAAGCAAAAGGATACACCCACCATTTATAGCTAACATTATTATCCAGAAACGCGAAACTAATTTAGCATTCCCTTTTAGCTCGTAACTTGGAAAGGAATAATTAATTAATTAACCATTGTCATCATCACATCATTACAAATTAATCACACCATCTGCTTACACCGTGATGTACTACCAAAACCAGTATAAAAAGACCTTGGTGAAATAGTAAATTACGAAAGCGGAGGGGCTCACAAAAAAGCTTGTTGTCTAGTTATACATCTACCTTCGCGCAAAGGTGCTTACCTACTTTATGGTGCCGGGTTTGAGTCCGAATCGTGTACATTTTTGAATATTGTTTTTATGTTTGTTGAGATTTTGGTATGCGTTTGAATGTGTTTCCTTGGTGTCTTCCATACACGGTGTCTACGTGCACTACACGGACGCATGCAGATTTTTTTATATAGGTATTTTTCCATCAAATTAATGTTATGATTTCTTAACGATATCATATTAAGTTGTCACCTGCATTACTTGGCTATCCAATGTTGACCTATGACAACATCAAAAGCCCGTCGCAGTCCACTGCTGGACTATTAGCCTCCTCCACTTAAGTGGAGGGTTTTGCCATAATCTCCTCGCTTGGCAGGCGGGTTGGAGATCGCAGATTAAAAGGTTACTGTATCAGAGAGCGCTGCTGCCCGTTCCCTGTTCAATGTGTAGTCCCTAAGTTGCCTCTTACGACACCCACGGGAAGAGTAGGGGTTGGTGACAAATGTATTCTACTCTGCCGTCACCACACGGCTTGGATTGGTATTTATAACTGAATCTTCTAGATCTTCCATTTATAGGACAGAAAACAAAATCAGCAGAGAGTTAACGGTGTATTATGCTGCGTGTGGAGACCATTTTTGGTGCCACTTAACATGCTCATGTAATATACTCATTTTAATATTAATCATCATCATCATCGTGTGGGTTGTAAAGTATTAATGATAATAATTAGTATTATTCTAGCGGTTTGTCCAAAATAAAACTTTTTTTTTATCTTCCTAATAGCAGCTGCTTTCTAAACTGCGATTCGAGCCCTACCATATCACAACGTGTTTTCTAATTTTGGAATAATAATATAATTCTTAATCATAAGTTAATCATTATTACTTTTTCAAAAAGGAACCACGACATTATAATTTTCAAGTAACAACCTAAATTCGTATTATATCCCGAGGCGCCACCGCACCGGAAGTGGGTTGTTACGTCACTTCCGCCGGAAGCACCTGTAGGCGACTTAAAACGCCCCTTGATTGATTCGTCGTCAAACATTTGGGAAGTCACTTGAATCGCTTATTAATTTTTCTTTTTCTTTTTAAATTCATTTTTGAAGACTTTGTTTATGTTTTAATATAAAAAACTGTGTTTTTTATTTGACACTAGCGGTCCGCCCGCGGTTACGCTCGCGTTATGTAAGATTTTCCCGTGGGAATAAAACTTTTTTCTTGTGGGAATAATACTTTTTCCCGTAAGAAGTATCCCATGTATTAATCTAGTACACAAACTATCTCTCAAATTTATTTTCACATTTATAATATTAGTGTGATAAAAATACAAAATACTATATTATTTATGGACTATAAAATCTTACTGCCATCGCATTGTTTTTCGAACAGTAGTTATTTTCTGCTTTGTTTAGTTTGTATAACTGCGGAAATTAGAAGTTGTTAACAACAATCTTTACCGAACTACTCACGGCAGACTTGGAGACAGTAATTCGTAGCAGCAGCGCTACGAGATCTTGCGTAGCAGCCCTACGCATTTGCTACGCAAGAAGTTGTAGCTACAAATCAACAGTATCAAAACTTATTAAATATTTTATTAGTCGTTGTCACTGGCTCGTATTACGTCACCATTGTGGTAATAGAGGCTACGCGTAATATCTATAAAAATAAACGGTTTTTCAAACAAAAAGGTCCAGTAATATTCTAACTTTAGCCAGAAACAATCATCATTGACTTACATAAGCCATATTGTTGCCTCTTCTCTATAAGTGAGATACCGTAGCGAGCAAAAACGTGCGTTCTCACTAATTACGGAACATGGGATACATCCACTGGGATATTAACCTAAATGCCCGGTTTTTGTGCGGCACTGTGCAAAATATTCGTGAAAGTAATTGCTAAACACATGTGGGGTTAGAAAAAATGCCGACTTTGCGATGGACATTTTTTATGAGATAGGCCTATGAGAGTGTTTCCTTTTGTCAATTATTTTAATTATTCGGCATCTTGTACATAGAGATATTCCAGCTGAAATTATGAAGACCGTACTGAAATACTCTATGAGTGTTGCACTCAAACTAAATATTACATATTCTTATTTCAAATTTCAGTTCGACTGGATTGTTGCTTTAGAGCATAAACGTTTTAAGTTTCGAATGTATAACAGCGAAAATTTACTTGCGTTGTGCAAAAATATGTTTGAGTGCGGTAGCTAATGGCAGTTGGAGTGTGTTTATATTCTGAATGAATGATTAATTCCGTACTTTACATTCAAGTCCACAATGCAATGATCACTTTATGATTGGTGGCACAACACACCAGCAGTTCTGAGACACAGACAGTTACGGAGCAAACGGCGCGTAAACGTAGTACCAATTAAATTGGCGACTTGGATTACCGGGCAAATGGACCAATTAGTGTTTCGGTGGGTCGCACTCTCGCACTGCCATACCAATAACACTGGGACGAAACCGTGGACACTGTAACTAGGCAAGACTCTGCTGTAGATAGCGCAACGTGTCAATAGCGTTATTGAATGCACCAGTATCTCTCTTACTCACTTCGTAAACACTCTATATAGGCGCAAGTAAATAATTATGTTATTTATTTTAGTTGATCCAATACAGTACGCTGTAGAGGTAGCCATTGCCAATAGAGTACTCTCCATAGAATGCCCTTCTGGTAGCAACCACAACAGCCGGCGTGCAAGCGGCAGTATAATCTGCATAATCCGGGACGACTCCATCAGGACCATCTCTCTCCCTCACGCTTTTCACATGGCAAAGTATTTTGCTATTAAATCTAGGGGTAAGAGCTTTCCGCTCCCCTAAAAGTCCGGTTACGCTTTATCCGTCGATTTTGCAACACAAGGAATAGGTTCATGGAAAAAATTAATATATTTTCTCCTATTTCTACTATCAACGGGACTAATGGTGCAGTTATTGGGATAAGTAATTCGCAGCGCATACTAGTCAACAGTAGAACCGTTCCGGTGTTATTATGATCGGTTTCATACCTATCTAGGTGATGGTCACGGATGCCTATACATATTACCTTATAATTTAGAACATTTCTGAATAACTTTATCATAATTTTCAAAGTTATTTTGAGACTATTTTGTTACAATTTTATGATATTTTAATTTTATTTTGATTACTTAATACATTAATCTGTTTAAGGCTTAATGAGGTAATTAAATTATATTATGTACCTTACGTGTGTACAACCAGTGTGTGTTACCAGTGATGACTTACGTCTCTGAGACGTGGTGCTTCACAAAATGACTTTTTTAGAGGCTCAGTGTCGCGCAGCGAGCTATGGAGAGGGCTATGCTTGGTATTTCTCTACGAGATCGAGTCAGAAATGAGGAGATCCGTAGAAGAACCAAAGTTGCTGACATAGCCCGTAGGATAAGCAAGCTGAAGTGGCAATGGGCAGGCCACATAGCGCGAAGGTCGGATGGCCGATGGGGCAAGAAAGTCCTTGAATGGAGACCACGTACTGGCAAGCACACTGTGGGACGGACCTACGAGATAGACCGACGACCTGGTGAGGATCGCTGGGTCTCGTTGGATGCAGGTGGCTATGAACCGGTCGCCCTGGAGTACGATTGGAGAGGCCTATGTTCAGCAGTGGACTTTAACAGGCTGAAATGATGATGACGATGATGATGATGTACCTTACGTTCCGCTAATCTTTATATAAAACTGTAACAGTTTTGTATATCTTACGGCGGGGTCCTATTCGTCTTATTAGTCTGTGGAGAAGACAAACGGGATTGTCTGCTACGGGCACCTGTTCGCTGTTTACGAAACAGCATTCTGTGCATCGTCTTGATTGTCGGGGTCTGAAGTTGCCAAACGACGTTTAGATGATTCACCCTCTCCCCATCTCCTTAGTACGTTTGTAATTGTCGGAACCTAACATTGTATGGTACATTTAGTACTTGTCTGTCGTAGTGTTGTTGTACGAAATATTGTTCTTAATCACAGATTTTGTAAGTTTACTCTCGTGTTCATATCCTCGTAATGTCTTGTCTACTGTACATACTCCACTGCTAGCTTCTAGAAGTCACCTGCAACTGAAAGTAGATCTTCAGTCCACTATATGAAGCCACTTTCTTGCTTTTTCTTGTGATGATGATCCAGTTCCTTATCATCAGTTTTTCTCATCTTGTCGCTTCTAGCAGTGCCTTGCGTGTATCTTGCTCTAGAACAGAATATATAGGTATAATATATACTAGTTTAGTCACATCAACTTTTGTTGATATTGCTTTTTGACTTTAAGAAAAATATTTCTAGCAACGTCTAGTTTTATTGGGTCGTAATGAACAGTGCATTATCACCAGTAAATGCCCTAATCAAAAACAATCAGCAATTTAGAACAGTGACAAAGCGCGAATACAACCAGTTTCATTAAATATCCAGCAAAATTGAAAGTCCAATTTGGCTTAAATTACGCAAATGGGCATTCGCGATATCAATGTAGCTGGTATTTATACTAGCTCTTAACTGTTATTGGTGGAATTCAGTGGCAATTCAGTTATTGCCATCAAATTGCTGTAGTCAGACGATTTTGTTTTTTCACGAGTAGAGTAAATTGTGACAATCTTAGAACAATTTTTGAATAATTTTAAACATTTTCATCGATATTATTTCCGTTTTTCAGCGGCATATTTTTTTTTATTCAAACGAGAAATAAAAAAGGTAGTTAATTTATTAAACAAAGCTGTAATGACCACCGCATATCTTTCCCTGGGTGTTTTGGCGATTAAGGGAATTGAGGTTGGGGGAGGGCTCCCTTTGTCCGACTCGCTATATTATCACTTTGGTTTACATAGAAAAAAAAGTACAATAAAATACACAAAAATAGGCCTTTGTTTAGGAACGAATACTCTTTCAACAATATCGATTGGATTTTAAATGTGATTTTATTTAATAAATGAAAATAAAGATATCCACAAATTTACAGATTTTATTCAGGAGTAGGATTTTATAAAGATACATCTGAAATTATGCACTTTTGTTAATACATTTCTACCACAATTATTTTGACCTGCGGTTTTTAATTCGTTATTTGTATAGGTTATTATTACCTAACTGAATTACAGCTTTGTGGTTTTTAGTGGTATTTGATTAATATTTAACAGTTACCAATTTGGTTGTTTTCTCAATATAATTTTATACACACGTTCATTCATTATTAATTTATAGCTTGTTTTTTATTATTAAATAATAATAATTTATAAACGCGTAGCTCCAAATTATTTTGTTCTTGAAATGTGCGGTTATATTGCAATTATTTTAGTTAACGATAGATTTAATGTGCTTTTAAGGTAAATTATACAGTTTTTCTGATTTTCTTAGCTATTGGACAAATTATGTTTGCAGGTGTAGCTTTTTACTTTAGTGTACATAAAAACACAAATTCACGTTCCTATTCCCAGAAGGGTGAGCAGATTATTAGTTAGTTCATTGTTCTTTAAGGGGCACAAGCTGTAACCACGTTCGGTAATATTTTTGTGTAGATTCTGCATAAACGAAAGTACATCAATCTTGACTTTCTTAGGGCACACTTTGACAGTCTTTCGAGAACGAACAGTAATATACATTAATTTAATGTTTTCCTAAAAACCGATTAGGTACTGCCACACCTAATGCAAAAACAATGGACCAAATCCCGCTCTCAAATCTTTTGTTTAATGCAGTAGCTTGTGTGTATTTTATGGGGTCAACTGTCGTACGGGGCACTCCATAAAACCCAACTGCCAGACAGGTTAACTGTCACGTGGCATAACGCCAACTCAGCTGATCTTCAGTAGCCATCCATACAGCCACCATGTGGCGCTGACTAGATACAACACATATGTCGTCATCCATTGCCAGTTTATTTAACATGCTTGCTAGCTCGCCTATTTCATGTACAGCGATGAACAACGATGTTTGCGCCGATCGAACTCTGCGCAAGTTGTTCCCCAGTGGGTTGCGAGTGCCAATAGATGGCTTTCAAAATGTTAGCGGTAGGAGAGAACATTTATTGCTGTCGAAGACGCACTATGAAAACTTACAATGTTTTAAAATATTTCCAAGTCATATATTATTGATGTAACAACATAGGCTGGAACGAATATTCTAATCAGATGGAACTGAAGTTGATTGTGTTTCTCTTCCGGTACAATCGTTACAAGTTTGCCGGTCAAGAACGGCAAACTTGATCAAAATAGGCTTTGTCCTTGCCTAGTCTCTTAAAAAATCCTAATGAATCTACTTTTTAAAAATCTTATCGATCCAATGCATATGTTTTAACATTTTGTAACAGATTTACTTCGTACGAATTTTGCAAATCTTACAATAAAATAAATTGACTAACACACTAAAAACAAGTTTAAAAAGACTTTCAAGTTCCAAGTTGCTTCCTTCTTAACTGCTTCAAGCTCCAAATAAAGGATCTAATTAGAACTTCATTACACCCCAACTGCTGATAATGGGAACTTTAGCACCTCTTTGTACTCTATTGACTTCGCTAATGTTGGCTAACTTTAGCCCCATTTTTCGGTAGAGATTCGTTTTAACTCCTTAATAATGGATAGAATACAATCGCTGACCGCGCGTTAATTCTTGGAAATGAACACGTCAGATAGAACTGCTATAATACGCCGTATAGCATACTCGCTCTATTACAGGGTGGCCCATTTACATGGGTCAGTATGGGTAACTCTGAAACTACCTATATAAGACATAAAAAGACCTGTTCTAAGGAACTATGACATCGATTTTAGTGGCAAGAAAAACTGCATAAACGCAACGGCCTTCTGCTACTCGACAGCCATAAAAATATTATTCCCTACTAATATTGTAATTGCGAAAGTAACTCTGTCTGTCTGTCACGCTTTCAAGCCTAAACTACTGAACCGATTTTGTTGAAATTTTGTACAGAGGTAGACTAGAGCTTGAAAAGGACATAGGCTAACTTTTATTGCGAAAAAAAGGTTTGGGGGGGTTGAAATAGGGTATGAAAGTTTGTATGGAAGTTCGTCATTATCGAAGATGACACCATAAAACTTTTTATTTAGGCACTTGATTACACTATCACACTTCACACTAATTATAAATGTGAAAATATATTTGGATGTTTAGATGTTTAGTATATACAAACAATAATGAAAATTTGAAATCAGCTGTTCAAAATTATGGTATATTAATACACTCACCGGCACATCTAATCGCCCACCCTTCATTTCAGGGAATACTCGTGATTCTTTATAATTCTATTAGTTACAGCTGATGTTAGTTAAAAGTTGTTAATTTAACGTTTATTCAAGTGTGTTTAATTTATTGTAAAATTATCAATAAATCAATTGTAATGTATAACAATAAGCGTAGTTTAAAATTAACCCGAAATTCAAGGGTGGGCGGTTAGATGTGCTGGTGAGTATATTTATGGTAAGGACCAAGGAACCTATATTAGAACCAACCCATTTATCGATGTGCTTATAAGTCAAAGTCAAGAAAACAGTCAAAGACGTAGCCCTATCAAACTTCGCGCTCATTGTGGGAAACCTGTTATATAGAGTCATATTCGAAATCAAAAGCTCTCGTGTGAATGCTCTTCTTGGAAACGCACCAAGCTCCAAGCAGAGGCTAATTAGAGCTTCATCGGTTCCATTGCACCTCCAACTGCTGGTAACGGCAGCAAACTTAGCACTCACTTCCTCGTACTTTGCCGATGCGCCACATTTGCTAAAGAAACTCCGGGAACTGAATAGATCGTATAAGACTTCGCAGTTCACAGTTGTTAAGAAGGGAGATAGTTTAAGAGCGCATTCATAATGGAGTTTTGTACCCGTAGGAAAGGTTGGGTTTTTACGTCTGCTTTAAGAGAATAGGATAAATAGGTTTGAAGGATTTCCTCTTTTATTTATACACTTAAATAAATCACACTCACACTAATATTATAAATGAGAAAATATATTTGGATGTTTGGATGTTTGTTCCGCGTTCACGCCTAAACTACAAACTGGATTTGTATTTAGAATAAAGACAGCTTATACCCTGGATGAATTTACGGGAAAATGTCCTATTCTTACGGGAAAATCATACACAACGCCAGCACAGCCGCGGGCGGACACTCTTATAATTTGTGTTAACTATTATTGTCTGTACTATGATAAAAAAGACCCTAACTATATCTCTGACTTTTATTATAAATGTAAAAAATATAGTTGCCTTGTTGCATGAACAAACAAAAATTTACATATTTAAGCAAAATAAGTAAATTCATATAAAATTCAATATTTTTCAGACTCAATCACACAAACAGGACCGTTAAGTTGGAAACATTGGTTCTGCCGCCAGGATCGTTACAAAGATGATCCATCTGTGCCATCTATGATCCCGGTCAAACCTCTGCCAATCCGATGACCGGTCGTGCGGAAATTCCCATGCATAATGAGATTTCAACTTTAGTTTACGTCAAGAGCGTCGGTGGTCTAGTGGCTAGGACCGCTGCCTCCCGTCCGGGAGACGCGGGCTCAATCCCCACCACGTACCAATGTGTTTTCGAACTTCGAATTCATATGTACGTTAATTCGACGCTCTTACGGTGAAGGAAAATATCGTGATGAAACCTACACTTTCCTGCGAAGAAATTCAAAGGTTGTGTGTGAAGTCGACCAACCCGCACTAGGCCAGCGTGGTCGACTAAGGCCTTATCGCCCTAATTCAGGATAGGCTCGAGCCCCTCGGTGGGGACGTATATGAGCTGTTGATGCTGTAGATGATTACGTCATTAAACCAACGCCAAGTGCTGAAAGGTTTTCCTCATCCTGTTATATTTTTTTTTATGAGACGATGCGTAAATTGCGATCTTATATTTTTTAATGAGCACGTATACAACGCACAAAGTCTCTCTCGATGATCTATCACAAAAATGGTTACATCATCATAAGTCCGTTGTTATACTCTCGATTCAGAATAGAAGTTCCGTGATTGAATCTTGGTAGGGGCACTGACCATGAAAATAACTTTATAGCTAACTTTTAGGGTGATGCAGGCTAAATATACTCCTGATTGTTCGAAAAGTAAGACGTTTCTGTGCTTTGGAAGGGACGTTAAGATGTTAGTTCCATATTTTCGATGATAGATGACGTGAGCTTTTTGGCGGGTTCATAACTCAGATGATCAGGGTTTTCAAAATAGGTCGTTAAAATTATTTCATTTTCTCACAGATATAAAAATACTTCCACAATCAGCCCACTAAAGATGTCACCACCAGACCCATGATTATCATAAAACCAGTTCGCCACATCCTATCTGCCAAGTCCCGCGTTTTCCATAATAATCTTTACTAATTACGAGACTTCGCGGACCGCGCGTCCACCCCTAAGTATGCACAGCACGATCCGCCTGTATAGAATGTTAAACTTGGCAGGATGTTAAAATTCTCAGTACAAGTCGCCAAGTGAAATCGTGAGGAAACTGTTTTATTATTTACTGGCAGGGTTCATATACGTTCACAAATATTTGATGTATATTTTTGAACTAATTATAGTACTTTTTTATTAAATGAGACTATCTTTAAATTTATATTGAAATATTTGTAAAATAACAATGAATTTATATTGTGTAGTCTGTGTGAAAATTATATTAAAAAAAACATTTATTTTTATTTATGAAATATTAAAACAGGGCGCGAACCGGAACGGTTTGAACACTATACGTTCAAAACCAGACATGGCGTCGAAACTTATCCATAAATAAATGTTAAAATGTACATTGCTGAGCTAATTATAAAGTTCAGTAAGAAGAAAGCTGCAACGGAGCAGTAGAATGATACGCTATTTACATTTTTAAGGGACACACATAGTCATGAGTATTTGTCTCTGAAATTCGTTCATGAAAATTAAAGCCAGCTGGCTGCTTCTAAAATCACATTTCACAATTTCTAAGAAGTTTGCGTAATAACCGTCTAGTCTAAATTTCTCTATACGAGTTCATTTTCATACTAATTGAATGAAGTTATATTACATTAACTTAGGTGGAATGATGTTCCAAGGGTACCAACCTTTGACATGTAATAATGCTCTTAAAAATAGTACAAATACAAAAAGGAACAAAGTTGTGTAATATGCGAGAAGAAAGAAACCGAAGATATTTCTATTTATAAATATACCCTCAATAATAAACGCATGGCAATCAGTTATTGTTTAATTTGTAAAAAATCAATGACTTTTCAAGCGAACTAATAACATCAACCAATCTGCTCATGAATAAAAGAAATTGGGCGCTTACGTCATTCGAAATATCTAGCGTTGACGGTGTTTGTCCTAAACACTTTAAGGTTTTCGCGTTTGTTAATATTACACATATCTACCAAAATCGTGGTAATAACCCGGTAGATATGTGGTCTTTGTCATCTGTCCCCGCCGCTTCGTAGAACTCTATATTTTTACACACAGCTTTGCACAAACAAACCAAACAACAAAGATAATCAGTCTACGGGTTTCACACCCACGTTTTTGGCCTTATCCGACCTTATCGGAAACGACGAGTAAATCTCTACGATATAAATAGGAAATAATAATCATTTTAGAGTAAGCAAAACATTTCTTCGTACTCAGCTCTTCCTTTGAAATTGAAAAATACGGTGACGAAGAAAAAATAAATTGAAATTATCAACGCCTGTTTTTAATATATTTTTATATGGCAGCAAAATGAAAAGATGGTGTTTTCTTATCAATAATAGATTATCTCTCGTTATCTTCTTGATGTTCTTGAATAGACTGACCAATTTTGATGAGCTGATGCACATAATATTTTTACCCAATCTTTTTTACCGATCGTTCTCCCCATAAAATGCTAAAAATCGAACATTACGCTCTTATTGCACAAAATAAAGTGGCTAGGTTTCACATTTTATGACATCATAAAGCAATACACAATTCACTTGCGACGCGTTAATTGGCGCCAGTAATCGGCTATTATAACCGGATATAACCGGTTATAACCGGCTGTAACCGGCCGTGTCCGCTTGGCACTCGGTTAACTGTTATTGCTCCTCGGCTGCTTTATTGCAACGACGTATTGTTTATGCTCGGATGTGCGAAGTTTCATTTTTAATTGAAAAAGTGCAGTGCGCATTATACTGCAGTTTATCCAGTCACGAAGTATAAACTTTTTATGGATGGATACAGAGCGTTGTTAGTATAGCGGTGAGACTTTTCAGAGTTTTAATACGTGATCGATATTCTGATCTAAAATTCAGTAATGTTACTCGTATTTTAACATATTTTAGTGCCAAAGCGATGATATGACACGACGGCGGCGGCGGCGGCGGCGGCAGGGCGGATGTCTCTCTAACCTGTTGTTTTTTTATTTATAGTCCATTTTCTATACATAATTAATTTTAACTGAATCGGAGGCGTTTTTATTTGCCTTAGCCTACACAAATACGACAAATTATGATGAACTGAAGAAGAATGAAGATATAAATTCGTATTTTTTATTTTATTCTGACAAAGCTAACTAAATCGTTAAAAAGCTATGATACCGTAAATAAATAATGAAACAACGAACTTCATATTTACGCAAGGAAAAAGGGGCAAAGCAGCCTTGTCATGAAACAATTTCTTTACGTGCTGATTAAAAGGCCTGCCTTTGACGCTTTTAATCTTTGAAGTAAAAAATAAGAGGAAATTATTATCAAAACATTACCCTTTGTTAAAACAAATTTCTAAATTCAACCCCGTCGTTCAATTGGATAAAATGTAAATGCTTCAGAAAATTGGAAACGTCTGAATGAAAGCCAGCTATCGCGTCAATTGCTCTTGATTTTTTCAATTCGCCAGGAGGACTCCGTAAATTGTCTGCGGTGAAAATACTCCTCCATTCGGAAACGCTACGTTTTCAGAGGGAAAACAACTCGGAATAACATCGGCGAAGTAAACAGGAGGCGAGAATCGTTTCCAGTGAATAATATTTCATTCGAACGCCGATCAGTAGGTACATTTGACGTCGGAGTCGCGCGAAGAAAAGAGCGAATACTGAATTTATGTATCCGATGAAGCGTGAACGCAGCCGTGACGCGTCGCCGCGCGGGCCGGGCGGGCGACATGCATATTTGATTCCGTCATAAACTCAATTTACAGCTAATCTCATCTCAGATTGTCGAAGAAATAAAATTTCACACGCCGTTGGCTCACTCGTGAATGTAAATAGGGTAGGCGCGGTGCACACGAGCGAGATGAAGTAGGGGACTGTGCACGTCAAAGGGAGGGTAGGGGGGCTAATAAATAAACGTGACAGCGTTCACGGCTCATTTGGCACGAGGCCTCCGCTCCGGTAAGACGCCTGCTCTACAATTTGATTCTTTTATAATTCCGACTCTAAATTAAACCGGCTCGGCTCCTAATCTCGACTTGGCCGTTAAATTTTTGTCCTCCAATGATCAGATCGAGTGATCGATTTTACGGGCCTACGGGTCTCCAGTTTGGTACGGTTGTAACTTTTTAGTGTTCCTTTTATTACGACAAACGATTTTAATCAAGCGAGTTTTTGTTCAGAGCGGACGCCATTAGCGCCTCGCAGTACGAATAAAATTCGGAGTTAGTCGTATTTGGGACTCGAGAATTTGCTTTTAACTTCGTTTGATGGGTCGCCTCCAAGGCGTTTAGTGACCTTTCCAATATAATGTAAATCCATGCTCACAAATTGTCGGAGTTTATATTTTCAATAAAGGGTAAGATACTGCGAATCACGAATGTTATACGAAATGTATTTGCGAAGGCTTTTTGCGAAATTATTTGCTCGTATTCAGTTGAGATCAAAGAGGAAGAAAATTGTGCGAAGTAGATCTCATTGCCAAAAGGAAGTCTTGCAGTTGGAATCTGGAGGAAATCACTCGTAAAACTCTCGTTGAGGGCTAACTACCCTCCAAAGCGCTGTGTGGAGGAAAGTTTGGCGGGTCGCCGACCGAACGCCCTCTATGACTATTTAGGCGCCTACATTATAGACCGAGTTTAAAGCGGCAAGTTTCCCAAACTAAAACATGACCTAGATTGTAAAATCTTAGGTAATTTGTTAGTTGTCATAAATTTATTGAAAAGCAATTAAATTTCTAGAGAAATTACAATATTGAGGGAACCAAAGAGTACCATAATATATTTTTAATTAACTGTCAGAGATTTATGAATATCTGACACTCCAATCTCCCAGTAATATAATACCTTTGATATAAACGTCTCTGTCCTAGATTGTTTGTGGAATTTTATTTGCATTGTACAGTACAAGCCTTACATAAACACGAATGTCAAACAAATGCTTCGATCGGATGCCCAAGCGAGTCAGTCAGCTTGTAATTTACACTGAGCATACATTGCGACTACATTCAGCTATCCTCCGTCTTCATAACGTACTATGAACAAAATATTCTACATAAATTTTAAAATAAACCCAGTTTAAAATCACCTATATCATTACATATCTGAGCTCTGTTAGAAATAATGATTACTAATTACTGTCCGCCCGCGGCTAAGCTCGCGTTTTGTAAGATTTTCCCTTGGGAATAAGACTATTTCCCAAAAAAGTATCCTATGTGTTAATCCAGGGTACAAATTATCTCCATTTCAAATTGCATTCAAATCCGTTTCGAAGTTAAAGCGTGAAAGCGGAATCAAACATCCAAATATTTTTTCACATTTATAAAATTGGTGTGAGTGTGATGTAATAAGGGGATGTGATGTGAAGTGTAATTATGTTTCACCAATCGTTACTTTAACCCACTAATATTATAAATGCGAAAGTTTGGATGTTTGTTACAAGCACGCTGCAATCACTGGATGGTTTGGGACGAAAACTGGCACACATTTAGGGTAGGTCCTAGAATGGGATATAGGATAGTTTTTATCCCGAAATCTACGCGGACGAAGTTGCGAGCAAAAGCTTGTTTTATTTATAAAACCTTAGTACGAGATCTTAGTAATACCGCTGCCGTATTGAGAAAACTTCTTGGTGTTTTGTAGAACCTCCTCTAGCCAAAAATACGTGTATTTTGTTAAGAACTTCCCGAATGTCCAAACTTTAAATAAGTAGTTACGAACTTGGCCTTAAAATGTTTGCTCAAAGTTAAAGTTATATTAAGAGGTGTGTTTTCGGAGAAGGCTTCGATTTTTATAATGGCTTCGTGAGTTTGAACAAGTCAGCATTACAAAATACAGTACGGAAAAAAAAAATGTCATTTGCAAAATATCTGACGGAAATAAGACATTTCAACATCCTTTACTTTCTTTTCGTAAAATTTTATCTAAACTGGAATCTAACGCTGTGAAGAGATAACAAATAGAGTTAATTTCTTATTCAAATTAATCAAAGTACCCACATTATTTTACAGAAGACCATAAAATGAGAAAGGATTCCACAATTACCTACCGCTGGAAACTAGTATGCAAACATTATTATAAATTACGCCGTAAATTACCTACTACATCAATTCATTACTAAAACAATTTACAAACTTTATAATTTTGTATGACTGAATTATTTATTATAAGGGATCAAATTAATAATAACTTACTATTAATTAATTACCTATTATTGATAATTTTAATGCATTTACACACGACTCTTGAGTTTAGTGTAGCAACCACTGATTAGTTTTTATATCGATTTAAAATTACAATAATTTTCTTTAAATATCAATGTATAGGTAAGTAAATAATAAACTGAGTGATTTGCAAACGAGTCCAACTAGTACATCTAAAAATAATATACGGCCCCGTCTACGTTTCCCGAAATTATTAGATTTTCCACCAACCCGCTTCACATTTTCTGTTTGTTTTTCCTAGACCCAAGGTTGCCCGGAAGAGATTGCTACCTTACCAATAAGGCGGCCTGTTGACTCTTATGTTTTTATATTTCTGTTATGTTTTCCTGTTTTGTTTTCGTTTGGTGTCAATGAAGTATATTTGTATTGTATTGTATTGATTTTCATTACTTTGAAGATGAATCTTCTTTTCCCCCTATTCGAGTCTTTGCTCCACTCCTGGCAGAAATAAGAGAGCTAGTACACATTCAAATCGACTAACCTACGGAGAACTGGGGATTGAGTTGTTAGTTTGTTACCAACATTTTCCATAGGAACCGTTCTCACACACCGCAACTATGTAAATTAAGAAGGAACTTTTCGAAAATTTCAAGTGTTGAGCGCTGGAAATTCAAAAGAATCGCTTTTGAACTCGAATTCTTTTGCGAACCTCGAAGTTTCATAAGAAAAGTTTGTGTTTTCAAGTGCGGGTAGATCGACGACTGGCTGCGCTGTCGGGTTTCTTTTATGGCCTCAAAGAGAGTTCGATTTGTTCTTTTCGTAGCTCCATACCAACCTCATAGAAGAGAAATATTTATATTCTATATAACTTTAAAATCATCATTACCATCGACAGCTCATATCGGTACATTTCCACTGAGGGGTTCGAACCTATGCAGGATTTTAATCCTGCGTAGGTTCGAGGTCTTGAGGTGGTTCCTGACCTTTAGGTCAGTTTATATTTTGACAAGTAAGGTAAGTTGTGAGTTGCGAGTGCGAGTTGCAAGTACAGCTGTCAAAACAAAAGTGTCATTTCTTCCTGTTGTTAAAAAGCATATTATTTCCTGTTGCCAAGAATATACTCACACTTGCAAAAATTAGACCGGACTTCTATTTTTAATTACTAGTTGATCAA
The DNA here is from genome assembly GCA_951230895.1 of Carpatolechia fugitivella. Taxonomy (NCBI): domain Eukaryota; kingdom Metazoa; phylum Arthropoda; class Insecta; order Lepidoptera; family Gelechiidae; genus Carpatolechia; species Carpatolechia fugitivella. The sequence continues at coordinate 5,471,461 of OX579651.1, forward strand.
TTTAGTTAACTCGCAACTCACACTTGCTACTTTTCGAAGTGTAAATCGGCCTTAAGGCGGTCGCACAGTGCGGTTTGATCGACTTCACACACAAGTATTGGTTATTTTTCCCCCGAAATTTGCAGGTTTTCTTACGACGTTTCATTTCACTCTAAATGCGTCGTATGAATTCCGTCGTAAACCAATTAATACCTGTTGGGGTTTGAACTTGCGTCTCCCGAATAGGAGGCAGCGGCTCTAATCACTACACGCCTATAAAACTATAGAATAAATTACAAAATTAATATTTTTCCACATTTAATTTTCCATACATTTCTCGTACCGACAATGTCCCTCAAACTAAATTATAACATGATAGAATTCTTATCTGCCCTAGATTCAATTTTACAGCGTATATTAAAGGCAGTGACCAAAGCTACAATGTTGTCACCATTATGACGACGACGCTGAACAACAACAGACATGACACTGAATGCCGGAAGATATAAAGTCACGACTGCAAGACAATGTTCAGTCTAACACACGGCCTGATGTCTTCACTAGATTCCACTAGTGGTCATTCGTTCATAGTTATACATATTATAATATTCTGTGGTTATGCTTGTTTAAATGGGGGATTTTCTGACATCTCTTTAAAAAAAAAAAAAAATTGATCTAATTAAGACGATAGATGGTGCCAGGTGCACTTCGTGGATTCTTTTTTTTAATAATTTTATGGCCCTGGGTGACTCGCCGGATTTCTTCATCCACGAATCGTCAACGCCATCTATCGAAATTTTTCTAAAAATTTTTTTTTGTAATTGGCTGTCAGAAAATCCCCCATTGCTTGCAAGCGATTGTCGTGGCCGGAAAGAGTCAGTAGACACCTCAGGCTTCAGCAACAACGCGATGCAGCAAACATATTCCGTTCAGTACTTAAATATTTTGATTACGTAATTAATTAAACAAAAGAGTTTAGTACTAAAACGTGTAATTTTTTTTTAATAAATGAATAACATGAACTGTTTAAGACAAACCTTAAAGAAGGATTGTCATTACAGTAGAAACATTTATATTTTAAAATTTTGCTGGTATATATTTTCATCAGTCCATGTATTCCAAGATATCGCTGCCAGAATTTTGCTATTCTAACTTCAAGTCATATAAGACAGGAAGTCTTATTTCAACTTACATAAAGACAAAATCAGACAATGTGGAGCTCAGTGACGGCGCTAGAATTTCACTATCCTGAAATAAACGTTACTATGTATGACGCAACGGAGTTACACAACACAATCTAAACATCTTGGGCATCCCAGCTATTCTCCTCTGGGTGCTACGTGGAAGCGAATTTAGGTAAACTCGTGACAGTAATTTAGCTAGCGTCAAAGACTTGGACAAACTTATTTGCCTGGGGGTGCATTTAATTTACATTACTATAATAGTGAGTAAGAATCGTTACTCCAAATCCAGCCTCCAAACAGCGGCTCCCGGTTTACGTTGCCAAATAACGAAGACCCGGCGAAACTCCACAAATACCTGGTTATGGATCACCAGACTTTACTATCACTAAGCCACTGTACAAACACGAAGCCAAATGACTTAGAACAAGGAACTGATTCACAATTTATCTTAATGAATACCGTTTACGTTTACGAAAAATTTTAAGCGCTGTTTATAAAGTTTTTAGATCTTATATTTTTCCCGCGAGTATAATCCACATCGGGCTTTACTAAGATCTATTTGAGTCCTTCAATAGGGACATATAGTATGATCAATTCAATAGGGGATCGGACTGTTCCTAAATTTACCATATTTTATGAATTATTTTTAAAATATAGATTAGTAGCAGATGATTCGCGAAGAAAAAAACAGAATCGGTTGAAAAACGAATTTTCAGTGATTTTTTAAAGTTTCAATATGTCTGTCTCTTTCAAAAATGATTTTTGTATGGAGATTATATGGCATTACTAACAAATGACGTCACAAGTGATTAATGATTAATGATTAAAAATGATTAAATGTATTTATTTGCTTAAAACATAGTAAAATAACAGTTGTTAAAAATATCTTGTAGAACAATCATGTTTTGCTTATAATAATCAGCATGCAAATATAAAAAAAATGTTATTATAAGTAAAAAGAAACAGTCGACTTCCAAATCTAAATAAAATACATATACAAAATGAGAGAATAAATTGTCATTTCAGTTAATAAGAATTGTAAAAGTGGGTATGTGCCTCTCTGTCTAATCTTGAATTTCAAACCTTTTCGGCCAATTTTAAAGATAGAGCAAAAATTCTTTTAGTGTTCGATAGCAGAATCTAAGAAGTTTGGATTTATAAAATAGAAAAAAAGTAGTCCGATCCTCTATTCTTATTAACTTTCATGAACCACAGTTGACATTTATAACATGCAAAATCGGTAGAAAGGTTACGTAATGATGTCTCCACATTTCTAAGTTCGCGAACGTCACAACCCTTCTCTATTTTTATTGTAGAGGATTGTAAACATCTTCCTTACGGATTTATTTTGCTAACATTGGTTATTCTCTTTTCTATCTGTTTATTTTGGTTCAAAAGGTATTTTTGTTACATTCAAAATAAACAGATTTCTTTACTTCCGAAAATGCCTTTTATACTAAAATAAAAACGTAGGATAATAGCAATGCTACTAAAAATAAAACCGGTAGAGTCTTTTTTTCAACGGATCTAATCGCTATTTCTACCGAAGTCATTATTGCCATGTGTGTCTTTTGTATCTCGTATTTACTCGTACTCAACCTGTACCACATTTTCCTCGATGTAGCTTTTACTTTTGACCTTTGTCTTTGAACCATGTATTTACAAATAGTTAAACTTAGTACCCAATAAAATAAAATAAATTACGATTAAAAATCTAAAGATACTTAAAATTAATAAATAAATGGTTTTGTTACATCTTTAACACTTTCAGCGGAGAATACCATTATAATATTTTTTATTTTATGACACATTCTGATTCCATACAAATTTAATGGACGTTTAGAGACGTTCTGTATTTATAAGAAACAAAAAAGGTTTAGAATTGGACACTAGCGTCAGAATACGTCGACGTCTCTAAACGCTGTGTCGCATACGATTACTAGTTGTTATACAAATTAAATAACAACGTCTAATAACGTAACGCTAACGTAGCGTAGCGACGTATATTGACGTTGTGAATGTGTGCGTAAATAGTTGTTTATGTGTGAATGCTTTATATAATGTGCCGGTAAAAAAAATGATGTAATGCGGTGGTAGTAGTCTTGGAAATCAAAGTGATACGGCGCAGTGACGTAGCTAATAGAATATTGTATGGTCCGCGAACGTTATCGTACGTTCTGGATATAAATATACATTTTTGGTCGACGTTATTGTTTGTTGAGCCAGTAAATATTACAAAAAAATTACGTTGTGTTACGTTGCTCCACTGAAAGTGTTAATATTCCTCCTCACCCTTTATACCTGCAACAAAATTACTCAAACGTAGCTCAAGAATTTTGAAAATCAAATAACAGCAGTCTAGCCTGAAATCAGTTTGCTCTTTCGAAATTTCTGCTAGAATAATTTTTGATTGGACGTATCTTGCTTGGTTATTTGCAATAACTTCGGAGAGCCCCTTAAAAAGTAAGTTAGAAGCGGTGCGAACGCTAGTGGAATGATCGCAAGATTAGGTTCTTGACGTGGATTTTATAAATATGCAAGAAGTGTTAAAACATTCTAGAGTATTTAATTAAACATGAAAAAAATAATCTGATGTTGTTTGTTTTTCTATCTGTTTCTAAAACACGTAATTGTATGTACCTATAAAGTAGCCATAAGATAAATGTCTAGCCAGTTATGTGTTTAATGTTAAATTGTCAGTCAGTTTAAGAAAACAATAAAAGGAAAAGAAAGAGTAGTGACTTTTTGTTTGTATGTCAATACCAATTTTGTGTTGAATATACTTTTCTATTAGCAATACTTAAAGGTGCTCTATCTGCATCAAATAAGCAATCTCGTCAACTCACTGGTACATACTGACTATTTGACAAAAAGAAAACAATTCCAATGCGTGTAAAGATGAATCTAGCATATTTACATCATTGGTATCAAACTGAAGCCCCTTCCATCGGGCTTTATTGAAATTTCTTATATCGACGCAGTGTAATGGGCAATCGCGCCGAATGTTCACCGAGGAGGGTGTCGGATCGAGTTCAATTGTACGTTTAGACGCATGAGCAACCATTTCGCACTGCTTATTGCTGCGATTTCACCGTCTACTTGTTTTTGAATTAAGCTCAATTGTAGACTCTATCTTGGTGGCCTTAGATAAAATTTTGGTTGCCAAAATAATGCGATTGAGTTAATTTTTATACGCTTGCGTTTATAATAGCAAAGTTTAAGTTGAAACAGTGGATACAGACAGTTTACGTTTTAGCATAAAGCTGCAAAACAGCTCTGTCTAAAAATGTAAACACTGTAACTATGTAAATTTGTGTTATGCTTGGGTTACTTATAGGATGAGCTCTGACAGATAAAAATTTTAAAAACTTTTTAATATTATTTCGTTTATTTATTTATTTGTTAAGTAAAATTACATACTGTTTAATGATAAAATAAGAGGTGAAGTTATTTTTTTTTAATATTTTAGCTATTATGGTTTTTAAACTGAATATTATAAAAAAAGTTGTTAACGTCGTATGAAAAATTTTGAACCTGTCAGAACTCATCCTATGATAACCCGACTATAATGTACAGTATTCTAAATAATACATAAAAAGTTACCTTTCTAAAACAAATTTGACATAAAACGAAGGCTAGCAAAACAGAAAACAAAAAATACAAAAAAAACACGAAATGAAATACGAAGCTTTGTATTCCGAAAGATAACTCAATAAGCTTTGACCATAACTCACAGCAATAAAAAACAAGTAATAGAACGGACGCATAATTCTTTGCATGTGTTAACTTTGATCGATATTTATGGCGCGATGGGAGATTTTCCTTCAATGTTCAATGTGATTTTGAAATCTGTAAAAGATTGTGCAATCTCTCTTGCAATTTATTTTATTTATACGTTTTTCTTTCATTGTAGCTGCGACTGAAAAATGTTATTGATTCAAAAAGTTAAGCGCAGTGAAGTGATTTCAGGACCTTTTGTTTTTGATATACCTGACTTGTTGGGTGCAAAATAATTTATATTATTATTATTTTTTAAAATTATTATTAATTTTCCAGTCTGTGCTACAAGATTAAAAGTGGATGCTTCTAATAAACAAAGAGCATTGGCAATATTTAACGAGAAATTAGAAAAATGTGAAAAGAGTTGTTCTAGTTACTTAGTATCAACATACAATTTTTGAACAGGCCTTTAAAACATCGTATCAAAGTTTCAACGTGCTAAGAGAAAAAAAATTCAAAACACCACAGTCATCTGACTGGGTGCTCTCTAAGACAAAAATGGAAAATTGCATAACTTTTAATTAACGACATTCTTTATATATATGTATGTATATGTCGCAGTCATCTGGTTGAAACTCCTATTTGATTGAATGATTAGCGCGTTCATTGAATGACAAATTTCAATTGAATGACTAAAGGACAACTTGTCAAGTCGTTGAATGTAACGTTCAACGTCTTGACTGAACGACATTTAGCGAAGTCCTTGAATGGGATAGAGCCGACTTTGTTGTTCGTATTCAGCCAGTTTTGCCTCAATATTTTCTTTAAAAGTAGCCGGCCGGCGGTGGCGTAAATCCATGCAGTCACGCAAGAAAAAAATATCAACACAGTGCTATCTGTCCGAGCTGTTTGATGCCATATTTGTTTTGGCGACTACTAGCGCCGCAGTGGAAAAAAATTAACTAAATTTGAATCACCTGACTGATTTTACGTCCGCTATGTTACAATCCGCTAACTAGTTGGACGTTGAGTGACGCTTGTCAACGTTTGGCCTAGTCATTCAATTGAATGTTGTCATTTAATGGACGCGCTAGTCATTCAATCAAATAGGAGATTCAACCAGATGACTACGACATCTATACCGCGTTTTGCCCAGGGGTACTAAAAGTACTAATTAATACGTATAGTAGCAAATATAATACCTATAGACTGATCCGAGTAGGTACTCGATCAAGGTATTAGTTGCTATAGTTACCAAGTATAGGTACTTTGCGCTAAACTTACAACAACATGGCAACAGTGACATAAATATATCTTTTATTAAACAAATATACTCAATAGCTTGCAAAGCAGTGCGATAAGAATTCCCGATCGCAATGCAAAAAAGCAAACTCAGAATAAGGCTGGCTACAGTAAACTTGATATATTCAGTAGGAGTAGGACAAAAGATGTGTAAAATAGAGGGTTTCGCATACGAATATATCATAGCCGTTTCGTTCAGTCGCAGGTCGCGAGCAAGAAATATGTACGTGTCGTCGGATTTATTTATAGCCCGACAATCGCCCGAGAAAATTGTCTTTTTGGACAAAAAATGTAGTGAGCGACAGCGTGATGCATGTTTCTTGGGCGATAGGAACGCGGATTTAGAATAGGGTTCGGGTATTTGTCACTTTAGAATGCGTAGACGCAAAGACTTTATGTCCCTTTATCAGATGTAATGCTAAGCCTATTTCTTCTTTATGTCGAGTCGTAAAATTCAAATCATTTCGTAAACTAGACAAATTTAATTATACAAATTCAAACGATTTATTTTCACTTTATGACGTCATACTTTTTTTACAAGTTCACTAACATGATGTGCTGTCTTTTGTGGAAAAGAAAAATATAACAAAGAACCCACAAACAAATGATTTTAATTTTCCTTTGCATTTAACAAAAGGTGTAGTAGAGCTTTTCAGTATCATTAAATTAATTATACGATACAATAAATAAACAAGTGAAAGAAAATCACAGAGCTGCAACTACTCCTAACTTAAACATTTTACTTTTTGATCTTAACAGGAGCCGAGGCGAAGTTTTAAAGCTTAATTTAAACCCAAGTCTTTAGTTCTCTTACTTAAGAGGAAGGCCTAATGAGCCTCCTAACTATCTCGTTCAACCTTTTCAGTCTGAGATTAATCTTTTCATCCTGAATACCTCTACATTTTCCAGTATTTTGCAAACACCTTAATTATAGTGATGGTTGACCTCACAACTCCTGATATCAAGAGTGTTGAGTATCCGATGGCATTTGACATGGCTTATTCAGGTTCATGCAATAATTATTTCCGTAGATATAGCTGGATAGCCGGGAACAACGTTGCCTTCTGGCACGTTACCACAAAATAAAAAAGGTAACAGAAGGACCACTCTCGCCTTTTTCAATTTCAATCAATTTTCAAATAATTACGTCATCTTGCTAGACTCACTGGGTTGGTAGCTACTGTATTGTTTCTCAGTTTTGACAAAACTACGTGACAAACGCCCACGCTAGTCGCTAGCACTAGCAGATGAAAAAACTTGCGAAGGAGTATCTAATTTCAGTTTGCGATCGCGACAAACTCTTCGCCCAGCAAACGTACTGTTTGGGAACTGCGTGGCAACTCCTATAAACGACATGTCAATGTGTGCGTGCCAGAAATGGCAGTTTGTTCCAAGTGGACTCTCTGTCTGGGGCCCTGCATCGCTTTACCTACTTTGTGGTTTTACTTTTCAGACAATCAGGTAATTTAGCTAATAAGGTCTCAACCAACTAAGGACAGTCTCATAAAGTAATACTTATTTGACAAAAGTGTCTCCGTCGGGATGCGAACCCTTCTTCTCTTTGCAAAGAGAGTAAATACTCTATCGCCTAGATTGATGACAATTTAGTGATTCCCCATCAAAATCCAATCCAAATTGGGGTCTCACAGAGTGATGTTAAACAGTTTCCCACTGGGATTTGAACCTGAGTACATTAGACCAAGAGCCGGACGCCCTGACCACTACACGGAAGCTGCTACCCCAAAGTTACGTTATTTCAAAATATCCAAACGGAAACCTTTCTGCGTTCCCTCGTGTTTTGTTAGTAGGCGTTTCCCATCAGTTTGTTTTCTCCGTGGACCCCTAAAATGTGGAATTACTATGCAAATGTCCTCAGGTTTATATCGATTGTGATGGGTTCCGTGACGGGGCGCAGTTTGCCCGGCTATTTTATTATGTCCTATTCTTGGTAAGTATTGAGTTAGAGTTGAGTCAAGCTATGAGAAAAAGACGTTTTTTGAGTGTAATGAGCATTTTTTTGTACGTAATATGACGTTCTATTTATAGAGCATACGTTATAAAAAACAGAACTTTATGTATCCTGCAATAAGATCAAAGACAGGAAATTGTTCTGAGGTAAATCTGTAATCTTCGCAAGTTGCTTATCAATAATTCTTCAATATTTATAGTAATGCGGTTTTTATTTTTATTCTCTTCTTTCTCTCTTTTAGAAAGAAAAAAAAAATTCGAAACATCTTCATCAGCACCATCTTCCTCTTAATTATCATCTTTATATAAAAACTTAGATATTTTGTCTTTGAAAAATTATTATAATTCTTTATTAACGAATCCTTGACAGGAATTTCAACCAACAAAAGTATTTGAAACAAGTCACGTTTAATAAAAGTTCTTGAGCTTCAATTTATCGCATCGCGTGTTGAGTAAAGGAGAATTTTTTAACTTAATCGCTATTATTTCCAGCAGTTGAATGACTTCTTTAGCCGGAATAAAATAGTTTACTTCCTCGTAAAACGTTATGACGCTAAAGATAAAAAACCTTTATTTTTCTTTGTTCTTATTGAACGAACTGTTTTAATTTAATATATTATCTTTTAGAAGTAGATATCAGCTTTTAATTAACAAAATAGTTGCCTAAATAATAAAAAGACTTTTAAGTATTTGTTTCAAGATGTTTTCTGAATCTTATTTTTCATTGTGTGTTTCTTTGAATAAACATAATTAAAAAATAACTTACGTTAATAAAAGAAGAACCTCACTTGTATTTATAATAAAATGTATAATCCACCTACATCTATCATATTCAGGTATAAATACATACAATATGTTTTGCCTTAAGAAGGAAAAAATCTAAATACAAATACACAATATATACAGTACTGAAACTCAAATTAAAATTGACCATTTTGCTATTTTTCTTTGAAAGTACTCTTAATTAAAGATACATTGTAAGTTGCAAACAAACAAAACACTTTTGCGCAGACAGACGTTTAAAATTAGAACCTCGTATATTGGCAAAACAAGCTCCAACTCTGGCCATTTGTTTGCACTGAGAATTTGCCGATTCTACGAATAAAATTCGAAACAAAAGACATTAAAATGTCGAATAAGAACAAAACCAAAACTTGTGAATAAATGAGTAGGCACGCGTAGCAGAGTGGAAAGATAACGCATGTATATATCAAAACTGCCATATTTTAAAACAAAACAATATTTTCGTATCCTTATTGAAGTTCTCTTTCTAAGAAAAAACGTGGTAATTGAACTGCTTACAGTAATATTTTATTACGTAAATATTTAAACCAATCGAATTTTGTTTGTTAGAAAAACTGACAATGTTTCGCCATTTCATTGGAAGACAACTAATAAGCAATTTTTCTTCTTTTTATGCAAAAACACGTTTTATAAATTGCGTCCACAAAGGTAGTAATTTCATTATTCCTCAACAAAAAAATAAACCCTAGACTAGAGGTTATTTCTCGTGGATATTTGTTTCTATTTAGGTCGCTAGATGGGAGTGTTGATGTAAATAAGGAAAAACCTTCCCGCGTCCAGTTCATTTATATTTATTCAGCCATAATAGGTAAATATCCTTATATAGAAAATGTTTATTACCTCTGATTTCTGTTTGAATGTTTGAGACGTAATAAAACAAAATGTTTTCTTTGTTTAGAAGCATGGAAAAATAAACAAAATCTATTTAAAGACAACTCATCTCACGTTACTTTTATTTGTGATTGTGAAAAGGTTGTTTGTTTTTTTTTTAATAATCATTTCATTCTTCTTTTGTTACAGGTAAGTCTTCTTTCAACTGTGGAACAGGTATTTTTCGGTAAAAAGGTATTGAATCTGCGTACTAGAAACACTCCTCATATTGCATGATATGATTATTATAGGTACATAATTTTACTGTAAATTATCATATTCCTATAGGTTTTCATTTTGAATATCTTTGAAGGAATATTGCCACGAGTTAAAGTCATTTTAACGAACTTGTAGTGACCCACTATTTCTTGCCAACTCTATTTTAGTCATATGCTGGACAGTAATTTTATGGACTATATACGCAGTGCCTAAACTATTGGGTACAGTACCTTACCTATGTGTAGATCTTAGGATGTAGGCAAGCCCTAATAAGCGATTTTTGAAAATTCAACCCTAAGGGAGGGGAAAGGGGGGGGGGGAGAGGTAAGAAGTTATCACGACACCCCGTCGTTTTAAGCGAACACCATGCAAATTAAGATACGCGTGTAAATCTAGTTATGTATAGGTAGGTATACTTAAATGTATAACGGTATATAAATAATAAATAAATATGTGGGGACATCTTCTCACACGGCCATTTGATCCCAAACTAAGCAGAGCTTGTACTATGGGTACCAGACAGCTGATATACATTACGTAAATAGATACATACATACTTATATAGATAAACAACAACCAGACACAAGGCAAACATAAGTGCTCATCACAAAAATGTTTGCCCTGGGCGGGATTCGAACCCGCGACCCTGTGCGTAGGAGGCAGATACACTACCACCTGGGCTACGGAGCCGTCGAACTATTTAAGTAACGTCTTTATTTCTCATTTATTGATCAGCTTAGGAAACTTCTAATCTCGAATCACAAAGGTCTTTAACTTTCTAGAAGTCATGTTCTCCACCCCTACATCCGGCCCCACAGGTCACTGTTCGATAACATCGTATGTATTTGGTTTAACATCCACAGAGTTGGAAACAAACTTGTGGGTCCAAGAACTTTGGAACTCAAAGAAAAGGTCTGCCAACTTGTGGCAGTCTTTATTAATGTATTTGCTTTACATTTAAGTAAAAAATTACTTGTACATTAGCTTTCCGCCCGCAGCTATGCTCGCGTTATGTAAGATTTTCCCTTGAGAATAAGACTTTTTCCCGTAAAAAGTATCCTATGTTTCCAGGGTGTAAACTATCTCCATTCCAAATTTCATTCAAATCCGTTCAGTAGTTAAGGCGTGAAAGCGGAACAAACATCCAAATATATTTTTACGTTTTTATATAATACTAGCGGCCCACCCCGGCTTCACACGGGTAGATTAATTCATACTTTAACACATTTTAACCAACTTCAAAATGGAGGAGTATCATTTTTTTACATACCTACTCTAAGGAGGGACTCTAAGGACCCTTTAAGTCGGGATTTCAAAAACATTTTTGAACTGGAACCGAATAATTCAGTCTTATTATACAATTTTATAAGTTCCTAACTTTAAAAATGGCTGACATTCCATACAAAATTTAATCCCTACTTCCCTTTTCAAATAAGGATTTCGAAAAAATCCTAAGACGTGTCAAATCATTTACTAATCTTAGCCTAAATCCAAATTTTCAATTTCCTAACTTTAGAACTGGACTTTCAATAGAAGCATTTAACCCTACTTTCCCCCTCAAAATAGGGAATTTGATAAAATGCTAAAACATATATCAAATGAATTATTAATCTCAGTCTAACTCCAATGTTTTATCCAACTCCAACGTATCAAATAATTTATTAATCTCAGCCTAAATCCAAATTTACAAGTTTTTACCTTTAGAAATGACGGACTCTCCATACAAACATTTAAACCCTGCTTCCCCTTTAAAATAGGGATTTCGAAAAAATACCTAATTAAGGACCACCTGAAGAGTCGATTCAGGAAAAGGCCAGCGAATAATCTGTACAATGTCTTTATTATTCACACAACCTTTTGTCTTGAAGTTCTAGTCCACACTCCACACTCAATTGTCTCGTCAGGTCGTCGTTTCGTTTTTCTAAATGTCTTGTCTGTCTGTCATCTCAATGGCCAGCACGAAGCTGTGCGAGGAGGCCGCAACATCCCCGATTAGGTATTTTTTCGAAATCCCTATTTTAAAGGGGAAGCAGGGTTTAAATGTCAAATGATTTGTTAATTTTAGTCTTAATCCAAATTTTCAAGTTCTTATCTTTAGAAATAACAGACTCTCTATAACAATTTTATCCCTACTTTCTCTTTAAAATAGTGATTTCTAAAAAATGCTTAAATATGTGTCAAATTATTTAATAATCTCTGCCTAAATCCAAATTTTCATGTTCCTACTTTAGAATGACAGACTTTCCATACAAATCTTTAATTCTACCTACTCTCCCCCTTAAAATAGGGATTTTGATAAAATTCTAAAGCACGTGTCAAATGATTTATTAATCGCAGTCTAAATCAAAATTTTTATGATCCCAAATGACGGACTTTCCATACAAACATTTAATCCCTGCTTCCACTTTAAAATAGGGATTTCAAAAAAGTACCTAAATACGTGTCAAATGATTTATTTATCTCAGTCTGCATCCAAATTTTAAAATTCTTACCTTTTAGAAATGACAGTCTTTCTATAACAACTTTTATTCCTACTTTCCCTTTAAAATTGGGATTTCGAAAAAATGCTAAAACACATGACAAATTATTTGTTAATTTTAGTCTAAATCCAAATTTTCAAGTTCTTACCTTTAGAAATGACAGCGTCTTTCTATAACAACATTTATCCCTACTTTCCCTTTAAAATAGGGATTTCGAAAAAATGCTAAAATATGTGTCAAATTATTTAATAATCTCGGCCTAAATCCAAATTTTCAAGTTCCTACCTTTAGAAATGACAGACTTTACATACAAACCTTTAATCCCTACTCTGCCCCTCAAAATAGGGATTTTGATAAAATGCTCAAACACATGTCAAATGTTTTATTAATCTCAGCCTAAATCCAAATTTTCAAGTTCCTACCTTTAGAAATTACAGACTTTCCATACAAACATTTAATCCCTACTTTTCTCCTCAAAATAGGGATTTTGATAAAATGCTAAAACACGTGTCAAATGATTTATTAATCGCAGTCTAAATCCAAATTTTCATGATCCCAACTTTTAAAATGACGGACTTTCATACAAACTTGAATCCCCCTTTTTCCCCCCTTAGAGAAGAATTTTCCAAAATCCCTTCTTATTGCTTGCCTACGCCATAAATGTAACCTACTGTGTAAATTTGGTATTTCTAGCTTCAGTAGTTTCGGCTGTGCGTTGATGAGTCAGTCAGTCAGTACGGACTTCTCTCTTTATAGATAAAATAATAGTATAGATAGTATAGATTAGTGTGATTGATCTCTAAAGCGTATACGCAGTAAAAACGTTCTTTTTTTGTTTTTTTGTTCATTCAGTTTTTTTGTTCATAGTTTTATGACTGTCAATTTTAACTCAAACACTTTTTGTAGAGTTTTATGTTCTTTCTACTCAAATATTGAAGTGAAGAGATAAATCCTGATTAATACTGTTTTAACTTTTTTGTTAAACACAACATGTATTTTATGTAAAGTTAAGTGTTTACTTTCATATCTGCACTGCAAACATCATCTATAGTTTTGAAATGAAATGAAATTAAATCTTTATTGTAAATATAAATGTAGGTAACAATTTTTGCAGAAGAACTTGCTAATTGGTTGGAATCTCCAGATCCTACCTTTACAGGTGTATTTACATTAAGTACAATTTATGACTTAAAGTACTAAATAAATAAACTTGAAAATTATCTTATAATGCAACTATTTTTATGTAACAATAACAAATTACTTTCCAGGGATAACAAAATTTAACAATATTCCATAAAGTATTTTTTGCTTGATCACTTTCCTAGAATCGTTTTATCTTTACTCTCACCGAATTCGACATTCAAATAAAATCTCAACTGTTTCAAATTGGCACTTAGCTTCTGTTTAAATTAATTCCACGTTTCATCTCCCACGCAACAATGTCACATGTAACCAACCATGTAACGCGCTTCCGGAAACCTTTGAGTTCCCAACTCCATAATTACAATTTGCAATTAGCGCGTATATTTCTCTGAATCTCCTTCATAATTCTTGATTATAATAGCTGGGTACTTCCTTTACCTAGAATTCGTACGACAATTTTGAAATGTTGCCGGAAAGCCTCTGATTTGTGAAATTCATAATGAACTTCTTAAGCCGTGCCAACGTAAATAAATCTACAAGATGTGTTGATCTTAAGGAGATACTTTCCGTCGCACGACGGGCATTTCCAACAACTTTGAATAAACGATGTTATGAAGGAAATAACATTAAATTATGAGAGACCATTAATACTTTGAAACATATATTAGTCCTTCCTTACAAAAAAAAAAATTACTAGAAAAAAATTGTCTATCAATAGCAGAGGTTTTTTTCATCGGTTACATACTAGTTCAAGTCACTTTTTTGTGTAAACAGTAACAAAACATTATGGGTGTCTGCTTACATAAAAATATGTGCACTGTTAGTTTAAACGGTAGCATGACATTAGCTACTTTCTCCATAAATAACGAATCGTAAAACTTTACTGACCGACCATTTAGGACTTCGCTGAGACCATTCAGAAAAATGGGTCTCTCAAATTCCTTGGCTCATGTTACTCCTGGCTTAAGGCAGGCCTACACGCCATCAGGTTAAGCCCCTCGTATAGCAGAGAGTGTATTCCTGGGCTTAAAGGCTTAGGTATAATTTCGTAACTTGGTAAGTTAAGGGTAGAGGACTTTGGTAATTTTCTATACGGCGTTATTTTTTATTCAGTGTACAAATTTTAATATGTTGTTCAGACCATGAAACTGAACAACTTTCCCCAAGAAACATGGGTCTGGAAATTAAAGAAAATTTTGTACCTCCCATACTTTGCTGAGTTGGCTGCGGCAGTTTGTATGGGAGATCTATTTTTTTTTTCAGTTCTGGACCTATTTTTTTCGGGAAAGTTGTTTAGTTTCATGGTCTGAACGAAGTTTGTGCACTGAATAAAAAATAACCCTGTATAGCTGTGTAATGGGTCGTATTCGAAAAAATGGTCAACAAAATAGTTTACAGTAACATAATTTTGTAGTATTATGATGTAAGATAGTACTTAAAAGTTTTCAGATCCCATGCTGCAATCAGCAAAGGAGTTTTTAATCTATGACATCTACCCGCCACTTCGCTTGCGTGATCATAATTTTATCTCCGAAACAAACTTTTTTTTTAGCACAAAGAAGATAATTGTCAGAAACCAAGTTAAGATAGGCGGTAGTGTATCGAGATGAGACTCATTGCGCGATACGCGTATAAAGAGACAAACAAACAAACAAAAGAATTGTTTTTAATATTATTCCTATTATAAAAATCCCTTTATTTATTTGTTAAATATCTTCAATTTACAGACATCGGCCAGTCACAATTTTACTATAGACTAGCGGTCCGCCCGCGGCTACGCTCTTGTTATGTAATTGATGATTTTCCCGTGGGAATAAGACTTTTTCCCGTAAAAAGTATCCTATGTGTTAATCCAGGGTACAAACTATCGCTATTCCAAATTTCATCTCAATCCGTTCAGTAGATTTTGCGTGAAAGAGTAACAAACATCCATCCATACATCTACTTACAAACTTTCGCATTTATAATATTAGTAAGGCCCCCTACGCAATTGCGTGGGTTTAATGCTTTCGTTGTGATGAGGTATAAAATATTCATACTAAGCATGTTATGTTTTTACATACTTTAAACATACAGGGCTACTGTTATTTCTTCTGTGATACAGGTTAGTTCTATGTAAATTTGAATTTACTATGTAGAGAAGTATTCATGTGGTCCATTAATAAATTAATTGTTGCGATAATGGAACAACACGCTATTGATTAGAATTTAGGTTAATGGATTGAGACTAAATCTGGAAATCTAATCAAGTGGAAAACAATGTAACGTTTAATGGCATTGTTTATCTATGTGTTTAGCATAATCCATATATATATGTATATATATATAAATGAATCCCTATTTCCCTTGGTCACGGCATCACGCGTGAACGGCTGGACCGATCTCGCTAATTATTTTTTTGTTGTGTTTGTTATTGTCAGAAGGTTCTTATGAAAGAAGAAAATAAGAAAATTGTGCGGAAAATTACAAAATTTAAGAATAGATAACCACCATATTACTTCTAGGTAGGTAGGTAGGCGTAGGGTAGATGTTGGGAAAAATGCCAGTACAACGTCAGCTAGTTTAAAATAAATTGGTAAGTATACACCGTTTTG
Source organism: Carpatolechia fugitivella (assembly GCA_951230895.1). NCBI lineage: Eukaryota > Metazoa > Arthropoda > Insecta > Lepidoptera > Gelechiidae > Carpatolechia > Carpatolechia fugitivella. Next base: position 5,487,724 of record OX579651.1, read on the forward strand.
TTATAATGACTGACGAATGAGTGTCCTAAGTGTAAACAACTCACAAATTAAAGCTTCAAATGAGCAGAGTATAAACTTGACATTGACACAAACACCATATAAAAAAGCAATTTAATTAAATAGAAAGGAGAGGTGGGTACGTGTGCTTCATTCGTATATGTTGAGTATATCATCACCTAACCTTCCTTTTTGTTCTTACAGCATCAAAGTATTAAATAATGACACACACAACACCAAAATGACTTCTACAAAACTAAAACAAACAAACCGAAAAGTTCCGTCCATATAACAAAATCATATTTCCTTCATTTTCGTCACAAAAATGGAGTTACAAAGACGTAGAAGTCCCACGTTGAAATGCTAATAAGTGCTAAATCACTTAGTGGTGGGGAGAAAAGTTCGTAGTGACCACAGACCAAATACCAGAAGACTACATGAAAAGAATGAAAGAAATACAAAACGTGCCATCAGGCATAGGAAGAGCCTTTAAAATAAATTGTTATAGTAGATTCCAAATTTGATAGTAATACAATAAAAATAGTTAGTAATTAAATATAATATAAAAATAGTTACTAGTTACTTTAACTACTTTTTACTAGATATTGACTATCCAAAGTAAGTTATATAGAAAAGAGGGACAGGGAAGACGCAATAATAGCTACGTTGAAATCTTTATTTTATTTTTTTATATTGAATGAAAGTTCTCACAGCTTACAAATAGGACATAATACAAATTTTAAATTTCACATTTCAATAGTATAGTATAATAGTAGTAGTACATGTGTATTTTGCCCGTCCTAACCTATGGTGCTCAGACATGGTCACTGACTGATGCACAAAAGTTCAGACTCGCGGTCTGCCAACGGGCAATGGAGCGTAGCGTTCTAGGTGTAAAAAGGATTGACCGTATCCGGAACACCACCCTGCGCTCCAAAACCCGCATAAAAGACGTGGGTGAAAAGGCTGCCAAGTTAAAATGGTATTGGGCGGGTCACGTCTGCAGAATGCACCCGGATCGGTGGGCTAGGATCGCTACCGTGTGGGTGCCAAATGATAGCCGATGTGGGAGAGGCAGACCTCGAAAACGTTGGCGAGACGATCTCGACGCTTTCGAGGATGATTGGGAGTCACTGGCACAAGATCGAGAGCGGTGGAAGAAAAAAGGGGAGGCCTTTGCCCAGCAGTGGGATAGCACTTTTTTGGCGCTTTAGCATTTGAAGAAATGGAGGTTCCCCTTCGTTTACACCCCTTTAATATGACTAAAGAGACAATTTTTTACAGCATTTTAATCCGCTGGCACTTAAGACATATTCCTTCTCTACTTTTTTTTTATTTACGCAACATTAGCATTTTTCACGACTTCTGAATTTAATTGTAACTTTAGAAATTTATGTTTTTACATTTCTGACGTTTTTTTCTGTTTAAGCAATTATAAATTACTGCTGCTACAAAGTAGTTGGCGCTTAAGTAAAATTAATTTCGTATAATTTGAGTATCAGTAGCACTTTAGCAAATTTTCGCTCACTGTTTGTGATAGTAATATACGAAATTAGTAAAAAAAATGTGTGCAGATTAAATGAAAAATTTAATGTTAGAAAAATATACTTAAATATTAAATAATTGTAAAAGATAAAAATTGTTTTAGCGGTATGAGTTTCATCAAAATTAAAAAAATATGTCCTGTTAGTATGAATTACGCATACATGTTCGTTATTTCTAATGACGAGACCACAATCCAGCAATGTTCAGCTCCAATGCACCTACAGCCTGACTCAGAAATTGTTGCTCCTATGTATGTATTTTGGAGAACGTCTGCGAGGAGCGCACTATTTCACCCTTTCCCAGTTTTGATAGTTACCCCTTTCATGATAGCGATGCGTCAAGATTTAAGCATTGTTTTTTTTAATTCCATACTTTTTTACTCTTGCCTTGAAGCAGACTAGGGAAAATTCATCCAAGTGACGTGAGGGCGAATACTCTCCCGACGACGACGACGACGACGAGACGCCTGGTTCTGTAGAGGTCGTGAGGTTCCTGTGTTTACGTTTTTGCATTGCTGCTTCAAACATCCTACTTTATTCTTAACTGTCTCCTATCCTGTTCTTCGTCGGTGGTAGTAATATATTCACGGACGCCGGAGTCGAGGGATAATGGAAAAATTTCCCGCCGCCGACGTTAATATTCATAAACGGACAACAACAGTGTTCATCGACTTTTCGGACCTTTTTCACCATAAAACGATACGCCAGGTTTAAGCGCCCTCCTGTTCGTGATTTCCTTTTCATATTATTTAGATCATAATCTTAATTTTTTTATCTATCTTTTCCAGACCGCCATGTGCCAAGTTAGTTTAAAAAAAAAACTTTTATAAGTAAATTGTATCTGTTTAATGGCAATGGATGAAAGTGGCCCAAGATCGAGAACAGTGGAAGGAAAAAAAGGAAGGCCTTTGCCCAGCAGTGGGACAGCTAAAAAGGGCTATTAAAAATATTTAAGCAAGTAAATCGCCATGTTAATATACTAAAATAATTAATTTATACTTACCCTGTAGTTGACTAATTGACTCATCCGTTTATTCCCGCTGGCCACTTTGGTGAGAATGAATAAAAATATTTAAAATCGTTCCCGAAGTCCACGTTAACGTCTAGGGTGGAATTAAAGACTTTTGGTTTACGAATACACGATTTGGTCGGTATAGATCTTTGAGGTATGGACGTGTGACATGTGACACAAATCTGTTGCCAAAGGTCCTTGGCGGCTCAATAACGCTGTCACTACCAGGGTTATGCGAGGTCTATCAACGACGTTATAACTCATACGACATAATGGTTGACGATGAAGTCTTTTGTAAGACCACAATGCCCCTACCACTATTCGAACCCGGAACCTTTGTAATGAGAATCAAACGCTACCACTCGGCCACTAAATGTAAGAACAGAAGTTATACGACAAAAATTAAATGTATCTCCCTTACACGAAGCTTAACAAATAAGTCTCAAATAAAAGCTCGTTCTGTGCCTAGTCTCGAAAATGGAGTGTAATCGAGATGTCACTTTGATCGCATCCAAAATCTTTTGTGAAGTTTAAGTCGTTATCTTCAATTGGATTAAGAGGATTAAGCCTGGGTTGAGGATGAGGATGGAGGATCTGTGATTAATGATAGGATGGAACTCAAAGCATGAATCAAGTTGCCATAAGTTAATTTGGTCTGAATCCGGGCTGACCTTTGCAAGCATTAAGTACAGCTGAGCTAGGACGGCATGAGTTAAACGGTCGGCTGTTATGTATTTCGGATTTATAGTCTTTCTTTTGTACAAAACAGTTCTGGGTATATACCTGAATGGCCCGTGTTTTTTGTATCCAATAGATGATGGTGTAATGTGTTAATTCTGAAAAAAAAAACAATCAATCAATCAATCAGCCTATTGCAGTCCACTGCTGGACGTAGGCCTCTCCAAGGGTACGGCAAAGCGCATGATCACCCGTTTTCCTCATCCAGCCACCACCAGCGGCCTTCCTCAGGTAATCAGTCTACCTGGCAGGGGGGCGTCCCACACTCCGTTTCCCGAGATGTGGTCTCCATTCGAGAACCCGTCTGCTTCAATGCTCGTCGGTTCTGCGACAGACGTGGCCAGCCCATTGCCACTTCAGCTTGCTACACTTCTGGACGATATCAACTACCTTGGTCCTCTGCCGGATGATTTCATTTCAGATTTTATCACGTAGCGAAATTCCAAGCATAGATCTTTCCATGGCTCGCTGAGTAACATGTAGCCGATGGGCCAGCTTCACCGTCATGTTCCACATCTCGGCTCCGTATGTTAATACGGGTAGGACACACTGATTATACACTCTGCTCTTCAGGCATTGCGGTAGTGGCGACGAGAAGATATGACGCAGTTTCCCAAATGCTGCCCAGCCCAACTGTACTCTTCTTGAGATTTCACGCTAACTGAAATGTCTGCCCGAGGTAGACATATTTTTGGACAACTTCAAGCACTTCGCCACTGGTCGAGATCGGTTCCGGAATGATTAGTTCGTTGAACATGACCTTAGTCTTGCCCAAGTTCATCCGGAGACCGACTGGCAATGAGGCAGCGTTAAGACCGTGCAGCATTTTTTGCAGATCCTGCAATGATTCAGCCATTATCACTATGTCGTCGGCAAAGCGGAGGTGACTGAAAAAATAAACTGAATTTAATTCAAGTCCGCGCCCGCTTACCACTCTGATAGAAATAAGTCCGTTAAAAAAATAACTGAATTTATCTATAAAAAGCTGAAACCTAACAGAAACATCGAAAAAGGACATAAGATCATTCCGTTTATATTCAAAATTTGCATGCAAAAGAGAAGGGGGATGTGCATGATTTTTAATTGTATTTTCAAAGTTTAATTTTTCTAGAAGTATAATTAATTAGCGCTCCAGAAATTACTTTCCGTTTGACAAACTAAAATGAAAATATCGTCAGCCAAGACAGTTTAATTAAACTGACCTGACAAAACACGGAAATACAACGGAAGCGGAAACAGAATTTAAATGTTAGTTTATTTCATCCCGCACTCGCGGAATTTATGTACGAAATTAATATTCTGTTGAAAACGCTATCTAGTTGACGGGGAACATCAGTCAGCGGCGTTGAAATAAGATATGCCCACTCTTGTTACGTTTACCCCAATAAAGAGACCACTGTTACAAAGTTATGTACCTGTTATTTAGTAACAGATAAATAATATGTTTATCTTTATACTTGTTAACTAGAATTAACTAGTTATGCCCGGGTCAAGTGATTTTCTGATGGTACAAAAAACTGAGATACCATATACGTTCTTCCCCCATTTCGCAGCAATGACTATAGTTTCAAGTACGCGGCAACCAAGTGTTGGAACGATATTCCTCCCCCTTTGCGCAGTTTGACCACCAAAAATGTATTTAAAACGGAATATCGTAAACATCTTCTTCTCATACAGATGTCAAGTGCTTGAAGCCCATAACATCATATTATTATTTTGTAGGTGTGTAATTTTTATCAAAGATACACTTTTATTTATCTTATTTATCTTTTTATGCATGTAGTATTACGTAATGTTGAATATTTTTGGCTATAATGTGTTATCATTATTTATTTATTTTTTATTTAAACTTTTCTATTTTCTATTTATATTTATTTATTGCTTTACTATTTGGTATTATTATTTACATAAAGCGAAACGGTTGGGATCCGTTGCGCGTTCGCTCGATCTGGCGCTGACAGAATACCAGCGCTGTAGTCTTGTACTGCAGCACATGCTGAGTCAGCGCCAATTGGTTGGCCCAATGCAGATGGCGCGGTGCATTCCACAAACAATTTTACCGTTACAGTAACTTCTGTAATTTGTATGTTTGTGATTATTTTTGTTGTGTTTGTTTCTGAACTTTACTTATTTTTATTTGTAAATATCTGTGTTTTGTTGTTTTTGGTGTGCAATACTGTGCTGTCTGTATGTGTCATTCAATAAAAAAAATCTATTCTATTCTATTCTATTATTCTATAGTAAATAGCACTAAGATCAGAATAAAACACTAAAACATATTGATTTTAATAGTGTAATTATAAAAATCAAATTCGTATCATATTATTTTATTTTTTGTTTAATTGGGTTCAGCTTAAGCTATGAAATTCACGTATTTTACGAGATTCTATTTAGGTTGCATCACCAACGTCCCAAATAACGAGTAGTCTGTTAAAATTAGAGGACTTAAAAAGATACCTTACTTCATTCGTAAATAAGTAACAATACTTTGTCATTATAACAAATTCACATAACTTACCTGTTACAAAATACTTGCTAAGTCCTCTCTAGTGCGGGCCGTACTGCCGTTACTGACGTAGATGGAAGTAGCTCATTAAAGTGGCGGTTACCCGGCCAACTAGAGTTTCCTCCGCAAAACCGCTCGTACGTGTACCGCATTGGAGTGTATGAGCGGTAATTCCACGCGATTGGTTCCTAAGAATGGTGAAAAATCGGTACGCAGCGCACCGATAGAATGAACTCTGATATATGGTTCGGTTTAAAGTTGTCTCAAATCGTCTATGGCTTAGACGTTTATTAGTGGAGAAAAGATGGTGCAAAAGTTAGTGTAATTCTAGTAAAAGCGTCCTTGTACTTCGTCCAACTAGGTGCTGTCTTGATTTTAGTTGGTTGGTTTAACTGGTTAATAATGAACGATAAAATACCAACAAGTAATTAATGTTTGGTGACGTATTGCCCGTATATTTTATCGACGCAAATAAACTGACAGTACCGAGTACTACTAAACTGTTCTACGTAGTCGCACGGCAGTGTCGCAAACATCGGAATCATACAAAATGCATGGGAACTACACTCGACAGCAATGAATCCGGGTCATATGAAGACAGGTTATTACTTGAAAATCTCGAAAACTATGAATGATATCTTGGTAAAATAAATTTAGACAATTAAACACACTTTAAATGTTAGCAATAAAGCTTCTTGGTTATAACTTATGCCATCAAAAATTGCAAAATAAAAATAGGACTTTTCTAAGTGGATGACCAGCGTGGTAACAACAGCTAGCACGTAACACAAAAAATAAACAATTAACAAAAATAAGCTGTAGAAAATAAATGCGATTTTTCTAATTTGTTTTATAAGATGTCGTTGGCATATTTTTTCCTTTATGTAATTATTGAAGATTAAATTACAAAGTGACAAATAAATTTTATTACTTTTTTCAAGGAGTATTTATTTGTTTAACACAATTTATTTCACTAAGTTAGCATTATTAGTTTCGGAGATTTTCAGTTGTGTTCTTTACCCGACCAGGATTCTTTGCTGTCGAGTGTGGTAAAGTGGCGCTGTATGACCATTATTAGTCAGCCAGCTAAAATAACTCCACGGTATTAATACCCACTATTGAAGATAATCAAATAATATTTTTTTTTGTGTACTGTGGTATCCATGTAGACAGGTATTTCTTTATACGTCTTGACATTTGTCTAATATTCCGAGAATACTTCTTGTACGAGTAGGGCTCGTGCCCACATTCACGGTTTACGCCGGACTGGCGGCCCGTCACCGATTTTTTCTTTCTATTGCACGCGCCGTGCGTAGGTCCGGCTAAGTGGGTAAGACTGTTATACTAGACTGTGCACCGGACGTAAGCCCGGCGCGAGCCGTACACGTTGCAAACCGGACCGACACTAACGCCGCCGCCGCCGGCACGGGCACGCCTCCATAAAGCTTTATACGTTACTGAGCGACTGTGCGCTGGACCGGCGTAATTTTTTGATTGAAAAAATAAAAAAAAACTGTCAAATACTTTTTAATAATCTACCTGATAGACACAGAAAAAGAAGTAGTTATCATCCCTATTCAACGGTTCTAGAGCGGTAACCATGTCAATGCTGCATCGTCGTGTAGGAAAACCTCTCGCAAGACGGCGCAACTCGACTATGACACTGAATGAATACTCGTATACATATAGTACACTAACACGATGAGACAGTTAATAGATGAAGGCTGATGATGATGTCATATAAACAGTAATCTCACTCATTCCTCCATAGTTCATACTAAAGTCGAACGTATGACGTAAACGTCAAATAAGTATAAGCGGCATCCATATTCAACTAAGCGCAATAAACGCTCAGGACGTGCGCGGCAAATATAACGCGCCCTTAGCGGCAATCGTATTGTTGTGAAGGAGCTAAGGGTCGCTGTACCCGATGCCCATTCGCGGGATCGTGGGGCACTTATCAAACAAACTTGTCAATATTTTTGTGAGCGCGGCCCATACTGATGTTTGTTTTGCCTCAGATAGAATATACTTTTTAACGAAAGGTAGTAAGACGAAGAAAAATAGCAAAGTAGTAATATATACAACGTGTTACATTTCATCAAAGGCTCAAATATTCCCATCTCTAGTGTCAATCAATCTGAGACTACACACCCAAAATAATATAGACTATCGATTCTCAGAACGGTATTATATTAGTTGTGCACCATTTGTGCCTACATTTTTAAAAGAGATGTAAATCAATTTAATATGTTGGAAAACTTTTCTTTTTGCCTTAATTATCTTGTTTACGTATTTACAAACATGAATATTATTTTGAAATATTTAGTTAATTATTTCATTAATTTATTATTTCTTAACAATTATTTAACAAATCTTTTTTTATTTATTTGTAGTTTTTTTTTTTTCATTTCGAAATTAATTGTTCTAATGTGAATGTTATGGTACAAGTAGTATGTAAAAATGTTTAACCGTAGCGGTAAAAATAGTCGCATTCATCTAAAAATACATATCTGGTTCTGGTTCTTTGACACAGCTGATCACTAGAGATGGGAATATTTAATTAAATGCCTTTGGTAAGAAATATTCTTTTTTTTTATATTTTTTGTAACACGTTGTATACCGAACATTTATAATGAATTACCACCACTGAATATCTCGTTATAAGCACATGAAATATCTCTCTTTTAAAACAATGTAAAATAAATCACAGCTTGTAAAAAACAAATCAAATACAAATACATTTTATAAATGAATATTTTATAGCAATAAAATGTAAATCCAGTTTTGAGACTTAAACTGTTTGTTTACATAAAACATATTGTGACATTTTATTCAAATCCCGAAAGTTAACTGGAAATTTGAAATAAAATCAACGTTGCTGTGAAAATAAACGATTGTTCCACAAAAAAGAAAAAAAAATCAAGCATGGACAAAGCTAGGAAAATATTGCACGATTCTTTTGATCTGACGCCCGTATGGAAATATGGCAGTTCTCGTTCGAAATAGAGGAAGGGAGATTTTTAAGCCAAATACAGCACTGCAGGAAAAATCGGTTAATTATATGTAGCAAATTACATCAATATTAATATAAGTTTAAAAAAAATGATTAACAGTGATGTGTCAAATAAGTTAATATACATAACACACACAGGCACATTCACACACACACACATCTTAAGTCTTAAGAGTTTTGGAAATAATTGTATATATATCTACCTATTTACCTATATCTATGTCTAAGATCTAAACTTTTAATTTAAACTTTAAGTACTAAAAACTGTAAAAAAGAATGATAATTTTTTTCTTAATTGTACTCCACACGAACAAAGTGTCTTCCCCTTAATAGAGACAATAAGAAAAGTGTTGATGGACACATTCTTAGCTAACATCTACTTAGCAATTTAAGTTAAAATTTTATTACTCATTAGTCTTTAGGCTAGATTGTAATATTTATTTTGGATGTCTTAAAGGCAAACCAAATATAACAAATAAAAAAAAATAATGTACTAGAACTAAGTTATCTAGTTTAGTTTATTTTTATGTAAATATTTCTCAGTAATGAAAGAGCGGAGCCTCCTGACCCAGACTGTTCAAGTCTAAAAGGAGGCTCCAATCACAGTCCATATACAGAAAGAGATAAAAAATATTTTTATTTTTTTTAAATTGCTTAATATCATTATTTATTTTTGTCTCGTGAAGTAGAGACATTATGTTTTCAAAATAATATGATAACAAATTAATCAACATTATGAAATCGGTATAAAAAATACTAGTTATTATTTGTCTAATAAATCTGTCTGTACACTGGTCTATCCAGTCGTTACACGAGCCATGTCAGTGGCTTTTGGCGGCTATGATACTGACACTGGGGTTTTTGAGGTCGGTTGTCGACTTTACAACCCACAAGTTGAAGAATATCAGTCTGTAGGCGTCAAGAAAAAAAATCCGCATGTAATGGTCGATTATATTTTATCATGAACTATCGACAAGAAGAATAAGAGAGAGAAGCATATTCGTTCGTTATTTAGTTATTATACCTAATGGTAGCTAGCAAATTTTGGTCTACTTACCATAGCTTACGAAGTAGTTGGAGACATGCGTGCGGAATTACCCTTACTAAGGATTAGTTCTAATATACTCCTATTGAAATATTATTATTATACACCACAATATTAGTTACACTAAAGATGTTCATTAAAAATAAAATCAACTGTATTTGGTTTTCGTAGACCGACACGATGTTCGTAGCTCGAAAGCGTAGTAACTGCTACGGAAAGCCTACGGAACGCTACGAGAAAACGCGTAAAGTGTAGGTACAGTTCCCGGCTGAAAATAATGCACATCGAATGTTCGACTTTGTAGAGCACCATTTATCTTTTGCATGTGGCACTAATAAACTAAATATTTATTTTATTTAAAGCCAGATTTTAAGTGTCTAAGTGTATCTTTGAATATCAGAAAATATAATTTTTGACATCTTCATCCGTAGTAAATTTTATTTTACTAACTTGTTTGAAACCCGACCCATTCTCGACTTGGCTTGACAAACAAATGGTAGCGGTATTTCCTCCCCCGATGAGTTACAGCTCACTTACTGAGCGAATTCTGGAAAGAGCAAAGTTCCTTAAGTTGCTCTATGGTAATATCATGGAGATTTATAATAATTTGCCCTGCGTCATGGCAGCTACTGTATATGGGACCATCACGGGCTAATGTGTGCTGAATATGTATCTTTTTTTCCGACTTTTTTTCATTGATTTAGTGGTTCTGCATTGTGTTATGTTTTAACAGGAAAAAGTATGCAGTGGAGAAATACATGTACTTAGAAAGTATGGGAGACTTAGGTACATGTTTTGTGATTGTTATTTATTGTTTGATATTCTGTAGGTATTTTGTTGGCCTGATTATAGGCCATATTTAAAAAAGAAACATTATTTTCATAAAACTTATTTAGTTTCATCAAGGAATAGCTACTACAATATAATTAGGCAATTTTATACCTCTATCAAGCTGTCGAAGTATTATTTTTGTACAACTACTCATATTTTAAACGCTGTTCGACTATAAATTCTTGTTTGCAAAAAAGAAAAAAAAACTGTGTATTTTTATCTTACGCTTCGTGTCCCTATTCAGAGCAAGTGGGTTCGAATATTCGATCCGATAAATCTCATACCGACCAAAATATGAGTTGGAGCCGGCTCTAACTGGTTCGAGGCAGATTTATTCAATTGAATATTGGGTCGGAACCTCACGGTGGCTCTCAATGGGGACTGTATTAATCCTATTTCACAGGTCTCTATTACCAAGTTGTTAGAAGAATTATCGCGACGTATTCGTCCCGTTCTAGAACTGAGATATTTTGAAAATGGAACAGGGGAATTTGGTTTGAATTGGGAAATTGGTCAGGTGTTTGCGTAGGTGTATTTGTTAGTTAGATGCTTCGTTAAATGAGTATAAGTGTTTCAATAAAACCTTTCTTTTATATTATAAAAAGCTCGTATTGTATTTATTGACTTAATTATTGATAACAATATTAAGAACACCATGTCATCTCTAATTTCTTTAATACCAGTTTCACGTATGTTCTTGGCAGTAGCTTTCATTTTAGCTAAATAAACTTATAAAGCATAAAAGGTTATATCTTAAAAACTGACAACGAAATCGTCATCATCATCATCATCAACGGCCCGTTACGGCACTTAAGTGGAGGGTTTTGCCATAATCTCCACGCTTGGCAGGCGGGTTGGAGATCGCAGATTAAAAGGTTACTGTATCAGAGAGCGCTGCTGCCCGTTCCTTGTTCAATGTGTAGTCCCTAAGTCGCCTCTTACGACACCCACGGGATGAGTAGGGGTTGGTGACAAATGTATTCTACTCTGCCGTCACCACACGGCAAACGAAATCGTGAATTGATCGAATTAATTACTTACAGCTGTAGAACACTTAAAACTGCAATGTCTTAGGAATCTAACTTCCTTCAACTTTGACTATATCAGCCATGATATCCTTCATGATATCAGCACTAAAACAACAAACTAAACGTTTCTTCCAATAGCAAACGCATTACTGCCTAAATTTACGTTCTGAACGCATTAGTCAGCGTAAAACGGAAAGCCCTCTGTCTGCGTCGACGCAGCTTGACAGGAAAAAAACGAAGGATTGCTCTTTGTGATAGTGATTGACATGAGGTGATAAGAGGAGTTAGCTGCTGGGATCCGAGTGATGGATGTGGGGAACAGGCAAATTTAGATTTGGATAATTTGCGGGGCATTCTCTTGGATATTCTTGTAGTTTGAATTAGTACTGTTAGTAGAGAAAACAGTAACTACGATGACATGACCAGCTTCTCCACATTTTCTATATATGTGATAACTGTAATTATTTTGTACTCTTTTACTAACAACAATAATATTTTTATTGCTTCCTTGTTTATTATATTGACAAGTGCTTGTCTGTTATTCTGTATTCTCATTATTCACCAACAGCTCATATATGTCCTCACCGAGGGGCTTGGGCCTACCCTGAATTAGGGTGATGAATCCTTAGTCGACCACGCTGGCCCAGTGCGGGTTGGTCGACTTTGAATTTCTTCGCAGAAGTTTGCAGGTTTCATCACGATATTTTCCTTCACCGTAAAGTGAGCGGCGTAGGGGGCTGTAATGACACGACGAATGTTGGTGATTAACTGAACATTTATTGAATAAAATACATAGGTATTTATAGTAAACTAGAAATGGTCTTTGAACCTTAGAGTTAACCGTGACATTAACTTTATCTAAAATAGATTATATTACAATATTGAATTTAATTCTCTTATTACATTGTTATTATAAACAACTTAATTATGTTACTACATATATGGTGATCGTTTTGTAATTTGATATTCATGTTTATTTTATTAAAAATACGATATCTTTTTCCTTTGTTATTCTGCAATTACGTCATACACTACAACCGTAAGAGCGTCAAATAAACGTACATTATAAATTTGAAATTTGAAAACACATTGGTACGTGGTGGGGATCGAACCCGCGTCTCCCGGACGGGAGGCAGCGGCCCTAGCCACTAGACCACCGACGCTCTTAGGTTTCTCATTATTCTCATTATTAATTATAATGACTATTTACATTGGTTTTCTATTTCATATCTGTTATAAATCAAGCTGTTATTCGTAACTGCCTATGACATTAAAAAAAAATATGGATACATACTTTGAGTGTCTACTAAAAAATTAAGCTTTAAAAACATGCAAAATGCATTCGCTACTTTCTTCGCCTTCAATTTGCGTTCCAAATTTGAATCCGCGAAAAATGGCACAGCTTCCTAAATTTTGCTCTAAAAAAAAACTTGCGGGAAATCGTATTTTTGATTAAGAGGCCGGGTGCCGCACATAACTCGACACGGTTATCAAAGCAATCCCTGACCCCACAACACAGAGTCGTAATTAGCAATGCAGATGGGACGCATGTGAGTAGAGAAGGACGCTTTTGTCACAGGGTAAAACAGAAATAACAACATTTTGTTTATTTACCAGATATTTTGTACGTGCTTCTTTTTATTCGGTACAAAATTGTTCTCATTATACATGACTTCCAGTTTTACTTAACCAACTTACCAACCCAACTATTCAACTTACCAACTCTCTTTTGAATATAATTACCTATTACCCAAAAAATAATGTTTTACCTACAATGAAAGCAAAACAAGCAAGCAGTAGGTAATAAAATCTCTTGCGCAAATTAACACGATTGTTGATTTGACTGATTGTTTGAAAAAAATTGAATTTGCTTACATTATATATAGATATGGCTGTTTCTAGCATTTTCATAGCCGTTGCGTTTTGAAGTTTTGATAAATATACATGAATATATAGGAACATGAGTGTGACAATTTTACAAATACATGTTACTATAACAACCCGACCCTAGCATGAAGGGAAAGAAATTCACTCCACCGTAATACGTAGATACTCTTACTCCGGATTTGAATTGCAAAGCAGAAATAAAAATATATGCCTTCTTATTAAATTTAGACTCGACGCTATCTACGTATGTACTCTTCATTGTATAATAAAGGGCATTTTTTTATTACTGAATACGTTCTCATTTGGTGACGTAAAAAGGTGTTAGATTTTGTCACTTTCTATAGAGATCGCGAGCAGATTTATTTAGGACAAAAGTTTTATATCAGTATATCCGCTAGCCTGAAGGATTGCGCTCGGCTGGACAATACTTCGTTTCGGTTAATTATTTGCTATATTGTTGTATAGGTATTTGCCTTAAGATAAAAAAATAGTGTTTATAATTAATAGTTTAATTATAATTAATTATAAATGCTCGTTTATATATAATTACTAGCTTTTGCCCGCAACTTCATCCACTTAAGTCTAATTTGGTGTCCCGTTGGAATGAGATGTTTTTTTGGGATAAAAACTATGTTATTTCCTATTTTAGCACCTAACTTAAATGTGTGCCAACTTTAGGTTAGGTCCTAAAATGTGTCCAGTGGGTGAAGCGTGATTGAGTACACACAGAATGTACTCGAATAGCACTGAAAAGCCTGACGGTTGTAGACCTTACAATTAACCTACGAACCAATATTTGATAAAATAAATAAAATAAAAATACATTTTCCAAGTTAGCTTGCATTTATTAATAGATACGGAGTTACGAGCCACGATTTCCGTCGACTAACCCTGTCACATACCGTGTTTACCCCAGGGGGAAGAGTGTCACGTTGCAAGCTCCATTTCACCCGACTAACATATATAGAGTCGCCGAGAACAGCTTCATCCTCAAAAAATATTCGGTTTGTGTTTGAAATTAATTGTGATTAACAGTAAACCTCTCTAGTCACTTTACTGGCTTTAGAATTTTAAATACACAAGGTCTCTCGAGACGAAACAATATTAACGAGTAGAACAGTTTTACGTAGTTAGTTACTGGACTGATCCAAGTGATAAATAATCTTTGGGGAGACAGCAGTTTATGAAATAATTTGTTTTTCGTTATTTTATGACAAAACTACATAATATGCCTGGTTCTACGTTATGTCTGGTTATAAGAAGACGTTATTTCAATGTATTTTTTCGGCGTTTTTCTCTTAACATAGACAGGTGGTCATTACACCTTAATTTTGAAGACTTTTACTTATTTGTAAAATACACCAACATATTTGAAAGAATACTTATATATTTGCAATACATTTTCTAACTTTAATTGGCAGTAGTTCAAAGAGAATATTATTAAAGAGTAGGTACATACAGTGCTTATTCTAGTCAAAGGGACAAGTTGTACACGTCTAATTTACTACTCCATTACGTTATAAAACACAGACTTTTTAATTACACAAACAAATATAATTATGACACAAAACGGTTCCAACGTAATAAGTTCTCTTACTTGCATCACCATCATAATGATTATAACAATTATTACTAAAAATAAAAAAATAATTAAATAAATGAGAATTAAAAAAATTCGTCATACAAAAGAAACGCCAATAACAAAAATATTATGTAAAAAAAAAACTGTGCTAATTACAATTAGCTTTCCTTTTGGGACGAAGACCTTTTACCAGTGGCTCGGTGAGCTGTATACCTGGCGAGTCTGTATATCTCTTCAAATTTATTTTTTGCTTACAAACATCCCCGGCCCCTTGAAATTTATTTATCTCAATTTTTTTTTATTGGTTGAGGAAATGTGACCTGTAAAGGAAAACAGCCTCGCAACCCCCATAACTCCGTCATTTAAAAAAAAAAAAAAACTGACTAAACAAAAAAATCGATTAATTTATCGAACCTGCTTACAAAATTTCATGAGAATCGGTTGAGAAACGCGACCTGTAGAGTGGAACTAACAGACAGACAGACATAAAAAGCAATTTTGGCCAAGCTGAAACGTGGACGCTACGCTTGTTCAGTTACTCGATTACGAGTACAGCCTATGCCAAAAGACATCAGAATAATGATATTTCATAAGCCTTTTTTTATTCAAATAATTACAAAAAGAACGTTTCAGAAAAAAAATAAAAAACATTCGAACATTCGTTTTTAAATTGATAAAACTTGCGTAAAAATAATGATCTAAAATAAATACTTATCTTTTATTATTAATATATCCCTATTTATATTGCTAGATCTATGTTTGAGCATGTTCACTGCATTTTTACGTGTTCGGATATCATCTCCCTGCAACACTACGTGCAGTGGTGTTAGTGGTAAACACGGGGTGGAGATTAAGTGAATTGCTTTCAGTTCAGTTGCTTTCTTTTCTGTTGAACACTAGCATCGATTTTAAAAAACATACCTAAAGCACTAAAAGATTAAGTCGAATTCAGAGCAGGATATATATTATGCACTAGCGTACTAGATATGTCCATCACTATATAGACAACGTGAACCGTGTACCTATCGATTGTTTTGGTCGATAACAGTCAATGACCGAACTCACTAACTCTGGTATCAGCGTTAATAAGCCGCCATAGGTCTCTGACGAAGAGCGTCGGTGGTCTAGTGGCTAGGGCCGCTGCCTCCCGTCCGGGATACGCGGGTTCGATCCCCACCACGTACCAATGTGTTTCCGAATTTTGAATTCATATGTACGTTTATTTGACGCTCTTACGGTGAAGGAAAACGTCGTGATGAAACCTGCACACTCCTGCGAAGAAATTCAAAGGTACAACCAACTAAGGTGAAGTCGACCAACCCGCACTGGGCCAGCAGCGTGGTCCAACATGCGCGTGGTGGTGGCGTGGTTTTTCGACGAAGGCCTAATACAGGGTAGGCTCGAGCCCCTCGGTGGGGACGTAAATGAGCTATTGATGTTGATGAAGGTCTCTGACAAGACTAACGGCTACTTCCGTAGCTACTAGCCGAGGTCAACGACTTGTCTCGGCATAGGCTGTATCTGAAGCTCGGAGTTATTTTTTTCGGGCAATACCTAAACAAAGTGACAAAATAAAGCTTACACCATGGTTTAAGGAATAAAGTGATGAGAATGTGAGTGTGTGATTTTTCACAAGTGATTTTGGTTTGCCTAAAGTGGGTCTAAAGTCGAAGGCATTGATTACTAGCACCGAGGTTGAAACAATTAGGTTAGCTAATAACATTACTAAACAAGCCGGAAACCAGAATCACCTGGTAAACGTTAATACTTATTTAGGCGGGAATATAATTGAGAAAATCAAAAATTGACTTACCAGGGGGCTGCGGCGGTAATAACACTAAAAACTATGCACTTACGAATATTTGTGGTGTAAATGGTGTGGTATGTATTATTGAATGCTTATGTTGTGTATAGAGTGCAATAAAGCTTAATTTAATTTATGTATAAGTTTTAAAGCTATAGCTGTTTAAATGTATTTTTTCAGGTTTAATCTTTTACATTTCCATATTTTTTTCGAACTACTTGCACTAAATAAAATAAAAATACCAGACCCAACCAATAAAAAAAAATGAATTTCTCGTCCTTAATTTATACGAAAATGATACCAAACTTCACCTGATAGCTATATTCTAGCGCTTACAATTTTTTGAGTTTGTCCGGTCGGAGCGTCCGTTTGACCCTCCCCCCCCGCTCCAGAGGGGTTGTTCCCGTTGAGTACCGATCTCGATCGGCCTCTTTTGACCCCATGAGCAACTGTACCAAGTTTCAAGCCGGAGTCATATTTTCTACAGGTTTTTCAGCTTAACGCCCCTACTAACTGTGTCGAGTAATAATTTTTTTTCGTCGAAATTAATACAATCAATACATTATGTGTATAAATTTTTAAAAGAAGATTAATTGGGCTTTCTAAATTGGTCATTTTTTTTATGTATTGAATGAAAAAAGATATTGACGCTTTAAAAAAAAAAAATACATTTATCACTATATTTTATTTTTTTATGCATAATATTGCAAATCAAATAGTAGAAATGAATTCTACATGTTTGATTTACATGAAAATGACACCAAACTTGACCTTATAGCAACACTGTTAGTAACAGAAACTATGCCCCCCCCCCATTTCCCCAAAAAACTTAAATTAAAAAAAATTATGGCTACCCTTCTTAAATCAGTCTTTGGGTCTAACTGAACAACTCCACAAAAGGAAATGTCTTAGTCATCAATAGCCGTATAAAAAGCGTACACCGGCAACTAGTAACATAAATCGAGAATATAAATAAAGATTAAAGAAAGAAAGAAAAGACCTTTTCTCTGCAGAGCATAATAATAAAAACTTGATAATTTAACACTCAGATTTCAAGAACCCCTTAGTTTACCCATTTAGTTGGATAACTAAGGGGGTGTTAAATTAAACCTACGCCACCCAACAGTCAAAACTTTTCCACACCAAAACTGCATAAATATTAAAATTGCTCGGAATTAGTTCAGTATACAACTGACCAAAATTGGATGAACTTCGTAGAATTTCGAATGGCAACGAGAATTATAGGGATCTAGTTAATTTGAACTAGTGTACTAAATTACTAGTATATTCGGATTTAAAAATATTTCCTAACAGAACAGAAGATACGATGAAATCTAAAAAAAGCCTTTAGCTCAACCAGACTACACTGAACTCTACGCACTAAAAATCAAATTTAATATAATAATGTATTAATTGTGAGATACATTATGTTTTCATGCGATAAATACATAGATTGACTTGGCAATCGCACTAAACAATCAAATTTAATATAATAATGTATTACTTGTGAGATACATTGTGTTTTCATGCGATTGCCAGGTCAATCTATGTATTTATTTAAAACATAAGAGATTTTTAATATTGATCTGGTCACTATAAGATGTTGTTAGGTGAGCTAATTACGTAATAACTTAAGACAGAAGGACTCTTAAGTAGGGACTGAATAAATTAACCGACTTGGTATTACATGGATCTCACAACTTTTTACGGTAGACTAAGTTGCGTGCGAGACTTGGTTTTTTTACAAGTTATGTTTTTGATGGCTTACTTATTTTCCTTTAATCACCTAGCTAGCAATCTTTCAATGTCAGTATAATATGAAATATGCATATTCGATAGTAAATCGATTAGCTGGCCGCGCGGTTTTGTATAAAAGGGAATTTTTTTTTTTGTCGTCCGACAGCCTATGTTTCTTGGGGAAAGTTGTTCAGTTTCATGGGTAGGTTGATCCTTTAAAATAGTGTGAGCTAATTTATTTACACCTTATATCCGTGATTTTTTGATTACGTAAAAAAAGTGCAAATACGTATCCAATACTTTTTAACAATTCACGTGATAGACAAAAAAATCACCCCTATTGAGCCTTAGTTAGCGATAAACTACAGAGCATTTGGTACCATCGCCATTCGATTGGCATACCATATGATTCATCGCAAGTTCGCTCTAACCCGAGCGATCACGATAATCTATAGCAGACTTTTATTGCCCTCGCTGTGAGTGCCGATTGGTTTCAGACAGAGTTCATATTACTTACCAGTAAATAGGGATATATTATTTTATGTTTGTGTTCCAGATTCCCTGGGATATGTTTTTTGTAAGAAAGACAGAGAAAAGAGGAACTTGGCTGATTTGCTTCTAAGTACTGTTGCTGTGTCTAGATTGTAATGAAATTATACTAGTATCTTTTTTTATAATTTATTGTTTATAGATAAGAAAAGCTGGATCGTAGTCAATCTAATTATTATTTTTCTTGAAAGATATCTCTTTTCTTATACTACAATACAAATATAAAAAAAAACATATTGAAGCCAAATTACATTAATTTTTAATGTAAAACGTAAAAGTTCTAACTCCTAGGCATTATATTTGATTCCGCAAATTGTCAACAAAATAACTTCGGAAATTCAATTAGATAATTCAGGGCCGCACTCAGGAAAACTCAAAGTGAGGACGCGTCATCACGACGTGCCATAAAATCCCGATCGACCCTACCCGTCAATGCAAAAGTTCGCCCACAAATGTGTTTTTCTTGTAACCTCTAAGTTTTATATTTCACCTACTTTACATTCAAGAAAGGTTCAGTGTAAAACGTCCGATCGCTGCCAAGTTAAGGCAATATTACAACATCGGGGTGAATATTTTCACTAAAATCTTCAGGTGGAGTGGTGCACGAGAATATTGTCTGGTTGGTAGTTTACTTTTCCATTTATTTAAACATAGAACCTGTACGTACGTGTACGAGATTTTTAAATATTATATTCTATATTAAATATTTTAAAGTAATAATACCTAGTGGAACTTTGTACAACTAAGGACTACTTAGTAACAAGTTAGTGAAGCACCTACGTAATTGCGCATGGTCGGTGTTTCCTTTCTCTTCTATACCCACTTTTGCTCTATATTTCATTGGCTAATTACTGTCCTTATTCTAATCGCATTTGAATCTCTTAATTTTAAAATACTAATTTTAAACTCTTGTCATACAAAAATAAAAACATTTTAGTCATAAAAATTCTCAGTTACACGTTTTTAATTGTTATATTGTATAGTTTCATTCTTCTCTTCCTTTTTTGATTATCAAAAAAATAAGCTATCAGTCTCCACAAAATAAAAAGCTTTTAAAAATAAAATGTAAGGAAATTCTCCGACTATTTTCTTACAACTTTCGCGTTCACCGAATATTAAAGCACTATATTTCCCCAATCTAATATTCTGAATTTAAATATCGTGGCATCGCCTTAACGGTGTACCTGCGAATGCAGGGTTGGATTTGAATTACAAAGTCGACCCGCGCCTTTTGCCGGCACCGGCGACCGTGAAGTAGATATGCGGTGTGCCACTTTTACCACCTTGGTGGTTGTATAACATAACTTATACGAGTTTTTGGTCTCATAATACAGGAAATTCCAGTTTAGGTACCAGGAACAATAGGCTTGTGTCAACTAACAATGAAATCAATGGATGAATGTTTCTAGACGTAAATTGTAATATTTAAACAGGGAAAGCCGAAATAATTCCACATAAAAATTAATGATTATTGTTATTTTTACAAATTAAAATAAAATAAATACCCCCCCTGGCCCCTCCGCTGTGAACGTCAATCAGAAAGTATTACGTCACATAGTGGTATGCCGCCATTGTTGTTTTGACGCTTGGTTAACTTTTTCATACAACAGCACAAGTGAACACAATCGTTTGCCACTATGTGACGTCATTCACGACGCCATGACACTTTCTTGTGTTTTTACGCCAGACTAAAAATATTTTCTTAAAACTTAAAATATGTGTTTTAAATATAATTTTTATCATGAAATATTATTTTTTTGGGGTAATACAGGTACTAAACTAACGAAATAAGTCATTTTTTAAAATTTACGACAGGCCTATTCCGGCCATAAAATAAATATATATATTTAAAAAAAAACTAATAACAGCTCACCGTCCCCAACGAGAGGCTTGAGCCTGTTTTATTATTGAAGTGTGTGAGTGTTTCCGTTTTAAATAAATAATAATAATTTGAGCCAGAATGAGGGCGATTAGGCGTTTTTTTTTTCTGAATTATTTGTTTTGACACAAATATAAATATTATAATTTAATGCACTTAGTAAAGTAAGTATATAAAACTTAAAAAAAAAAACATTATTTTGTTTCTTTTCTTAATAATACAATATGCAGCATGTCATAAAATAGAAAGTGTAAACTTTCGCAGATTTATTACATGATAGATTTTATAAAAATAATAATTATTATACCCATTGATATTTAAATCCGTCCCTGTTTTCATAACACGTCGTCGAGGTGTGAGCCCGCCGAACTACAAAGTGGTTTGTTTTGAACTCAGTACATACCTGGGTTTGTTTACGCGCGTTGCATAAGAAAATTCTCGTCGCATTTATTTATAATATGTAGTAATTGTATATGGAACAATAAATACGGTTCAGTTTTTATTGTGAACGAGCCATAATGGAAACTGCATTAATTCACAGAAAAATATATGTTTGCTCTATTGGTGCGTTGGCGTTTCCGGGAAATGTTTAATTATATTTACTTCAGGGAATCAGAACATGACGGATATTTCCATTAATTAAAAGAAGATGAAATTACTTTCAACTAGACTTCCTTTTAATAAATAAGTAAATAGGTACTCGTATTGCAAAAGATTTGGCAAAAATGCTTATTCATCTGCCTGCTTTAAGAGTTTCAAAGTCAAAGTCAGAATTATTTATTTCCATAGGATATTATTACATCACTTAGATCCGTCATTACATTTTTTGGGTGAGTTCACTAACACAATGGCGGAATCTGTGGAGAAGTTTGCCTATTCAAATGATCCTTGAAAGGTTTCATAAGTTTTTTTACCGTCGTCGTCGCGTTTCCTACTCAATCGAGGTCTTCAATCTCCCTAATAGTATTAAAACTGTGCTCAGTTTATGTAATACGTCTTATAAACGTCAGTTAAGATGGATGGAGGCGGCAACACATCAAGGGAGCTGGTTGCTTGTCGCGAACAAAGTCTTGTCAGCGGAAGGATTTTGTTGTCCATATGTAAGAAAAGAAAAGAAGAAAAAAAAGAGGTTTTGTTGTATTGCAGTGCATGAAAAATTTGAAACAGTATTTTGCTCAAATATAATGTGCGGCGGTGGGGTGGGCGTCTATCAATTAAACTACGGGAACTCTCTAGATATTTATATATATTTTGCTTTAGTTGATGTTATACAATCGAAGTCCAAACAAAAAGTACTCTTTTTCATCTGACAAACTTCACTATTCATTCTCAATAATAATTCAAATATAAGTGGCCAGTAACAGCCAAAGAGGCAAAGAGGCGTAGGTATGTACCCATACCTAACATAATGTTAGGTCAATATTGTCCAAATCCAGATGAAAATAATCGATTGGTTTTCTTTTTACAATGTCCTATTATACTGACTGCGCTAGAATGGTAATAAGATCCCGAAACACATACTCTCTTCTAACTGGAATTATTATTAGTCTGTCTAAATCAAAATCATCATCATCATCGTGTGGGTTGTATGGTTGACTACCGACCTCATAAACCCTGGTGTCAGTGTTATTGAGCTGCCAAAGGCCACTGACTTGGCTCGTTTAACGACTAGATAGTAGCCGGGACCAACGGCTTAACGTGCCTTTCGAAACACGAGCACGGAATCATCTTTCTTATCGGACAATCAGGTGATTCAGCCTGCAATGTCCTAACCAAACTGCGGAAAGTCGTACAAAGATATTTTTGTTTGACAGTGTCCCCACCGGGAATCGAACCCGTAATGCGCGTCAAAATCTCGACCATTTGGCCACAGAGGCTGTTACATCAAAATGATCTATTTACTTCCACTTGTTCGAATCTGTAAACAAGAGCGTCATTACGTGCCATTACTTGAACATTGCTTATATTGATTCGAGCAAGTGGTAACTTGTTATTGGTTTAAACTTGAAGATCGTCGCTGTAAATCACATTATTCTGTTGTCTGCTTCATTTTGTTATAGGTATTAGATAAATAATGCAAGATTACCATTTAACATAAAATAAAATAACATTATCGATAAAATGTTGACACCTCGTATAATAACTTTACCAAAGATTCCAATTCTTTACATACGTTCAATTCTTTACATTCTTTAAATACGTTTAACAACCTCTTTTTTAATGTTCGGTAAAGAATTGGAATAGGCTACGGCCCAAATACCTTTTTCAATCTTGTAAGTTTTCTAATAAGTTTACATCAGGTTCTAAAGGTCAGGCTAAACGTAAGTTTACGTAAGCCTCCAGAAATTAATAAAATTAATTTATATTCTTACATAGTTCCGTACGAACAGAACAAATTGATGATGATTATTCATCACCGTCATCATCATCTCTTTTAGTCTGTGGTAGTTCACTGCTGCCTGCCTAGTTAAATAGCCCAGCCTATGATTCTGAAAAACGATTCCACAACTTTTTAAGTTTTTTTTAACACAAATTGACTCCATCAGCTGACCTTTTCAAGGAATGTAAAAAAATATCTTTCGAGACTTTTCAGGACATTTTTCAGTTTCGCGGACTGAACAATCACCCGAGTGGTTTTGTTTGTTCAAACATGTTAAATATTTGTTATTTACATGTCCGTCCCTGTTATTTTTCGGCTCTTTTCACAGTCACAGCCAGCTACCCTATATCGTATAGCGATTCACATATTATAGTCGTGTTATAAGCTGAGTTTAACCCCAGTTTCGCGCTGATATAAGCGGGTAAAACCACAGGAACTGCCAGTTAATAAAGCAAAGCTCACAACGCTCTAAGACCCGGTATTTAGGTTCAAAATCCCTCAACTTTATCCCACTTCCCGACTAAAATGCGAATTCTCATTAAACGAGAATTTTCGTTTTAAAAACTTGTGCCATAAATTTTTAAAAGTTTGTAAAATGTGATTGAATTAAATTAGAAGACGTGTTATGGGTGCTGTTTTTATGTTGTTATGGGTTACGATTATATTATAAGATTATGATATGATTATGATTATAATATAAGAAAAAAGCTTGTCTAAAAGAAATTGCTACCTAGTAATAAGGCCGCCAAACTGTACACTTTATAATTTTCTTTAAACTATTGTATGTATAGGTATAAGATCTTATGTGTGTATTTATAAATCAATGATAGAAGAAAAGTTAAACTGTATGGCAACAGTTTAACCTTTTAATAATAAATTGGGAAAAGATTCCTCGTCTTATTGAATCATTACACATTTTATTGCATTACTATTAATTGAAGCTAAAACTCTAAAATCATAATAAAAAAACCCCTTTAATGCAGCTCAATAATACCATTTTTGACACTTAAAATTTTAAGTTTGTATAAGATTAGATGTCTTTTATTAAATTATTTTTCCGAGTCTTTTTCTGTGCCCATAAAGCAACCAAACACAGACATAATTCGTCTACTTTGGTAAATTGAGAGAGCGTTTTAACTAATAAAATGCAAACTTCCATCCTCTAATGTGCTTTGCTCGTGGTTCCCCAGGATGATGTTTACATAACTTTGCATTCGAGACGGAAGCTCTGAAAGTGGTCTTGTAAAAATTTCTACAAACTTCCCCGATGATACTCTGTTTGGATAGTTTGGACGCGTATCGGTTATTATTAGCTACTGTTATTTTTGTACTAAAATTTGTAGGTATTCAGAAGAATAGTCTTAAACATTTTAATTAATAAATGTGTTGGGGCCCGGCCATCACACACACGGTCCGTCTTCGGATCCCAAACTAGGCAAAGCCTGTCGTACTGTAGGTTTCAGATAGCTGTAACACATACAATATACATACATTGAATATTAACAGCATCCAGATACAAGGCAAATACAAGTGTTCATCACACGAATGTTTACTCTAGCCGGGATTCAAACTCCCGGCCACTTGCTTCGTAGGTAGGCTAACTAGGTTGACCAAAATTTTAAATGCCGTTGCTGTTAGGTATTGCTATTTATAATGATCTGTAACCTTACCATTCAACATTGTAAAATAAAAGCACTGCATGTATTTATGTATGTGAATAAAACGAATAGTTTGAAAGTTGTCCGCTCGTACATATTCTGATTACAGTTTAATATGATATCAAATAATATTCATGAAATGTTTTATTTCGTGCCATGCGGTGACGGCAGAGTAGAATACATTTGTCACCAACCCCCTCTTCCCGTGGGTGTCGTAAGAGGCGACTAAGGGACTACACATTGAACAGGGAACGGGCAGCAGCGCTCTCTGATACAGTAACCTTTTAACCTGCGATCTCCAACCCGCTTGCCAAGCTTGGAAATTATGGCAAAACCCTCCAAGTAGAGGAGGCTCATAGTCCAGCAGTGGACTGTAACGGGCCGTTGATGTTGATGATGATTATACAGTATGATAGGAAAGCCACGTATACCTTCAGAATGCAGCTTAATGTACTTAGGTCAAAGCAACCAGCTTTAGCAGCACTCAAAATATGCGAGCTGCATATCAAAGCTAATAGAAGGATGTGCTGGCCACCGCAATATTTGAATTTCAAGCCACGAAGGTTGGTCTGAGATGTAAGCGAAAAGCGGGAAACTCATAGCCTGGCCATTTTGAATGTCCAAAAATACAAATGCACGTCTTATCTGCATATCTTTATACATCTTTGTGTCTTCCGTTAGGTCTGCTGGAAGATATTTCTTTAGAAATAAGTAGTACCTGTTGTGTCGTCTTTCTTCGTGTTTTATGTTTTGTAATTTACTTGTGTACAAAAATCGTAAAAAAAAGTAGGTACAACTGTCAAAAATCTATTTAATACTGATTGATATCTGTGGCAAGATATTTGTGTATTGGGGGAGCTTTTGATGATGATGATGATGATGACGATACTCGTACTTGTGATAAGGAATTAGCAGTTTATTTAATAATTCAATACTGAGTTGATATTTTTTTATTGATCAAAGAAATTAATTTAAGTAGTTTCATTTAGAGGGGTGAGCTAAACTAGCGTCGGCTTAATTTGTTAACCTGCTAAGTCAATTTTAGCATACTTTACAGGACGAACAAAAAACTGAATTATGTCATTAAAAATATATATATATATTGTATATTGGTAAAAATTCTGAAAATCCCGTTTGCTCTAATAATATTTCTTAACATTTTTAAAGTATTATGAGCAGCATATCATATACACATCTCAGATTTTTTTGAAAAATAATAATTTAGCTGATATTCGTACACAAGTTTCAATGTGGTTGAGGACTTGGCAGCTTATAGATTTTATATAAATGTCGGTTTAAATAGAGAGAAAATAGTGTGCGTGCACTTTTCGGCTGGCATAAAAAGTAAATTTGGCTCAAAAATGGACTTAGCAGCTTAACGAATTAGGTTGACGTAAGACTACGCATTATTTTCACACGTAAAGTAAAACTTTGGCTGCTCTTTAGCACTGAAACCAAAAGTTATAAGGTTGGTTTTCGTCCTTACAATCTAAACGGTGAAACAGAAGAATATCAGTTGCACGCCACGCTACGCACAAGTCGGCAAAACACTACAAGCAACCTTTGTTCAGTTTTGTTTCTCTAAAGCATATGTCTTGCACCAAACCCTCCTGGATAGCCAGTTACACACAGATCTCACCATAATACATCCATCTAGGGGCTCTTATCCCAAATTTGTTTGGAAAGACTCTTGTGCGGGCAACCGTGGGGATCGCGAGGCGCCTTTGTTTTGCATTGTTTTTCTGAACATGTGTCCAATGCATTGTTGTGGGCTTAAGTGCTTTTGAGGGCTTAAGTGTCGTGTTTAGGTAATGGTTGTCTGGTTTTGAATATGGTTTCATATTGTTGTTTGAATAGCAAAGGCTGTAATGCAATTTTAAAGTTAGTAATAATGTGCTGAGCAAACATTTTTACATGTATTTTTTTTTACTTTGTCTTTTTTTGTTGATTCTATTCTATTATATTTTTATTTACTGTATTCGATAATTAAGTTACATTTTAATAATACTAACTAGTATTATTAAATTAGTAAATAGCCAGACGAAGTATAGATTATAATTTTACATATTCACTGGAATCTAGTTAAGAAGTATCATTTTAAAACAACTTGAACCGATGACTTTGAAAACTATGTTGGTTAAGTCTAGACAATTAAACCTTCAAATGAAACATAAGGCTTTAACTTTATAATATAATCAGCTTACCTGCTTAAAAACCTTTCAACATTGCCTTTTTGTGAGAAATGAGCGATATATTTTCTCTCCCATGTTTCTGTAAATAATGTAAAAAAGCCGACATAATGGGGCGTCCCCTTGTGATTTACCCATCTACGAGTATATCTCATAGAATAGAACAATGTTTTTAAAATCCCAAATGGCTTTTTTTCTTTTTGCTTACAAAAAATACACTTAACTTATTCTGTATTATTCATAATTTTATAAAAGGATATTGAAGTTGTTCCATTTTTACATTTTCTTGAAAACCATCAGGTACTTAGATATGTAAGTAATTTTTAAGTGTAGTGCTTTATAGATTCTACTAAAAAAATAATTAAACTGATGATAGAATCCTAGAATTTGATTTCCTTCAATGAAAAAAAATAGAGAACAATTTTTAACACGCTTTTATTAGCTTCACCTGTATTTTTGTATGCTTGTATACATACAACCGAGTCCTTTGTTTGGACTCTGATACAGTAACCTTTTAATCTGCCATCTCCAACCCGCCTTCCAAGCGTGGAGATTATGGCAAAACCCTCCACTTAAGTGGAGGAGGCTCATAATCCAGCAGTGGACTGTAACGGGCCGTTGATGTGATGTGTGTGCACTATTGAAAATCCGCCATAGAGTTGAAGACGGGTCGTAGTTCGAAAATTTTTCATTTGTTTTCTTCTTTTTATTTGGCTGAAGGCCACCCCCGCCTTACCGGCCAGTACCTTTTTCCATACAATATTTTGCATTCCATATCTGCAGCCGCCGAATTATAAGCTCTAAGACCTACTTTGGTCGCACTTATATGTGGGAACTAATCGTTACTTTTTAAATAGATGGGATGAAAACAACATTGGACACAATAATTTATGTTGTTTTGTGATTAAAAAGTAACCTATGTATCCTACCCACTATGTAAAAAAACCAACTTACTTAAGAAAACTTTCCTTTTGTCGTATTTTGTGCGTAGGCGTTCAATCTGTCCGCTTTGCTTATTTTTATCATGTTAATAAGTCCCACCTCGAGAGTCACAGATTGCCTCGTTATAGGTTAGCGGGAATTGGCTTAGAATCAGGTCAATGAAAAACGTGACAATGATGTCGGAAAAAACACTATTATTGATAGACAAATGTAGTTTTGTATTGCCATCTATAGAAAAAATATTGAATACATTTTAGACCATATTAAAATCATACGAGGCAATTTAATTTCATCGTTGACAGGTTAATAGGAGATCGGACCACTATTTTTAAATTTTATAAATCCAAACATCTTAGTTTCTGCTATCGAACACTAAAATAATTTTTGCTCTATCTTTAAAATTGACCGAGTTATAAAGGTTTGAAATTCAAGATTAGACAGAAAGGCACATACCCACTTGTGACGTCATTTGTTAGTAACGCCATATAATCTCCATACAAAAAATCGTTTTTGAAAGAGACAGACATATTGAAACTTTAAAAAATCACTGTAAATTCATTTTTCAACCGTTTCTATTTTTTTCTTCGCGAATCGTCTGCTACTAATCTATATATAAAAATTTTTTTATAAAATATGGTAAATTTAGGAACAGTCCGATCGCCTATTTATTATTATATCGATGTTTCTATGGCCTCGATTTTGTTTAAATATTTCTGTATTTTATGGTTACCAAAATAAAGCTTTCTTCAGCTTGTTAGCTGAGTGATTCCTTGACCTTTACACGAAGCACGCTTTATTTGAACAGGCTGCGTAACGAAATTAGGGCTGATTTGTTAGCTTTCGCGAATTTAATGCTGGGGTGTTGATTTTCAAACTACGCTATTCGTTTATATTTTAATAAACACGTAAATTTATAGACTCTTTATACGTTTAAAATGTACGTATTTGTTGTTATGCTACTGGCAAAAATAATTAATTATAATTATTTTTATTAATTAGAAAAAAATCTTATAGTTGCATCTATCATAATAGTTTTAAATCATATTATGTATCGACGTAAGACCATTTTCTAGTCAAGGCAGTCACAAGAAAGTTGAGTGAAAATAAGAAGACATTTAAGTCATTAGTCATTACTATAGAGATAAAAAAGGATTTTCACAGATGTCAGCGATTAATCCTGTCAAGTCTCTCGCTTCAAAAATAGCACCCTGAAACGCAAGCAAATATACGACATTTATTTGAGTTGGCTCATTTGAGTGGCGCGGCAAGAGTAGAAATGTAGACGAGAAGTTCTAGGTGGGAATTGGCAAGGTAGCTAACCTAAGCTTATTAAAATGTGTACCTACTTCACTTAGTAAGCTGTTAAATACGCTTGAATTAATTAATCGGATAAATGAAAATATAAGCGACTCAAAATGATTAGGTACTTTAATAGTATATCGAGCAGTGTGATTAAAATTGATTCTAAATCTCCATTTTTAGTTAAATGCGCCTTCTGTAGAGTAGTGGCTTTGGTTAGCACGTCGGCTGCAGCGTATAGGCCAACGAACTATTGTGTAATTAGTAGTAACTATATTAGTACTATAGATAATTCGTTGGTATAGGCTGAAAGATGTGTATTCAAATCTCGCCGGAAAATTACAGTTTTTGCGTGTTTTCTATGAATCAGAATTATTTTTTGTTCAATGATTTCCTCT
The DNA here is from genome assembly GCA_951230895.1 of Carpatolechia fugitivella. Lineage (NCBI taxonomy): Eukaryota > Metazoa > Arthropoda > Insecta > Lepidoptera > Gelechiidae > Carpatolechia > Carpatolechia fugitivella. The sequence continues at coordinate 5,517,745 of OX579651.1, forward strand.
TTGTCCACAGAGCTGCCAGAAGATAAGCCGGTGATAAAAGCGGAGAAGGGATGGTATGCATCAGGGGATTCCCTTCGAGCGCAGTGTTCCTCCCCCCCGGCCGACCCTCCCGCCAACCTGACGTGGCTGCTCAATGGAAGAAGTGTGAGTACTTTAAAATGAGTGTTTGAAGATATATAAAACAATCGATTTTATATTTCTATTTATTTACCCGAGACGTGGCCCACCGGCTAAATGTCACTCAGCGAGCTATGGAAAGATTTATGCTTGGTATTTCGCTACGGGATAAAATCCGAAACGAAATCATCCGGCAGCCAAGGTAGTTGAAATCGTCCAGAAGTGTAGCAAGCTGAAGTGGCGAAGTGGCAGTGGGCTGGCCACGTCTGTCGCAGAACCGACGAGCGTTGGAGCAGACGGGTTCTCGAATGGAGACCGCGCCTCGAGAAACGTAGTGTGGGACGCCCCCCTGCCAGGTGGACTGATGACCTGAAGAAGGTCGCTGGTGGTGGCTGGATGAGGAAAGCAGGTGATCGTGCGCTTTGGCGTACCCTTGGGGAGGCCTACGTCCAGCAGTGGACTGCAATAGGCTGATTGATTGATTGATTTGATTGAAGTAGAGCCACATCCATAACATTAAACATAGAATAATCTAAGTATTTTTGTAATTTGCACCTAGTTCTGATGCTACGAACAATAACGGCGTACATAGCATTTACAATCTACTAGCATATGCATGGGTAGTAAACAGAGGTAATACAATTTAAATTTAGAAAATAAAGAAAACTAAATAAACAATCAAACAAAACCAAATAACAATAAATATTTGTGATACTTAAATAACTTACACAGGGCTAACAATTTTTGTTTTGAATTTAGGCAGCGAATCGTGAAAAATGTCGAGATTTGCTAATTCACTATTGGCTTTATTATATTCGTTTCTAATTTACCTTTACAAACATACTTTATTTAGAAATGTTCATTGTCAGGTCGGAGAGTTAGTGTATTTTTTTTATTTGATTTATCTATAGAATCCCTCTTAAAAAAGTTCTTTAAGAATGTGTACCTAATGAATACTTCATTGAACAAAAAATAAAATATTTCATTAAAAGTAACAATAAAAAAACAGACAAAAAAGTGTATGCATAGAAAAGGTTTCTCAGTCAAGATAGACGTATGTCTTGAAGTTTGTACTATGAAATAAACGCTTGCGCACCTTAAAATATCCTGCGCATCTGACCGCTTCCGTCTAATGGACTCCGATCATGAAATAAATATTTAAGATTTTTAAAATTGTATCAATATTTTAGTTAAATGTATTAAACAACTCAATTTATATCGGTTTCGTAAAACTACACCATCGCAAATCAAGAGACATCATCAATGATTGATGTCACAGTGAGGGATCAGCGGTAAGTCTTGCTTGACGTAGGCTGGATGGCTCCACTTGATTAGGTAATTAAAGACGCTAAGCCGTTTGATTCAAGGCTTTACAAACATAATTCTTAAAAACATATCCTGTGAAATGACTTTGATCTAGTAGTTTATAGATTTTAACGGCTACACACACATCTTCGCACCACTCATCTTCCTTTAAAAACTCTGGTGGAAAATCAGTTTGCAAGCATACAGATAGTATCCGACTTAACTATGCCAGCAAAAAGGGGAGATTCTCACTCTATCGCTTACATACAATGAATGTACATACTTTATTTTATACTCAAAACAAATATTTCATGTAACTATGTACCTACATGCAATAGTTTTACAGAATAAAAAAAATATACAGTTAGGTGGTCTTATTGCTACTTATCAATTTCTTCCAGGCAACAAGTACCTATCTAGAAACATGAAGTAGATACGTTCTTTAGAGTTGGTTACTTTTTTTTCATTTATCCTTTACAGGAACAGTTTTTTTAATTAGATATAATATGACATTAGAGGGGAATCTCATTCTAATAAAAAAGAGGTTAGTTGAAATTAGGTAATATTTTATGTTTATTGTTAAAATTGTAGAAAGCTGTGTAATTTTTCAAACTCATCTAACATGTCCAATATTATAGAATACCTTAGTTGTGGTTGCAATCATAATTACATTCAGGTAAAGAGGGAGAGCGACGCGTTCATTTATCACGCCACGCCACCGTGACGTCACTCATTCAGAGTTAACGTCATTGCGGAGTCGAGTCTACGACGAAGACGCGGTACTAATTGATAATTATACTATGAGTACGAGATGCAGCTGTAGGTTATTAGTTTTTTTTTTCTATTATCAGTCTCCGTGGTCTAGTGGTAACGATCGGCTCTCGTATCAGAGATTCTGGTTTCGAATTCAGAACTTAGCAAGCTACATAAACTGCTTGTTACTGCATCTAGATGACATCATTTAGACGTAGCCGTTACATGAGTGTCATCAACTTTACTAACTGATTTAAAATAAATAGGTACCTGTATTTTCGCCATTTTTATTTTTCATTTGAACTTCGTATAAATTGAGTCTAAGGATATCTTTTCCCGTTTTCAGGCATGCAAAACCATAATAAAATAATATGGAAGTAAGTAAGCGTTCATAGAGCGCTGTGACATCATTCCTTATCCTCTTTTGAAGCAAAAAAACACTTGTTTTTAACAAAAAAACAAACAAGGAAAAAATACTGAATATTTCAATTTTAATTAATGAAAGGGTTGGATTTAGAAATCAGGTACCTCGATCGGACGAAACTGAGTATGTGGGGGTCTTTACTGAATCCCTCTACCCTACATATATATTGATTTTATCTGCCGGACGACAAGTTAATATTTCGAAAACCAATTAATGAAAATATCAATTTCCTAAACTAAATCACACAATTTGTTTGTTTTGTAGTTTTTACTAAAAAAAGAAAAAAAAAATCGTTTATTCAGTCGGCAACTAGATTATCTTATACCAATTTTTACGAAAATCCTTGAACTAAAAACCGGTTAGACTTAACCTACGGTGACCGACCTATCTTTATACGACCTTTATCTAACTAACATTTAAAATACCTTTCTAGATTAAAATAACTCGAGCTTTAAATCTTGTGAAAGATCTTGTGAAATGTTGTAATGATATTACTTGTAAAATCCACAGACTGAGAAGTATCAGAAGGAAACGCTTGAAACATGATTATATGAGCTAGTACAGAGGACGGTATGCAAAATTAAGGATTAACATGTATAATATCCCGTTTTGGGATTAAAATTAGCTAAAGTTCGTAATAAAAATTAACATTTTATTTGACATATAAAAAAAGTAGAAAACAATAAAGTAACCCAAGCGAAACATGCAGGAGTTTTATAAATCGTCAACATTTTTCGTCAATATATTTTTTAGTAAAATGGACTTCCGAATGGAGATACTTCACCTAAACCTCCAAAATCAATTTTAGGTATAAATTAAGTACCTTTAATTTTATTAGATTTTGAATTTTGTTTTTATTTATAGGAAGTCTTCTACCAATTTGTAGTTAGTATGTTCAGAGGCAATGTAGCGAGTAGAGTAAGCTTCGCGCACATATTGCGGTGACAAGTTTTCAACCGTGTGATGTCTTTGACAGTAATGTTAGTAATTCGGCAAAGAAAACTGAGTCTAAAATAATTTTAGAACTGAGCGTCTAGTAATTTTCTTAGTCATAAGTTGATACTTATCTTACTTAACTGCCGCCATTTTGCAGTAGCAGCTATTATGTTTACAATCGTTACATTCGTTTTTTTTGCATTTTAAAATATTTCCTCGTTTTATACCTTTCAATATAAAAAGCACTTATCATTTATTTATTGATTTTTTTAAAATCTATGGTAAATTTTCTCGAAACATTCTCAATAAAGTTAAGTTTCCTGTTTTTTTCACTATACAATGGTGTAAAACTACTGAAACACAAAACAATACTTCATTACCTTACCACATCTAAGCTCAAAGCTAGATTCTTAATTAATAGAAACGTAATACTGGAACTTACTGCCTCCATTTGGGTTGAACCTCTGCACCAGCAGACAGCGTCAGACGTGTAATTAAATGTGGGACTCCATGCGAGGATCAAAGGTTTTACTTCTAAGCCCATCACCGTGGATTTACAGAAGTCTGCCTTACTGTAACAAGCTGTCACTTTGCCAAAATTTATACGAGGTTTGTACGTAATGTTGCAGTCCACATGAAATTTATCCGGAATTGTTAAGTACGAGGATATTGATATTGGTTTCGCCTGTAGCGACCGGAGCTTTTCAAATAATAACGAGTAATAGGTACATCATTCAAAAACATATTTTTATAGAAATTCCTGCACCATACCTACTAAACTACCTACCAATGTTTTTTTTTTTGCATCTATTTTATGTACAGTTGCCTGCATAACTGGAGCAAATCACGTAATTTACAATTTTGAAATAACTTCTTTTCTAACATATATTTTTTCTTGGTTTTTGCGTTTACGGATTTAGTGTACGGAACTTTATTCGACGGTGAAGGCACACAGTGGGACGAAACACACACACCTGAAGATAAAATTGTGTGTGAAGTCGACCTGCAACCTGTTTTGGTCAAAACCTATACTTGTGCTGCATGGCACCAACTAAAGCAACTAAAGCCTTATTTATCACTCTACTACATGGTAGGCTCGAGCCCCTCAGTGGGGACGTACATGATAACTAGTGTTACTTACTTACTTAATTATCGAGTAACCGACTTTTTATTATTTTCTCTTCATATTCCTCTCGTATTTAAGATAAAAGTGAGAAACTACAATAGATCACTGAAAAGAAAAGCGAGGCAGTCTTTGTCATACAACCTCCGCTTCATTTTACGACACTCAACTTACTCAGAAATATTTCTGGGAACTCTAAAAGCAAAGACAACGAACAAAGAAAAGTTTGTTATCTCCAAATAGCACCTTCCTACTAACTTTGTTTACAAATAAAAGTTGTCTGAACACAAATTTCGCTGTTTTGTTAACTGAAGTGTTAGGTAAAATATAGATAAAAATGTCTTTATTCGAAGTAAGATTTAACAAAATAATTTTTTGATGTCAAAGCAAGATGGCGACTCGATCACTACAAGTGTACGCTTACTGATTTCAGATTTCCTCGAATTGTTAATAGTACCTGGTTGACCGAGCTTAGCTCGTTTATTTTTTTTGTAAGACACCTACGCATTTCGATAAACTTTACTTACTTCATACGTTCAGAAGAAAGTACACGCGGCTAGACATAGTAGCACCACTCTTATACTTTAAACGAGCAAGATAAGAATAATAAGGATCTCGGAAACGTACGGCTGCAACGATTTCGCAATTTAGTTTCGGGGGCAATAAATCGATCTAGCTTATAAAATAGATTTCCCCGTATTTTCAGGCTTAAAAGAATTGATACGCGATATCATTGAAATAGAAAGGTAATTTTGGCTCAGTCGGGACACCGCGAGTTTGCAGTTTGAATCTCGACAAATATTTTTTTTTTATTTCTTTGTTCTTTTTTCGTTTGTTTCTTTTTTTATATTTTTTTTATTCTTTCATTTAGTTATTTAAATACACACATGAAAGAAAACTTTTGATAAATTTTTTGGTGGTCTGAAAGTTTTCCATCAGATGGCCCGAGTAAAACGAGGAAAAGAATATTTATTATGTATTATAAAATAATAGGATGGGACTTTTGATAGGATTCAGAAAGGATTATTACAGGAAAATAAATTATTCCCATACCAACTAACCTACCAACTTATTAGCAGTAGTTCCAATTTTGGCCACTTCACAGATACAGTGGTAAAGGCAAAGTCAAAGTCAAAGTCAAAAGTCTCCGTGGATAAAATTGCATTCTCCATTTCTGTGTTACATATCTGAAAAAATAACTGAAAATACTTTTAAATGCATTTTTAGAAGAAAATTTCGTCACTATGTGAGTTGTAGTGCCATCTGTTGCAGAACTTTCGGTGTAAGAAAAACGAAGTGATTTTCTGTAAAGGTATTTTAATTGAACTAAGTAAATGAAAAAATAAGTAATAACAACGACGACGACGGTAAGTAATAAATAAAAAAACATACCTATAAAAATTGCTCTATCTGTTGGAAAAAAATTAGACCACAAAAAATAAGGTACTAAATAAGAAATTTTTATTTGTCATTTTTGTATTTAAATAACTAATTGAGAGAATTAAAAAGTTAAAAACAAACAAAAAAAGAAACATCAACAAAAAAATAAAAAAGTACATTCATGTGGATTCGATCGTCTGACCTTCGGTTTCATTGCCTCCCGATTCCCCAACAGAGCCACCGCGTCGTTATGGATAGTGGTGAAATTAACCTTCTCTTTTAATGATATGGCGTACAAATTATTTTAAGCCCGAAAACATGGGGAAATCCTGTTTTACCAAAAACAAAAGCTAGCTAGATCGATTTATCGCCCTCGAGACCCCCTATATACCAAATTTCATCGAAATCGTAGCAGCCGTTTCCGAGATTCTCATTATTTATATATATATAGGTATATACAAGAATTGTTCGTTTAAAGTATTAGATAAGATTGTTCTAAATTCGTAAGGTCGTATGGTATTACAAATAATTACAGTCAATGCAATTTGAAGGAGATATTCATAATTCATATTCCCCTCGGTAGGGACGTATATAAGCTGTTGATGATTCATAACAAAAATCACTAAAGAACAATGATATTGGATTGCTTAAAATTAAGTTATCTTGTACTTATCTCTTAAAAAAATTATTATCCTCATATAAAAAAATATGTTTGATGAAAAAAAAACTATAAAACATGATTGAAAAAAGCCTATTTCCTCTTTTAATGTGACACGCACTCTAACAATATCTTCTCTTAATACGGCTGATATAAATTATTTTAAAATTAATTTGATTACAACGAAAGGCTTTGTTTCCAAGGTTCTGTTTGATATTTACTCATGTCAGTAGGTACACTTAGCATGTCATTCTCTAAATTAAAAGTATCTTCATCAACAGCTCATGTGTACGTCTCCACCGAGGAGCTCGAGCCTACCCTGAATTAAGGCGATTAGACCTTAGTCGACCACGTTGGCCCAGTGCGGGTTGGTTGATTTCACACACAACCTTCGAATTTCTTTGCAGGAGCGTGCAGGTTTCATCACGATGTTTTCCTTAACCGTAAGAGCGTCGAATAAACTTACATATGAATTCGAAATTCGAAAACACATTGGTACGGGACAGTATTGGTGGTGGGGATCGAACCCGCGTCTCCCGGACGGGAGGCAGCGGCCCTAGCCACTAGACCACCGACGCTCTAATTAAAAGTATGTACCTACTTATTTTAAGTGAGTAATGAAATACACTTCTGTGATTTAAAACGACGTTGAGCCGTTGTTGGCTCCCGTCAATCATCGCCCTTACAATCCACACTATGAAATGGTAATGATCAGGTGACATGGCGTTAAAATATATTTCTTTGGCAAGTACTTATACATGAAATAAATAACGTAAACAAAAACTTATTCCAACAACACCCTCGCTCTCATTGATATTCCCGCTACACGATTTCATTTGTATCATTTCCGCGCAACACACGATGTAATGTAAAATTATGGATTCAATATACCTATACATTTCTGTTGAAAATCGCGAAGTGTTGCGTACAGACAGGATTGATCCACGCGAACAGGCTGTTTGAACTGCAAAACAAAACCGTAAAAAAAAAAACAAAAACATCGTCATAAAGCATACGCCAAGTTTTTGTTTTACGCATCTATGTGACCGGAAATAAAAGGTTTGAGGAAAATATTTCTGAATCAAACCTTTTTGGTTTTAACACTATACTTTGCATAATAAGACATGTCAACATCAACGGCCCACTGTCCACTACTGGACTATGAGCCTCCTCCACTTAAGTGGAGGGTTTAGCTATAATCTCCACGCTTGGCAGGCTGGTTGGAGATCGCAGATTAAAAGGTTACTGTATCAGAGAGCGCTGCTGCCCGTTCCCTGTTCAATGTGTATTCCCTAATTCGCCTCTTACGACACCCACGGGAAGAGTAGGGGTTGGTGACAAATGTATTCTACTCTGCCGTCACCACACAGCGTATAAAAATCAAATAAATAATACATGTACAATGTACATATACGTAATATTATTTTATTTGAGTTTGAGTTTGAGTTTTTATATTTTTGTGAAATCCTTTTAGCAAATTTCGTGACTTGAATTTTGATTGCAAAACAAGTGGTAACTACCTATATAGTTTATTGGTTTAGTTCAATCAATCAATCAGCCTATTGCAGTCCACTGCTGGACGTAGGGGAGGCCCAAGGGCAGGCCAAAGCGCACGATCACCCGCTTTCCTCATCCAGCCACCACCCCTTCCTCAGGTCATCAGTCCACCTGGCATGGATGTTTTAGTTTTTAAACCTGGGGTGGTTTAGTTACTTAACTAAAATAATGTATTCTATTATATTATTTAGTTTTAAAATTATTAAAGGATTTTTATAAAGATATTCGTAATTACAAATCCATTTCTCACACGCCGAGTCTGTATGAAACCATATCTTCAATACTAAAGGTTGGTACAACGCCGCCGCCTTGGCAAAGTCTATGCATATCAAATGTATTTGTCTAATGTTTCAATTATCACCCGTGCGGCATGGAGTAATGTGTTCCAAATATGAATTATAGCAATCTATGAAATTTGGAATTGCTTTTAAATAAGTATAATGGTACTTTAGCCAAAGAAACATCAAACTATTCTTGTTTAAGAATCAAAAACATATCACACAAAAAAATCACATTATTTTGAACCGACCCTATTAAATATTTTTTATCAAAGCGAAATGTAAAATATAGTAAGTATATTTTTAATGTAGTTTTCTCGGAGTTATGATTTTTATAGAAGGGACGCTAGCGTTCAAGGTCATTGGTGTAAAACCCCTTAAACAAACATTGATTCGCTGAACGTTTAAAATAAGGATTTTTTTAGTGGCAAAAACGATCGTCATTACTTTTATCGTAGCGCCAACTTCTACGGCGTAGCGCACGTAGCAAAGTGCGTAGCTAGGTGCTACGGAAAAGTTTAAGCACTCGGCTCATTATAAGTACTAAGAGTTTATTTTACGCCCTGTGAAGTAATCAGGTTATTGTTGTGAATCGGTACCTACACGAAAGTACTTGACTATTTAATTTAACAACGTTCATAAGTTAAAATATATACACACCAGTAGCGTGACCACCATACAAGCCAAAAAGCCCGGCATGCCCTAACGTAATAATGCGGATATCGAACGAAAGTCCAAAAAAACAATTAAATTTTCGCGCCAGTTTTCATTCGAAACTTGCAGAATCAATCGCGTGCTCGCTCGCTAAACATTTAACCCTATTCCAGGCGACACACACTACAAACCAACGAGTCGCGTTCGTGTCGACACGAAACGCGTCTCGGGATTGCTCGGTAGCTCGGACCGCCGCGCCGCCATCTCACTCCGACCCGTGGGCTTTTATGGGGCATGCTTTTGCGTCTCTTTTACTCTTACGCAATCTTATGGAGATCTGTGACGTCGTTGTGTTATGAACTTTTTTTAACAATATTGAAAATAGTACTAGATTTTGGGAAAAATTAAGCCGGGCTTGCGCATGAAACCAGCCTTCCGCATTTGAATGTAGTGGTAAATTGAGTAATGATGCGAAGCTATGTTCGGGACGGTTACGTTGCATTCTTCTGTTGTTGACAGTTGTTGTTTGAGCGGGTGATAATTGGTGCAATTTCTATTTTCTTGTTAAAAAATTTAGTTTTGTGTAGGATTTGCGTTTAAAATGAGTGTAGATCTGGGTGATATTGTTCCGTGTAGTGATTTGAAGTGTGTGCAAAGTTTAACAAGCGGGGGAAAGGTAAAGTCATTGACCTTACCCGATAAAGAGCAGCTTATTTCTTCGCCAAAACCAACACCAGATTGGTTGATTTCTCAGTCAAGTAAGTCTCATAAAAGACAATTTAATAGATCTGTGTACAAAACTCATTGGGTAGCTGGATGCTCGCATTCCAATAAGTTATATTGTTGGTGTTGCATATTCTTTTCCAACGAGAAAAATGCATGGAATACGTTTAGTTATGACGATTTAAATAACATATCTAATGCCATAAAAAGGCACCAAAACTCACAAAACACATGAACACTGTTATTTCTTTTTGTAATTTTGGTAAACGCTTTTGGTAAAAGCTTCTTTATCTCTCGTCAGTTACCTATCTGACGAAATCTCAAAACATAACTCGCGCGTCGACCACAATCGTAGTGTTTTTCAGAGATTAGTAGATATTGTTTGTCATTTAGCACAACAAGAACTGCCTTTCAGAGGGCATGATGAGACCATAACTTAATTAAATAAAGGAAATTTCTTAGAATTAGTATCTTTGCTTTCGAAATACGATCTCGTCTTGGAAAAACATATGCAATACCAAAATAGCGGCAAACCGGGGCCAAGTTATTTATCTAACAAAATTCAAAATGATGTTATTCATGCCCTACTATTAGACCCTAGGCACGCCACTGGACACACACACACACACACACATCACACACAACACACACATTCGGTCACATTTAATTGAGCCATTTTCACGTGAAGCAAAATGTCCGTTGAAAAACAATCTCATAACATACAACCCGGTCACATTAATTTGGCGCATCTCTGGAATGCGAGGCCCCGCCCGCTTCCCCCCGCATTCCTTTGCTCGCCCGATAATAATACGTAAATGTATTGCAAGATTGGCTAATAAAATCCATGCCCAAAAATCAAATCGCTAGTTTAATTGTTGATGCTTTTATTTCACACCGTACCTGAGCGCCAAAATGACGTCATCAACGCCAAGTGTCAAGTTAATGTGACCGCGTCGTAAATCTTCAACTTTTTTTAAGAAACCACAGCTATTATTTATCTAAAATCAAGTTACAGCGATGCAGTTAAATTACAATTGTGTAAAATGAAAGCCGTCGCTTCAGTTCAAAAACGACTCGTTTCCTAAAAACTGCCGGAAACACACAAAATGCCCAAAACGGATTTACAGCAGGACTCGTATACGAAAACCTTTGCCAATAAAATTTCATAGCTCCGCACCAAAATTACTGAAATAGATGCAAAAGAGTCATGTATGAAAATTTATATGCGAACCACGTCCGTTCCTTTTGTGTTGCTAATTCCATTTTTCTTTTCCATCCTGATGTCATTACTCTTATGATATTTTTGATGTTAAAATTTGTGTTACTGATGTTATTTCCCGAGAGACTCGGTTTTTCTCTCAGCCACTTTTAGTGGGTAAGGTTTGGTTGTGTTTTTGTTACACATAAAAAACAATGGTACATTACTGCCGCGGCCACAAAATTTGCTATTGGTGGACGAGGGCTCGCCTGCGGCTCGAACTTTTATAGTGTACGAGTCCAGCAAGAGTTATTGCGGCCGAGGCTTGTATAGTGCTTTTCTCTGAAATATGCGAGGAAATTATAAAATACTAAAAATATTGTGGTAAGGTACCTTGGAGATGTCTTCTTGTATCGTACTAAACTTATAAGTTCTAATTGTTATCACTTTAACCTTTACTTAAACTTCTTGAACCATTAATTGTTATAATACTTCCCTAATTCAATGATTAGTTAACTTCATCATGATAAATAAGTAAGAAAATAGTACGATAAAAATAAAAGAGACGAAAATTGCAAACCGCCATATTGCATGCTTTTCTTTTTTTTTGTGCTATGCCAGTGTCATACAGAGCATACAGCCAACTCCAATCCCTACGATTCGTGTACGATTCATAATGTTTGGTCCAAAAATGAGTTACTTTGCGTACTGTTCTTTTTTTTTATGTATATAAGATAAAAATACCCAAACCTTAATCACTTAGGAACACAAACAAAAAACAAACGTTCCGAAATTGAAGCCAACTTAGATACAAGCAATGGATCTTTTTCAAATAATACATGATTAATCAATTTGAATTTGAATTGTTTTTTGGCAGTAATGATCATATTTTCGAGTGTGTCAGAGAAAAGTATTTTGTTTGATGCGTTGGTAGATTGGTAAAATTATTTGAATTCGGTGGGGAACTGTCTGATAAGTTACAAACAAATAATATAATTTAATTGATAAACACAAAAAAAGTTACCTATTAAATCTTGCGGGTAATGCATCCATATTTTATTAGTTTTCCATCATGTTATTGATGATATTGAGCAAAAATGAAATCAAATAAAAAGAGTTGAATAGCAAGCAGGTTCAAATAGAAAGCAGGTTCAATAACTCAATTATATAGAATTGATTTATCGATTCAATTTTCTGTTTTTTTTATTTTCAAAATGGCGGAGTTTTGGCAGTTGAACACGTAAAAAAACCTATATCAGACATTTAAAAAAATAACTCGAGGTCTTTTACAGCTCACAAAGCCACTAGTGTTACATTTAGAGTGATATTAGCAGTGGTCACTTAATTAAAATGGTAATTAAAAAAACCCTTCTTATAGTAATCATCACTCTTGTAAGCCAACTTGTAGGTACGTCGACAGATATGACGTCATGACGCCGCGCCACCCGGGACTGGCGCAGACAGGAATAAGAGAAAAGTGTCAACGCCACGCGAAAATAATCGGACTTTTGGGGGTTTACGCCAGATAACTGTAGTGTATAAAACCATGTTAAACATTTTTTTTTATAATACAATCGTAAGGGTCGGGCCATACTCATCGACGGCGATCGACGGTTTGCCTATACAAAACGCGCGCAAAGTATGGAAATCCTTTCGCATCATTCGCCGCGTCCGATGTGGCCTGACGAAGTGTGGCCCGACCCTAAGTTTTCTTTTACGTAGGTCTTAGAGTAATACTTAATCGGATTGCCGAAAACGGTTGGAAAGATCATCTTCATCATCATCAACCGGATAGATTCTCGATTGTTTACGTAGGTTAGTTAGCTAATTTTTATAATAAGGGAAAATTTATCTAACTAGCAAAAATATATTTTAATCATAAAATTCTACCTTGCGTGTGTACTCAACACTGTACATAATATTGTCTATACGATTTCACAAGCACTCACTGTCAATAGCAATTAACACATTGGCTACTAGAAATACAACAACGATGGAGACAGAGAAAACCCCACAAACGTCAAGATCAAGTACAGCCGGCCACAATCCAAACCCAACCACGCTTGCCAAACACAGGCAACGTGCATTGTGACGTCATATGGATAGGTATAGAATATAAACAAATATGGAAGTTGACATCTGCAAATGTAAATTGTAGGAAACTATAAGAAAAAGATCAATGCAATTTTGTCAGTTATTTGTATAGTGTGAAAAACTGATTTTCGGAAATTAAGGGCTCACAAATAGCACATTGGGAAAAAATGGCACTAGGAAAATATGGGAATAGAACAAAATAAACCAAGAAAAACTGATTTTCGGAAATTAAGGGCCACACTCGTATGGCAATTTTAGTCGTCACTATTTATTTTAACATCGTCATCTTTTTAATCTCATTTTATCCCTTTTTTTTGTTATTTAAAATCGTATTATTATTTAGCCACACTAAACAACAAATATTTTGACTTTATCGCAAGCATTTTGCTTGCACGGAACCCGCACTTGTTTTTGTCTTAACTACGTTTTATGGCCAGACATGTTGTGTTGATGGTCGTATTATGATCGTGACAGGTCTCATTTTTCTGAACGCACCGCTTTACCTACTTTATGGGAAAACGTTACTTGTCTCTAAAAAATCGAAGGACATAATATATGACTTATATGCAGCTTTTGGCAAAAACAGATATATAAATGAAACTATAAATAGATCCATCATCCACAGCTCAAATGCGTCGGCTCGAGTCTACCAAGAGTTTGGGCGATCAGGCCTTAGTCTACCACGTTGACCCAGTGCGTGTTGGCGACTTTGTACACAACCTTAGAATTTCTTAGCTAGAGTGTGCAGATTAGCTGCGATGTTTAACACCATCAATGTAAGAGCGTCGTATAAACCTACATCATGAATTTGTAATTCGAAAACACATCGGTAGGCGTGGTGGGGAGCCAGTGTCTCTCGGAGTAGGCAGCGGCCCTAGCTACTACTTTTCTCTTGTTCTTTTATGATTGTTTTTATTACCACTCCACCGACGATGCTGTACAATCATTGAGTATTATTACATGTCGTTTTATATATCTATCGTAATATACCTTTAGTTTAGGATCCCTGCAAATGTCTGTGTTTCCGGGTTATCGGATTACTATTCGGTTCGTTAGATCCGACTATATTGATTTTCTTTGAGTTTCCATTCGAATCACTTCTTACGGAAATGATTTTTATTGTCCTTTACAGTTGGCTATTATTTATTTATCTTGTAGACTCATTCATAAACAAACATGGCTGGAAAAAATCCTGGCAAAACTACTATTATTATCTTTTTACTTTTTCCTCTGTGTTAGAAAGATAAAATCTACCAGCCAGTCTCATGGAACCTATATTGTAGGCCTATGCATAAAAAAATAATATTCATCTTCAAAATAAACTAGTTCTGGAACAAATGGATCATTCTCATAAAGCCACGTTTTTTTCTCAGAAACATGTCGTTTTTTTATTTTGAGTATTTTGAAAAAATAAAAATACGCAATTAAAGTCTGCTAAATTTGTAACTTAATAATATAAAAGGCCCAGTTTTTGGACAAGTAGTTTCAAAGTTATTGGGGTCCCACTATTTACTGCCATGTTTCTGAGAGAATCCTTTATTTTCAGAAACATGTCCATTGTCCGTAAATAGTGGGACCCAAATAACTCCGAAACTATTGTTTAAGAATGTGTAAAATAATGACTTCTAGATTTCAAATACCTACTACCCGATATAATTTTTATTTACCTGACTGCGCCAGAAGCGGGATTATGTTTTTCAAGTGTAAGTATATTATGTATATATTGTGCGGAGGTGGGGAGGGCGTCTATCAGTTAAACACGAGATCTTCAATAGAATTAATATATATTTCTCTTTGGACGATGTTACACAATCCAAGTCTAAACAGAATCTGCCCTTTTACTACTGTCAAAACTTACATTATATTTGAAAATAATTTAAATGTAAACGGCCAGTAACAGCCAAGGAGGCAAACAGGCGTAGGTATGCACTCATATTTAACATCCCTCCCCCTCCGGAAAAGAGCGCATTCTATTTTACCAGTAAAATACACGATCTATCCTACCTAAGCCCGGAAGCATTCTCTTTAACAATGACGATTCACATCAGTAGTTAGTGCTACTAACAAACTAAAATACACATGACGCCACATGAAGGACTAATTGTAAACAAACCACGAAAAAGATAAACTAGCAAACAACACGTTTGTGGCGCGTTATTTCAATTTTGACGAGCAAAAAACAGGCGAAAAAGTACCCGTTATGCTGAGACTATGAATCATTCTACGACTGGGACCAAAAGGAACAATATCAAGATATTTGGAAAAATTATGGCTACACCCTAACTGACTATAAAAACATGTTTAACCTAAATAAAACACAAAACCACATCACTCCCTACGTTCACACAAACACACGCGTACACAGACACATCACTTGTGGCCAGTGAAGGCCCACGGGAGAGATGCCTTCCCGTATCATAGCTGCATCCATGGTCATCATCAGTCAGGCACCAACATGGTGGCCTGCGTCTAAGAGTGCGGCAACCAGGCCGCTACCACACACCATGACTGCAACTACGATCATTCACAAACGGTCATCAGCACAGCACAGCCATCAGCAGCGGACATCGTTGTCATCATGTCAATCTGAAACATTTTTGTTTTAGTGCTCATTGCAAGACAAAAGTACATAAACACCATGAACCCGTGACATCAACAGCAAAAACATCAACAAACAACCTGAGATCCCGTGTGTCATCTAGACGAAACGTTAAAAACACCACCCCACCAGGAACATAATCACTACCATCCTCAAATAGACCTAATAGCTCAGTCCCGCCATGAGATATTCCCATATAAGGCGTTTTAGATAAGGAGTGGAAGCTATCCCATTTTCACAAAGTTACCGAACATAAACCTCACCTTCGATATCACAGTCCCACAACGATAACAAGCACATACCTAATTACAAATAATTAATGAAATCCTCGAAAATTTTATTTTCGTCCGTTTGGACGCGACTGCCAAAGACAGTTGACACCCGTCGTTTTTTAACCAAGAAGTAGAAAACTGTGCCAAAGAGTAGTTTCCTTTTTGACAAGGCCGACATATCAGATGTCTTTGACAAGAACAGCTGAGCCTGCACGTGACCTATTTGCTTTAAAAAGAGTCCCTACACAATCATTAATCACACAATCCCCCTAACGCCATCTATGACAGTATACAATACTTGCTCATCACCCATCAGTTCACAACCTCAAACGACCATCTGCGCACCTTCCAAAAGCAGTTTACACAGAAACTAAAAGAGGGCGCTAATGCTAACTTTTACATATGAAAATAAATAAGTACGTACACAAGGTTGTGTACTAGCAAAAACAATAACATTACATATATTACAAGCGCAACCTAAACGGTTTTCTTTTCACACAATTCGTTAAAACCTGTTACAATCATATAACCAACGTTGAGCTGTCTTCCATTCCTGTTTTCAAACTCGTACCATTACTGTCATCAAACCAGAACCTTCATAATACTGAACCAGTTCATTCCTTGAAGAGGACGAAAGTGTACTGTGACCAAAGTCAGGCCACCCCACAGGGCACATATGTCCTTTTGAGTGGGTTGTAACCTTCAAACCAACCCCAAAACCAACATGTAAACTATCCCTAAATCAACCCCAGTACCAAACAACACGACCTCCAACAAAACCAACACCCTCAGAATCACGTTAAAAACATTACCTGCATTCCGCACTGATACTACATATTTCCCCCTATCATCATCATCAATCCTACATGAAAAATATAAACTCCTAGCCCACACACAAAACATGAACGTGATCATCATCTACAAGCTCACATGCACCTGCATTCCACATTTCCCAACAACATTATAAAACGTACACAACATATTCATAAAATATTAATATTAATATTAATATTTATATTAATAAAACATTTCTTCATCATTTCATTATCAACCTCAGCTTATCGTCCCTAACTTAGCACTAAATATCCCTACCTAATCGTCAAATATCCCTACCTAATCGTGAAATATCCCTACCTAATCGTGACGTACTAATTCCTAGGCTTCTTTTTACCGTGTTATTATCTGCATGTAACTACGCCACGATACAAAATTATCACACGGAGACATACATTGGGGAACGAATACATTTGAAAATAATTAGACTACAAAACATTTAATCTAAATAAAAGAGATGTCTCAAGAAATGGGCCCTTTGCAACACGCACCTACGGCAATATGTATTTTAAAATCGCTAATAAAAGACTCTATACAAAAAAACTATTAAACAATAAATATTTCATAAGAAAAAAACTTCTGAGACGCCGACTTCTCCGACGAGCTACGTCTTCAACATCTTCCCTCGGGGCACCACCAGGGAAGCAGCACCAGCACCCTCCAGGATACTTGCAGCTAGCATGGCTTTTTTCCCTTGCGCCATTGAATACATGTAACACTAGCACTTCACGAAAACTGCACATAATCATAATTTCATCACTGAATTTACGGGAAAGACGCACAAAAGGAGCAATCTGGGTGCCGTCACCCCGCGAACAATCATATCACGACGGAACACAGCCATCGTGGCTTAGGCCATGTATGGGCACCGCGACGAACCAAAATCAATAATCTATAACGTCGCCTTTTTTCTCAGTGTAGTGGGCGACTTCTACATGTCACCAGATCATTGGTATGAATATACATTTCACACAAAGGTCTCGATTTCGCCTTATCGTAGGCGCAATCAAGTACATAATCATGAGGGCCATTATTCGTAATAAAAAAACTATCTATGCGTTCTAACGCCATTTATGAGACTTATCTTCGGGTCCAGGGCGGCTTGAGGGTAACAGGGATCACATAGCGTAATCCTGGTAAATCCTGATCAGCGGCATCATATAATAAGCGGCTTCTACGGCATCTTGTCGCTTTTATTTCGCCATTTCACAGCTTTGTTTCGCCAATTGAGGTTTTCACCAATTCCTGAAAGATACGCGGAAAAGCCCGCGCCTCCACCATGCGGAGGTGGAGTGGGCGTCTATCAGTTAAACACGAGATCTTCAATAGAATTGATATATATTTCTCTTTGGACGATGTTACACAATCCAAGTCTAAACAGAATCTGCCCTTTTACTACTGTCAAAACTTACATTCTATTTGAAAATAATTTAAATGTAAACGGCCAGTAACAGCCAAGGAGGCAAAGAGGCGTAGGTATGCACTCATACCTAACATATTGTGACCCTGGGAATATCAATATTATATTTACTATTTATAAAAATTACTTCTAAGACTTGTTAGTTACATACGAACAACACACAAGACACTTACATTTTCATTAGTGACATGTTCATATTTAATAAAATAAGTCTGTCTAAATAAATAAGTACTATTTTTTATTATTTACATACAAAATAAATCGTGTTAAAAAAGCAATCGCAAGGTTAATAGTTAAGTACTCATATTCCTAAACATCTTTTATTTCAAAACTCCCCCAGCATTCCCAGCATTGGGGTCCCACTTTAAAATGATTCTCTAAGAAACGTGGTCATTTTCTCAGAAACATGGCACAGGGAATTCTTGGCAACCTCGTTTCTGAGGCCATGTTTCTGAGGACAAAGACTTATTTTGCGGTTTAGGAAAAAACTATTCAATTAAATTTAAAACAATATTGCCTAATAGTTGAAGGATACCAACAGTAATCATTTGTCA
Organism: Carpatolechia fugitivella; assembly: GCA_951230895.1. Taxonomy (NCBI): domain Eukaryota; kingdom Metazoa; phylum Arthropoda; class Insecta; order Lepidoptera; family Gelechiidae; genus Carpatolechia; species Carpatolechia fugitivella. The sequence goes on from OX579651.1 coordinate 5,536,624, forward strand.
AAATAACAAATAACTTCTATTACTATAAACTTGTTAAACTCGTACCATGTGTCTGATAATTGCACTGAATAAAAACGTGGCTGTGATGGACTCACCTTCGCCAATGGATTTTGAACCGCAAGCAGCACGCCCTTCCCATACGATGTCAGTGACAGTACTGAGTGCTACCGGCGGATGCATGAATGAGATAGCTATCTCTCACCGTTTGCGACATGGAAGCTGCGGAATACGCACACGATAATCTGAGACTTACTCACGGCTCACTACTTGAGATTGGATTTATAGAAAAATCTTGGCAGGTACTGATATAAAAAACAAAGTTAGGGATAGAAAAAGTAATTACTTACGCAATACAAAACTTTAATAAGTCACAACAGTAAAGATTTAGATTTTCCGAGCAACTTTGTGTCATAAAGTTGCAAAGTTCCTCGCCATGTTTCTTAGAGATTGCATGTTTGACAGGCATTTTACAGAAAACTGTTAACATATTCAAAAGATTTAAAGTTTGACTATATGTAAAAAGTGTACAGTTTTCGAACTGTATACATTTTATATATGCTTTTCTCAGCGGAAATAGGACTTTTTGAATGGAATGTCTGAAAAACGTGGCCTAAGAGAATAAGCCAAATAATTAATTGCGATAATTAAATGAGATTTTCCATAATAATTAGGCACTTCAACTAATTTTATCTCCTCCCATAACATTATATCGACAATATTATCTTGCAAAACAGCACCAAAATAATAAGATTATTTCAATTTTATGCGACCAAGAGCACATTCACCAATAGGAGAGCGGATAATAACTGAAATTTATTGCTCAGTGCCACATAATAGGCATCCAATGACAGTTCCGTTCATAATAAACCAGCGAAGGAGCTCGTTCATAATTAAGTGATGGGAAAGATTCATATCGATAAAAAAATAAAACTATATTTTAACATTACAAGCTATCTTGTCCTTATGTTTTGTTTACGGGCTTAGTTGAGTTTTTATAAATTATGCTAGTTATAAATAAAATACTATCAAACTGCCGATGAAGCGATTGGAGTTGATAAGCAATAGCTGTTTAAAACACAAGTACCAGTTAATCAAAATATTAAAGAATGAATCACACACAAAATTCCATAAACGAGTGTCATTACTTAATATTACGGAGATTTTACAAACGGTTGGCAAAAGTGGTGGAGATAATCACTTTGCTCCTGCGTACAGCATTTAAGGAGGAAATAAAAGCAAAAACGATACAGTAATATCTCAGATCAGCGCTTTTAATTACTAAACGTGACCTGTGCGTAGTTTTTATCGACATCGATAGCTTCCTTGCCCCATCCCTAGTTGTAGTTCGCAATGAGCGATGACAACACTCCATCATCGTAGAGTTCCGTACTCGCGCCGACTAATTCTGCGGTTCCGTCGCCATGTTTAGCAGAATGGATGGTGGCTTCAGTTTTATCGGACAGACTTGAGATTTTAATGGAATAATAAAGCCATCATCGTAGAATCGTACTCATATAAAAGCATCTACTCTTTTTTTTATCTTTATATGCATTGATATAGGTAAAAAGGCGTAGATAAGTCATACGCGCTCAAGAAGCGGCACACCAAAAGTTGGCTAATTAGCCAACCTGAACTTAGTCACGCGTTGCTTTGTCTCTTTTTCGCACTCATGCTTGTCGTCCTTATCTAAGTTTTGTGCCATGTTAAAACACCGTTTGCCTTGTAAGTGACCTATCTACGCCTTTTACTTATAATATCATCGTTTATATGGTTGCTACCTACCAATAGTTTGTCTCGAAAACGGTCAATTTTGTAAGCTGTGTTTTGTATTTACTTTAACAGGCTTTATTTCATATTATTGATGATACAAACAAAACAATGACCAAAATTACAACCATCTAACTTCGTACCTAATTAACGCTTAATTTCATAATTATGTTGTTTTATAACCCCTGAAGATGCTGTGAAGCGAAACCGGTCGGGTTTATTCAAATATAACCATATATTTGGATCGAGTATACCTCAAATACACAATCAAATATATTTGGATCGAGTATACCTATTAATAAGACTAAGTGTTTGTATCATCAATAATACTTATGCAGTTTCACCAAGTGCCGTTTATTTAACTTATTTGATTTCAATAATAATTAGTTTTCTAGTAATTGGTACTATATAGCAGATATTTATTTTGCTTCGTTAAGCAGCATTAAAAAGTACTAAAATCACAAAATATTAAGCAAAAACAAAGGAACTATTAAGATTTTTTTTTCAATATTTTCACGTATAAAAAAAATACACAAAATATAAAACGCACTAAAACGTAACTAGGGAAATAATTAATAACAAGATTCAATAATTTGTATATTATGGGGAAACTTCATCGCTAACTCTACAATATTTTTTTAACACTGGCAGCTTACAAAGTTTTACTCAAGACACTTTCGCTCATACAGTTTCACTCAAGACACTCACAATCAACACCTTGCAAATTGAGAACTCTTCAAAACATCGTTCCGCAAATCAGGTCCAATTAAACGGAGCGAAATCGAATAATTAAACAATTTTCTTTCCCAAATTACAAAGTTCATTGGATAATCATTGTTTGGAGGACTATTTTCTCTCCTTAATTTGTAATTTCGGAGGGACGTGTCTTACACGAAGAACGGCAATGGTATTTCAAATCGTTCCATTTTATTATTATTCCCGTTGGAACTAATACACGCTTTGTTACTGCAGTTATAAAACTTGTTTTGGTACTTATCTATCATAAATATAAAACTACCACAGTTGATTCAATTAAAGTTTAAAGATATCAAAACTGTTGCCATCAGTGTTGTTAGTGGAAACCTACAATAAAATGTACTAAAAATAGAACACTAAATAAACTATTTCCGAAATCAAATTTTAGAATCAAAATATCAAATTAGTATTTGTCAAAGAAAAAGGATTAGGGAATAACCCTGCGCTGCCTAACATTATAGTTTTGCTCCCCGAAGTGCTTAGTTCCTTCGGTTGACATGTTGAGTCTGATAAGGTGCTCCCTAGTGTGCGGCGGTAAAATTCATTCATTTAGTTTATTTTAGTCCACGAACTGGGCCCGGCTCGAGGGGCCTTGAAAACAGATTGCGGGAAAACGCAAAATTACAATTTTGACAGCATTTTGTACCCTTTTTGTTTATGACTTGGTATTGACCACTGGGTTGTAAAGGCAATAGAATAGAAGGTAACCCCGTGTTTATCCTCGGAACATTAGACACCTAAATGATATTATGTTCTCTATATTAGTATATCAAATTAGCACTCATATATTTTTTACAAGGGACGTTTTCCTGTAAATGTTACGGTAGGTAAAATTCAATGAAAAAATCATCGATATGAAAAAAATAAACCTAAGATAATGACCAAAACCAAAACAAAAGATACCTAATAGGTAATTAATTAGACTTATATTTTGAATGCCGTTCTTGACGTATATGTGACTGGTTGAATAGGTATTAGAAGATTAAAATTTCATCAAACTTTTAAGAACTATGAATGAAATATCAAAATTTGAAAGACCATAATAATGTTTTATTTACCAAATTATATTCCAATCGTAGAACGACTGACCAAAAGTTGGTAAATCTAATTTTAAAGTATCAAGTCATTCTTTATCAAAATAATTGCAAATTATTTATTCATCAGTGTCCATATCAAATGTGTGTTTAAAATCAAAATCATCCTATCATTAATATTAAATCGTATATAATTTCAATTTTTTAATAAAAAATAATTATTAAAAATCGGATTTTTAAACAGAGCAGTCGTTTAAAACCTAAATCACTAATTATATGTTCCGTGGGTCTGCTGGAAGATATTTCCTCCGCCGCCCGCGCTCGCCTAGGTACCGATTAACGACGATGATCGAGATGGCACCAAATACAAATTATAAAACCTATTAGGATAACGCGGGTCTCAATCCATACTTCAAAAAAAATGGAACCCTCAATTGTGTGGCTCTATGTCCGTACGTCTGTTACAGCCGATTTGCTCCGAAACTACGGAACTGATTGAATGCAATCAATACAAATATACTTTATAGCACATCAACAAACATTCGTACAAATATAAATTAAGGAAAGGCAACAGGCGGCCTTATCGATCTAAGCGATTACTTCCAAGCGACCATTGGGCAAAAGAAAATCATTCAATTATGAATAAAAGGCCGGTGTAAAAAAACATTAATTTACATATTATAGTATAATTATTTAGTAGTTTATTTAAGTATACACCGTGAAACTTGAATTGCAATTTGGCCCACATACTTTAAAAAAAATTTATGTCTACTGTATTAGATTTCAAAAGCGATAGGAAGGATATAGGAAGGATTTATTTTTTAAACTAAAATTATTGTGACCACTTCTAATTTATCCAGTTGGTAAAACAAAAATAATTTAATATTAATTAAACATATATATTTTTTATCGTTATTAATTTGTACAATAATCATATTGGCCTTTGAACGATCTGGCCAATAGTGTAACAAACCATTCAAATGTTGATATTCCAGGTTTTGGCCAGTTGAACTTTTATTATAAAATTTGTTATTTTGTTTTTAATCTTCCAAAAAAGGTGTGGCCACAAATGCCTATGGACAGTACATATTCTGTGAATAGGAACTGACTAGTCTTGTTTGTCCCTGGTTCTGCACGGAACATACTATTTATTTGAAGTCCTTTCACTGCTCTTTTTCCCCTAGATCCAAGGCAAGCCTATCATCCAGCAGCGCATCCTGCCCAGCCCGGCTATATCCATCGACATGCACCACTTCGGCCGCATGACCACGCCACCTGTGGACGAAAACAGTAACATCATCTTCAGTCCGTGGAAAGCATTCGGACCTTTCGTGGATTCTATACAGGTATTTTATGTGGCGTATTGCGTTGAAACTGCCAGTTACGATCTTTTAATCTATATTATACCATAAAGAGTTACACCACTCTTTTATATCCACGGTGTTTAAATTTTTAACTCTGTGGATAATATATCGCTTAACCAATTTATGCTTTGAACCTAGATTAAATCGGTAGACGCGAAAAGTTTAAACCCCGTGGATATGATTTTGTCGCATTTGGTCATGCTAAGCGTGCTGATTGAGTGTAAACTAACGTAATGTAGTGGTGTACGTTCTGGAGACGCGGGTTCGATCCCCACCACGTACCAATATGTTTTCGATTTTCGAATTCATGTACATTTATTCGACGCTCTTACGGTGTCGGAAAATATCGGAAACCTGCACACTCCTGCGAAGAAATTCATAGGTTATGTGTGAAGTCGACGTACCCGCACTGGGCCAGCGTGGTCGACCAAGGCCTAATCACCCTAATTTAGGGAAGGCTCGAGCTCCTCTGTAGGGACGTATATGAGCTGTTGATGAATACAGATATTTTGTATTTCATGTGGCGTGTTCACAGAGAAATCTCTGTGGGCGTATTTGTGTTGAAACTGCCAGTTGCGATTTTTTAAATTACTTGACCGAGTGTAAACTAACGTAATGGGCAGTTATGATAGTATTTGTTTAATTCATTCCTAGTTAACTGTTAAACCTTTACTTTTTTGTATATACAAAACTGCAAAATAACTTCAGACGTCTCTCCTAATAACCTTACCTTTTCAGTTTCGAGACTTTACCTAGGGGCCGTAGAATATGAATGTTCCGCAACTTGATGGTATGCCTGTCTGTGAAGCTAGGGTTCGCGGGTTCGAATCCTGCCCAAGGAAAACAATCGTGCAATTTTCCTTGTATCTAGAAGTTTTTTAATATATGATAATGAATTTATTCATTTATGTATATTTATATATGTAATGATGATGATGGAGAATTTTATTTTTAATCAATTATAATGATTTAGAATAGTATCGTATGAATGAGATACGTACCAAATTTAGTTTAATTTAAAATAAAAGCATCATATTAAAATTATACCATGGACCAATATACTTTGGTCCATGATTATACTAAGTAGAATTAACTTTGGCATAATTTCGTGTGAAAAATTAATTACTTTCGGAGCTCCTTAAAACCGTTCTACGTAAATGAAAATGGATTAATTCTTTTCAATTTTTAATTGTATTTGCGGAAGTTACTGTTACGGGAGGTCCCAAGAGATTATTCTTTTTGATTTCAGTTAAATTCTTGAAATCATTATGAAAACAATATTTACGTAAGTATTTCGAAATAAAGTTTTTTACAAGCTTTTATTTAACTTGCACTGTATGTGGGTGGGTACCCACCCACCCACATACACTGTGTGCGGGTATGTTCGGGCGAAATCTTGCAACTCAATTTTGAAGCACTTGCTGCCATTGGATTTTGCTGAAATTTGGTACACTTATGTAACCGCGATGACAATGCAATATGATGGTACCATGGAGCTGGTCTGATGATGAAGACGGAAGGTGGCCATAGGAACTCCTCTAATACACAACACAACCTAGTCGTGTTTGGGCTCGTTGGATTCGTCTTAACAAGATCTTTAGTCATACGTGATGTCCAGGGTCTCATGATGGAGCCGGAAGGTGGCCATAGGAACTCCTTAAATACACACCACAACCTAGTCGTGTTTGGGCTCATTGGATTTGTCTTAACAAGGATTCTCCACTCACTCCACGGCTTTAAAAACTTGTTTAACTAAGCTTATTTTTTTAAATAAATGTTGATGATGATGTGATGATATTTCCGACCGTTTTCGACCATGGCGACCACTTCGACTCCTAGATAGTCGGGTGCTGGTGCACTCGTAGATGGCTTACGTAGCCGATCTTCGCAGCGAACTTCCGTATAATGCATGTATAACCTTAGTTGTAACCATTAGTACTCGTACCTACACCCACGGAATATAAAACAACCATACATGCGACAAATAACCGTAATCTTGGCCTCGCGGTTGAGTAAATAATTTGGTTGAAGAGCAAACAAACATCAAACTGAGAATAAAATTATATTAGCATCTGAGTCGCACGACACTTTCTTTGAAGTTGTTAATAATCAAATAAATGGCACATATTCACTTTCCAGTTAATTTAATACTGTCTGCTCTGAAAGTCCTTCAAACAAGGCTCGATGCCCACAATTTTATGAAATTATTTAATAGTAAAAATATTTAATACTTACTTGAAAAAATTTACTTAAAAAGTACATGATGTTATCTGAAAAGTAGGATAGTGGTTTTGAAACCGATGAAATTTTCTTACTAGATTTTGTATCGTACAGATTTTAATTACTTGAGAAAACAGACTGTACAATTTCTTAAAATCGTTTTGAAAAGAGCAAATCATGCAAATAATTACTAGCAAGATTAAGCCTCACGTACTTACTCTCGTCTCACAAATATTATAATTGACCGAGCGAGCGCGAAGCGTCTCCGCTTCAGTTTGGCCAAAATTGCTTTTGTATGTCCATCTGTCTGTCTATCTGTTCTCCTTTACAGGTGGCGTTTTTCAACCGATTCTCGTGAAATTTTGTGAGTAGGTTCGATAAATATATTTTTTTTGTTTTTTTTGTCGAGTGAGTTTTTGGAAATTTTAAAATTGACGGAATTATGGGAGTTGCCAGATTACAAGGTCTGCCGCTGAGGCTTTTTTCCCTACAGGTTACATTTCTCAACCGAAAAAATAAAAAAATAAATTAAAATTTCGAATCTACTCACAAGAAATGTATAGAGCGAGGTCTACAGTTCACAGAGCCACTAGTATTATTTACTACAGAATCACAAGTTTCATTCACAAAGATTAACTCACAAAATATTTTTTTTTTAGGAGAACCACCTCTACAATAAACACGTCAGTACCAACGAATAGATTCCTTGTTTCGTTCAAATACCACCTCATTCACGCAAGATGTCATTAATCAAAGTCGGGAACCAATTACAGCCGTGCTAGTGTTATTGTTTCGAGTAGCGTAAGGAGGCCGCGTGAGTAACGACCCGAAGATATATCTCGAGTTATATTGGCTTATGTTGATTTGTTGCTAACTACTGCGTGGGATTTATTACTATGAGATGCTCAGTTCAAGAACTTGCGTGAACTGTGGAGTAGTTGGAATATGCTATAAGACGATGCGGACTGAAAAGGTCAACCTACCCACACAGGCAGGCTCAAGCCTGGAACATTTAATATGAGGTTTTATTAAATTTCAATTGGGTTACCTGGCAAATTCGGGAAACTGCGTCATATCTCGTCGCTGCTACCGCGATGCCTGAAAAGCAGGGTTTATAACCAGTGTGTCCTACCCGTTTTGACATACGGAGCCGAGACGTGACGGTGAAGCTGGCCACTCAGCGAGCTATGGAAAGATCTATGCTTGGTATTTCGCTACGGGATAAAATCCAAAATGAAATCATCCGGCAGAGGACCAAGGTGGTGGATATCGTCCAGAAATGTAGCAAGCTGAAGTGGCAGTGGGCTGGCTACGTCTGTCGCAGAACCGATGAGCGTTGGAGCAGACGGGTTCTCGAATGGAGACCGCGTCTCGGGAAACGTAGTGTGTGTGGGACGCCCCCTGCCAGGTGAACTGATGACCTGAGGAAGGTCGCTGGTGGTGGCTGGATGAGGAAAGCGGGTGATCGTGCGCTTTGGCGTACCCTTGGGGAGGCCTACGTCCAGCAGTGGACTGCAATAGGCTGTTTGATTGATACTTGACAAATCTGAAGGGTACATAATTTAGTCTTCTATTTAGTATGTTGTTACGTAAATTAAACACCAATCATCAGTCGCAAGACTTCTATTACATTAAATTACTCCACTGTGATTCTACACTGCGCAAAGCTCGTCGTTCAGTCTTCCAATATGAACCAGATAAATATTTCTTTCTAGTCCAAACAATCTTCTTCCTTATGCGGGTTTCAAAGTCCAAAACAGACAAAAGTTTTAAATTTTCTATTATTGATATAACATCAACATCAACAGCTCATATACGTCCTCACTGAGGAGCTCGAGCCTACCCTGAATTAGGGCGATTAGGCCTTATTCAACCACGCTGACCCAGTGTGGGTTGATCGACTTCACACACAACCTTTGAATTTCATCACGATGTTTTCCTTCACCGTAAGAGCGTCGAATAAACGTACATATGAATTCGAAATTCGAAAACACAATGGTATGCGGTGGAGATCGACTCCGCGTCTCCCGGATGGGAGGCAACGGCCCTAGCCACTAGACCACCGACGCTCTTCGATTATTGATATGCGTACGCGCAAAAGTAAAAGTTACCTGGGGGCCGTTTCACGAAGCTACAAGTTACAAATTACAAGTACAATTCGATGTACAGTCAGCTGACGAATTAGTTGACCCCCCCCGCTCGAAACCGATGAAGTTTTCTTGGGTAATTGTTTTTGCTTTATCATGAAATTTCGTATAATTGTGCAGGTTAATAAACTGTACGAGTATTTAAAATGTTATGTAAAAATATAAATAATCACTTGAGAAAATCTCATCGGTTTCGAGCAGGGGGGTCAGCTAATTCGTCAGCTGACTGTACATTGCGTAGACAGGGAGATTAAAACGATAAGGCCTACTGTTTAGGCGAATTAACCACGCAATGAATATCAAATTGTAACTTGTTACTAGTAAATTGTTGCTTCGTGAAACGGGGCCCTGAAGGTTGTTCTGGTTTTACAGGACGGAGAAATGCTGCCCAGTCAAGATTCAGTGCTACTACCCACGCAGAGGCATCACCTATCTGTGGAGGATGACGTCACAGACCCCATGCCTACGCCAGCAACTTCCAATAAGGTAAAGAGGTCGCTAACTCAGCTATGTAGTAGCAAGTGTCAGATGGTATCTTCACTAGTCGCGCTAAGTGTCAGGTCAGGTGATGGATATCTTCACCAGTCACGCTAAGTGTCAGGTCAGGTGATGGATATCTTCACTAGTCACGCTAAGTGTAACAAATCAGGTGATGGATATCTTGACTTGTAGCGCTAAGTTTCAAATTAGGTAATGGATATCTATCTTCACTAGTCGCGCTGTTGTGTCGCGCTAAGTATCAGGTCAGGAGATGGATCTCTTCACTAGTTACGCTAAGTGATAGGTCAGGTGATGGATATCTTTACTCGTCGCGCTAAGTATCAGGTCAGGTGATGGATCTCTTCACTAGTCGCGCTAAGTGACAGTTCAGATGATGGATATCTTTACTCGTCGCGCTAAGTATCAGGTCAGGTGATGGATCTCTTCACTAGTCGCGCTAAGTGACAGTTCAGATGATGGATATCTTTACTCGTCGCGCTAATTATCAGGTCAGGTAATGTACATCTTCACTAGTTGCGCTAAGTGACAGGTCAGGTGATGGATATCTTCACTAGTCGCGCTAGGTATCAGGTCAGGTGATGGTTATCTTCACTAGTCGCGCTAAGTGATAGATCAGGTGATGGATATCTTTACTCGTCGCGCTAAGTATCAGGCCAGGTGATGGATCTCTTTACTAGTCGCGCTAAATGACAGGTCAGGTGATGGATATCTTTACTCGTCGCGCTAAGTATCAGGTCAGGTGATGGATCTCTTCACTAGTCGCGCTAAGTGACAGTTCAGATGATGGATATCTTTACTCATCGCGCTAATTATCAGATCAGGTGATGGACATCTTCACTAGTTGCGCTAAGTGACAGGTCAGGTGATGGATATCTTCACTAGTCGCGCTAGGTATCAGGTCAGGTGATGGATATCTTCACTAGTCGCGCTAAGTGACAGTTCAGGTGATGGATATCTTCACTAGTCGCGCTAAGTGATAGATCAGGTGATGGATATCTTTACTCGTCGCGCTAAGTATCAGGTCAGGTGATGGATCTCTTCACTAGTCGTGCTAAGTGACAGTTCAGGTGATGGATATCTTCACTAGTTGCGCTAAGTGATAGATCAGGTGATGGATCTCTTCACTAGTCGCGCTAAGTGACAGTTCAGGTGATGGATATCTTCACTAGTCGCGCTAAGTGATAGATCAGGTGATGGATATCTTTACTCGTCGCGCTAAGTATCAGGGCAGGTGATGGATCTCTTCACTAGTCGCGCTAAGTGACAGGTCAGGTGATGGATATCTTTACTCGTCGCGCTAAGTATCAGGTCAGGTGATGGATCTCTTCACTAGTCGCGCTAAGTGACAGATCAGGTGATGGATATCTTTACTAGTCGCGCTAAGTATCAGGTCAGGTGATGGATCTCTTCACTAGTCGCGCTAAGTGACAGGTCAGGTGATGGATATCTTTACTCGTCGCGCTAAGTATCAGGTCAGGTGATGGATCTCTTCACTAGTCGCGCTAAGTGACAGATCAGGTGATGGATATCTTTACTAGTCGCGCTAAGTATCAGGTCAGGTGATGGATCTCTTCACTAGTCGCGCTAAGTGACAGGTCAGGTGATGGATATCTTTACTCGTCGCGCTAAGTATCAGGTCAGGTGATGGATCTCTTCACTAGTCGCGCTAAGTGACAGGTCAGGTGATGGATATCTTTACTCGTCGCGCTAAGTATCAGGTCAGGTGATGGATCTCTTCACTAGTCGCGCTAAGTGACAGATCAGGTGATGGATATCTTTACTAGTCGCGCTAAGTATCAGGTCAGGTGATGGATCTCTTCACTAGTCGCGCTAAGTGACAGGTCAGGTGATGGATATCTTTACTCGTCGCGCTAAGTATCAGGTCAGGTGATGGATCTCTTCACTAGTCGCGCTAAGTGATAGATCAGGTGATGGATATCTTTACTAGTCGCGCTAAGTATCAGGTCAGGTGATGGATATTTTCACTAGTTGCCTTTTACCATCTTACATACATACATAAATTCACATCTTTTCCGGAACTTGTAAGCGGAGACCGCACATTCTTCAAGATTTTTCCATTATTATTTTTTCTTATAAGAAAATTGAACGAAACATTGCAATAACAAAATCATTATTATGTTTCATCTAATATTATCTCAGCATCAGCATTAATTCTCTTCTTTATAGAAGAGAAAGCCTGAAATATTATTTTGAGTAAAATTTGTTTTCTTGTCCGTTGTCGACAGAAGCTGAGTTTCGTTCTTATATTAAGATGCTACTAAACGTACCTACCTAATAGATTTAAAAGTTCATCAACAGCTCATATACGTCCCCACCGAGGGGGGGCTCGAGCCTACCCTGAATTAGGGTGATCAGGCCTTAGTCGACCACGCTGGCCCAGTGCGGGTTGGTCGACTTCACACACAATCTTTGAAAAAGGTAAGATAAGATAAGATAAATTCTTCGCAGGAGTGTGCACGTTTCACCACGATGTTTTCCTTCACCGTAAGAGCGTCGAATAAACGTACATATAAATTCGGAATTCGAAAACACATTGGTACGTGCTGGGGATCGAACCCGCGTCTCCCGGACGGGCGGCAGCGGCCCTAGCCACTAGACCACCGACGCTCTTCTTCTGAGATTTAAAAGTATCAGCCACATATTATTATAAACGTGTTAGCAAAATAACGCAAAACCTCTCGGATGGTAGGTCAGTCCATGAAACTGAACAACTTTAGTTCCACAACTTTAAAAAATTCGCAAAACAAAAATAACTATCATACAAATTGACTCGATCAGTTGTTCAGTTTGTATAAAAAGCTTTTTTTATTTTAAAGTTGTTCAGTTTCATGGGTTGACCACGCAGGAGATTACTTATGCGTTATTTTGTTACGTTTTATACTTATAACGCAGTTGCTTAGTTGCATCGACTAGAACGAAATATTTCTGTACGATAGTAAAGCGTTCAAATAAAGCAAAATATTTGTTATATTTTATCTAACTTTTTAACCGTACTCCCGTCTCAGATTTAGAAGAAACGAAGCACCTTTAAAATATTATCTGTACCAAATGACCCGTGATGACAAATCGTCTTTCTTCCGCGTTAGATTAAAGATGGCGTCTTTAGTCGTAATGTTGATCATGACAGGAAGATTGCTGATAAATTTGACAAGGAGATCCACGAAATTATTTTGTGCAGAAAATTTTCGATTCATCTTTAAGAACTTCTCTGATTATGAAAAGTTATTTTCTTACTTGGGTAAAGAAAAAGAAAAAGGATAAGAAAAATAATTAGTTCCTGTGTTAAAAAAAAGCTTTTCTAGCATATTATTCTTATTAGGTACGTAATACAATATTACCATCAGCAAACAAAAACATGTGAGTAAGTCAAATGTTTGCGACCGAAACAGTTGAGACATCTGGATGTGATCGGTATGATTGTCATTGAAATTGATGTTAGGATGATTCCCGGATTTTTCCGTTTTGAAAAAATTGTATTCATCCTAAATAAGATAATAAATTATCTTCGTGTATCTTCCTACTGCCGTTTGGTACCGCTGTCTGGTGACGGCAGAGTAGAATACATTTGTCACCAACCCCTACTCTTCCCGTGGGTGTCAGTGCTCTCTGATACAGTAACCTTTTAATCTACGATCTCCAACCCGCCTGTCAAGCGTGGAGATTATGGCAAAACCCTCCACTTAAGTGGAGGAGGCTCATAGTCCAGCAGTGGACTGTAACGGGCCGATAATTTCATTGATTGATCTTCTTACTGAAGCCTTATAGACGATATGCGCGATTAACTACGAGAAGATACAAACTGGGACAGTTATTTCAGTTCGAAACCCAATGTGCTTTCGAACTTCGAATTTATTACGCACGATTTATTTGACGTATCTTCGTTGAAGGAAAGCTTCGTATGAAAACCGGCACACATCTGCCAAAAAGTTCTAAGATTGTGTGAGAAATTGACCGCACTATCACCCCAATGCCGAGTAGGTTCGAGGCTTGACAACAACAATATTACTAGAACGTTTCCTTCCAGTTGCCGTCACTGAACCAGCTATCGTTCATGGTGCGTCCAGACAGTTTCGAGCGCGGCCAGCTACGCTTGACCTGCATCGCGAGCGTGCACTCCGTGTACGAGGAGCACGCTGAACTGGTCATTAACGAGGAGCGGCCGCAAATCGCTTCTGTGCTTGGAACGAGAGACGCTGCAGGTATGTCACTTCTTCTATTGCTCGCAATTCCAACGTTTCAAGTATACACCCTAAGCACGCTGTCACTAATCAGGATGATGTATCACTGTCGCGATTAGGCCCCGGCTGGACGCGAAAGAACAACATCATAGCAGCTCATATCCTTACTTATCCGGCCGTAAGGGCCGTTCCTCTCCGTTGCGTTTTTCACCCTGGCAACTTCCTAGGTAGAGGTCCGTGTCCATCTGAGGTTTTATAGGATTTGAGTATGCTCTCCCTTTATAGTCCGTATCTTGCTGTATTAATACATTGGTATACATACATAGTAGGACAATTAGGAATAATATAAAAACATGTAATACCTTTTCGACTCGCAATTCAAGCGAGTGGAGGCGAGCGTGACACATTTTTTTTGACATGAGCGTTTTATTATATGCTTGGCGCATTTATTCTATCACACCAAGTTCGTCAGTATATTGGCAGAATTTTCAGGTTTCACAAATTAAAGCCCGAAAAATCCGAAACTTGGCGGAACAAAGCGTATTAAAAACAATAATATATTTCCATTTGCCGAACGGAACTAGCAGCAGTGACTGAAAATGTTACCTTCGTTATTTTGTTGCTGAATTTTAAACCGGTTTCGACATTAATCACCAATAAATCCTCTGAAAGCTTTCACAGATCGTCGCGGCTCAATGAACGAGTGAATGAACGAAATTATGTCCGACTCCATTTCGCTTCATACTTCACTGGAATAGAAAATTGAACTCGGACCGAATGGCTGTCAGTCATACAATAAAATAACGCGAGCGTTTGTGGTTCGCGGACCACGGGTTCAAACGCCTTTCCTATTTTAAAAACTTTCGAATAAATTATATAGATAAAGCTTTTTTGTTTTTGTTTTAGAAATAACGAGTTTGAGGATCCAAACGACCGTGTTGCGCAACTTTTGGGAACGTATTTGACTACGCTGTGACTACGCGACATTGTGAACCCGGTCGCGCGACACCACAATTTGAAACATAAAATAAATGTGTTGTGTATCGCATACAACCTCTTTTGCACGTATCAACAACAGATGTATTTTTTAACACCTACTAATTGAATAGGTATCTTATTAGATAATTTTCCTGTAGGTATTCTTTGGCCTAAAGAATTTAATGACTTTTCATAAAAGTAATTTTACTTCTTTTTCTTTGCGTTTCGATGACAAACTAAATATTTCCGGCCCAGAACTTAGCCACTTCGACTGCACTATTTGTGGCGTCCATTAAGTCCTGCTGCGAACAGGTAACAGGGCAGGCAGGACAGGAAACAAGATGAGTCATGGACTGCACCGCTGCTCCACACACACAGTCTAAATTTGGGTTTCCCGAGAGTCCCCACCTGTACATATTCTCCTTGCTCCGGCCGACCTGAGTCCGAAGTCGATTTAAAGACTTCCAGATTGGCCATGGTAATCTATGTCCAGCCGGTAGACTCTCAGAAAGCGGGAGGTAATTTTACTGATACCACTTACTAAAAAAACCAAGTCGCCGAACATATAAAATTCAAACACCAACTCTAACACATTCGCAATTGCCATGCTACTTTCCGATAGTGAGGAATTTTTATTTTGCCAGTGTAAACGAAACAGTGCATCTGAATGCGTCTAAAGCAAACCAATCGCACTCCAGAATGCAAACAGTCTCCGTCAGAGAGAGCTTCAGACGATCTTTGACGCAGAACGCTACTGGAGTTAAGGAATTCTGAATTGTGCCAATATGATTAGATGCGCGAGTGTTTCTTGACGCGAAGAATTCTCTTATCGACCTTATCGTACTAATATTAAGTATGACTCGCTTATACGGGTAATAGATTAAGATGTTTGGAATCTACCTAGATTTATGTTTTAGATTAACAGATATTATCTATTACGTCGTCGGTTAAATCATTCTCACGGAAAAATTAAAAGACACACGGAAATATTTCGCACGCATGATACGACCTATGAATATGACAAATAAACTTAAAACGCCATGGGCGGCATTTAGCGGATATTAGGTACATTATGGAGATATAAACGACGATAATATGACCGCCCCTATTTAAAAATTGCTAAATATTCGCGTAAAAAAATGGAGTGGTGATTACGTTATCATTTATCTCTACACTTGTACGTATCTTACACGGTTAGTTTTGTATCTTCAAAAAGTGCACATTATTATTACTTAGGAGAAGAATTAATTATTATAGTAAAAAAAAGTCCAATTTGCAGGAAGTTTACTTCAAAGTTATCAATAAAACCATAAAATAAACATTTGATAAAACCATGCGATGTACACATTCATAGAGTGCTTTCAATATGATCCGAACAAACAAATCCGAATAGATTTTCAATTGAACAGTCAATGTGAACGTTTCCGAGTGGAATCTTTAGCTAGCACCAATTCATTTTGCAATAAAATAAAACAATATTCTAACTGAATATAATATGGCTTTAATACCCCTCTCCTAAGAGACTAACACCGAAAAACATATTATGCAGCGAAGATCTCTGGAGTTTTTTTCATCGATGGACCTCAAAGCCTCTTAAGACATGGAAAATTGGGATAATAATACATATTGTTAAACCATTTGACATTCTATCATCGCAAACAACACTGGTCACGAGCATTACTTTTGTTCGGTCTGGCAGAATGCTCAACAAGCATTACGGGAACCCTAGCCCGCGGCTAATGGTTGAGTGATAGCATGAACGCTGTGCTGAGCCAGCTTTGTTAAGTATTTCAAGCGTAGCATGCCACATTATACATAAATATACATAAGACAAAGTGCACCTAATGTAGTTAGTAGTTTGCAGAACCGGTCCTTATGAAAATCTCTGGGAAGATGAGTAATTTTTGTTTTTAAAGGCTTCCCGTCTAATCACTAATAAAATAGAATATACGATATTGAAAAATCGCGAGAGTTTAAAATGTTATTACACACATCATATTGAAAAAAAATTACAAGTACGAAAATATTATTTCTGTTACATAACCAAAACCATCAGTTATGGTGATCATCATGAAAATTGCATGGTTCGTCCAACCCAGCAACTGTGTCTATTTAGGCTACGAGAAAGGATATTTTATTCATAGGAACTGCATTTCGTATTCTGACTAACGATCAATACCCATAATATCTCAGTCTCAGGTACCACTGCTTCATTTGTTCACGAATTCCCGAACACAGCAAACGCAAACCTGCAGTGTTTATCAAAGCTGTTGCCAGTGTGATGCTCTGCCGCCGCCTCCACCGATGTTGCGGTGTCACTGTTTGTGAATCTGTATGTGTGTGTATGTGGGTGTGTATGTATAACTCTAGTGTGGCTGTAGCTAGAACGTGGGCTTTGCCAAAATTCTAGTATTGATGTTCTCGTTTCATTGTCGTGTTTGGACTACGGTGAAAAGTTATTGCTTCTACGTGAGCCTGGTTTGAACTGGTTGGCATGTTCGATGTATAATGTAGTTATATTTTATTTATTTACTACGGTGTTCTTCTTTTTATCTACCTTGCACTATGAAAGGAAAATAAAATATATGGAAATATAATGAAATTGCATGCTCCCAGCAGGACATACAATTGGGTTATCTCTTTTAAATGATCTTCCTCTCTCTAGGAAGACTTTCCTAGGAATCTGCTATCTTATCTTATCTTATCTAATCTGACCTAGACTTACGTAAAGCTTCACAGATTTAAATCACGCCTGTAGAACAAAACACAGCTTACTGGAACGAGTATTGTAAACTCAATCTAAGTTGCATTGTATGGAAATATAATGAAATCGCATGCTCCCAGCAGGACATACAATTGGGTCATCTCCTTTAAATGATCTTTCTCTCTCTAGGAAGACTTTCCTAGGCATCTAATCTGACCTAGACTTATGTAAAGCGTTACTGATTTAAATCACGCCTGTAGCACAAAACACGGCTTACTGGAACGAGTATTGTAAACTCAATCTAAGTTGCATTGAGATTTAATTAAACAAGCCAGCAACTTTCACTCGCCTCGGCCAACTATCGCCAACTTTTATAAACAATTTAAATTGGCCCAACTTCACGCTTCCAACTATGCTAGCGTTGTTTTTTCGTTCGCATGTTCTTGTGGTTTCCACTGGTTTTGCTACGTAATCTGAGTTTTGAAGGTATTTGGCGATTTTGAAATCAATTTGTAGGTACAGTCCGCGATTTTAATATTAGGAATTAACAACAGGTCGCGCGCAATCTGTATGTGACTGACAACTATGGTCACGAATAGAATAGAATAGAATAGAAAACTCATTTATTCGCTGTATAACACAACACACAGAATAGAAAAAAGAATACATGACTAGGTATTACAATCAGTGCATTCAGATCGCGCGTGGACTGGTAACTGACGACTAACTTTGAAAATATTATAATTTTATCTACTTATTTTGGTATAAGCCCATAGCTGAATACCGTAAGTTCACACAGGCATGAGATGATACAAAGATTTCAAAATAAAGTACTGAGGGGTATCGTAGATGCTCCTTGGTACATAAGAAATTATGACCTTCATCGAGATTCAAAAGTGAATAAAGTTGACCGTGTAAAAATATGCCGAAGCTCATGAACAAGGACTTCATCATCACGTGAACGTTGAGGCTATCCAGCTCCTCGACACCACGGACACAGTGAGAAGACTGAAAAGGACAAAACCCTTTGAGTTAGTTTAGTAAACATTAATGTAATGTAGTGCAGTAAGTGCTTCCCGTAAAGAACACACGAACAAAGTGTCTTCCCCTTAAAGAGACAATAAGAAAAGTGTTGATGGACACATTCTTAGCTAACATCCACTTAGCAATTTAAGTTAAAATTTAATTACTTACTCATTAGTATTTTGGCTATTTATTTTGGATGTCTTAAAGGCAAACCAAATATTTAAAAAACCTACTTATTTTATTATACTTCTTCTAAAAGGCAGGTAGAGCTTGTCTAGGCCGAAATGACGCGCCCCACCACCGCATTTTCACTAACAATTTTTTTGTTTTAGGTTTACAGATCGTAGTTCACGTAACAGTCGACGCTCCCACACAGATGAATTGCACTCGTCATCTAAAACAACACAATAAGTAGTGGGGCGCGTCTTTTCAAACTAGACAAACTTGTTTTGTATTCTTACGTTTTTAATATCGTACAGCGGTCTTTGTGATAACTAAGAAAATAGAACAAAATAATTCAAAGCAAATAATGTTTAAAAATAATCGTACAATATATTTTTGAAGAAAATAAAACTCTCTTTCTTCAATGCAATAAAAATATTCAAATATAGCTTTTTCGTTGGAAACATTTTTATCTAATAAAAATACTTCAAATTCTCGTAGAAAACATTGAAATGCGAGCGGTAAAATTTCTTTGGCTCCTTGTTTAAAATGCCATACAAGTTCGTTTTAGTAGAGGCAAATAAAAAATATTTCTCTCTGTGTTGGTAAAGTTAATAAAATTTTGTTTCGGCGTCTGAAATAACCACGAGTCGGTTCAGTGACTGTCTATTGCACAGTAAAAAGATTATGTACTGATTTCTCAAAACGAATTGACGTCTAATGACAATCGAATAAAACAAAACTAAGCGAGGGTTAGGTCTGTTATAGGTCCACTTACGTCTCCACCAAGACACTCAAGCCTACACTGTAGAACGATCCAGCCTTAGTCGACCACGCTGACCCAGTGCGGGTTGTTTGACTTCATATACATCAACAACTCAACAGCTAAAATTAAAAACGAGGGGCTCTTAGGCTGAATTAGGGCGATTAGGTTTTAGTGGACCACGCTGACCTTTGAATTTTTTTTCCGATGTTTGCTTTTCTTCACCATAAGAGCGTCGAATAAACATACATAATGAATTCGAAATTCAAACACATTATTAGTACGTGCGGTGGAAATCAAATTAACCTTACCACTTACCACCGACGACGACGCTCTTTAAAAAGTATTAAATAGTAAAAATGTTTTTGTAGTCAAAATCTTTTTACCGTAGTCCGTGACTAGAAAACAAAACACAATATTATATTTTTGTTAGTGCTACTTTGCCATTTAATAAGTTGATTTAAAACCCAATTGAAAGTTTTGATAGGACTGTAATATCTGTTTCGCATTTTCATTTCGAAAATTCTAGAATTTAAAATAGGTACTCACAACAAGCAATCGTCTCAACATGGTAGGTATTAGTAATTTCAAATACTTAGGTTTACGAGCAAATAAAATCTGCTTCAAAGTTTTAATTTTAATTTCAAACTTAATCTTTATTTTTATAATAGATCTGAAAAAGTCTACGTGCAGATGTTTTGGAATGGTATTTAAAATATCTTGACAGGCATGTCTACCTATATATCGAAAGAAACAAATAACATTCCAGATAATTATTAGAGAACAATTTCTTCTGATACATTTCCAAGTAGTCAATAAGACACATAAAGCTAATTTGTTAGAAAGGTATTCCAGAAAATACCTATTCTAGCCACGTTCTCTCAGAATTGAGGCATTTCCAACAATTCGAACGCGAGATGTCAACTACAATAAATATCGACAGTAGTTTGAGATACTTGCTGAGAAAACTAGGAAAATAGAGATCGATTCAACAACACGAATTAATCATTTAACATTGTTTTTTTGAGAATTGACAAAATTAATTTTTTACTGTAGTACCTGTAGTATCATAGCTTTTGTAGGGGACCTTCTTAACCATTTCAATTTAATTATTTACTATCAGTTTTCTCACAAGTGTATTGAAAAACGTCGTACAACACACGGATCTTAGGTTTTATAACAAATTCGTGACATTATAAACCCTCGCCTGCGGCTCGGGCTTACAAAAGTCACCTCGTTTGTAATAAGCCACCTACGATCCTTGTATCGTAATGTACTATTACCTACTCGTAACTGCGTAGTT
Source organism: Carpatolechia fugitivella (assembly GCA_951230895.1). Taxonomy (NCBI): domain Eukaryota; kingdom Metazoa; phylum Arthropoda; class Insecta; order Lepidoptera; family Gelechiidae; genus Carpatolechia; species Carpatolechia fugitivella. The sequence continues at coordinate 5,557,548 of OX579651.1, forward strand.
AACAAGAAAGAAGTGATGAATTAATAAAACGTAATGGTTATTTTATTCCTTACATCCCAATCAATGGAATGATGCATGCAAGCTATCGATGCATTTTCTCATCAACTTGAAAGAAAAATGACAACGTATCTTTTGTGTATTTTAATCGTTTAGGTACATTACATAAGATTTCAGCGCAGAATTCGTCCTTCTCGTGAAGTAATTTAGTATAAGCCGTCACTTACGTTCCAAATCTTGTAAGATGTCTCTTTATTCCCCATTCAGTATTCATTGGAGCCTCAAATACTACCATATTGGTCGAATTCGCGTTTAATGTAAAAATGGAACATTATTCGCATTCAAAGTTTTATGCTTAAGAGTAACATTTATTTGCCTACTTATAACATTTTTTTATATTGCTCAGCTTCATAATGAAATTTTAAATCAGTAAGTTTGTTTCTTTGCAGTTGATAAAAATATACACATATTTTAGTATGAAAATGGGTAAGTGAGTCAAACATTTTACGACTAATTTTATATCGATTAATATTCAATCATTCGAGCTGAAGATTAAGTTTCATTAAAACTTTTATGATAAATTCAGAATATTTAATGGATTTTTTTCAAGAAGTACCTAATCTGAAACGGGAAAGAAAAATATGTAAAGCAATGAATTAATTAGAGTAATTTATGGGGGAAAGTTGAAAAACGAAAACAATAATTTAATATTCATTACCGGGAATTATCGCGAGACTTTTTCGACTGAAACGAAAAAAATCTAGAAAACGTTGGCAGTTTTTCTTCAGTGAAGATGTATGTAGGCAGGGTCCCTTGTCGATATTTATCGATAAAATATTTACTATGATACATTTCATATAAAAAAAAAATTGCCTTCAATTATGTTTTGAAGTATTTTTTTGTATTCATCATTATCATCTCAGCCGACTTATTATTAGTATTACTCTACATTTTTTTATATATAAAAAAAACCTTATAGCTAATTAATAGCAATATAAGTTTTTTTTACAAAATACGCATGTCTAAAATAACACAAATTTTATCCTGATCAAAATGACAAGTGCACTATTTTACCCAAGTAACGTTAAGATCCCCTGAAGAAATTAAAATAATACCCCTGACCCCTGAAGTAATTAAAATAATAGTATTAAGTAGTGGAATTTGAAATGGATTAAATGGAATAATTATTGAAGGAGGTTTTTAGACATTGGTTAATAAATATTAAGTAGCTCAGCATTTATAGATCTTCAGTGTCATAAAAGTTGTCTATGTCTGTCATTAAAACTATCTAATTTGTTTTTGAATAATATCGATATTGCGACAACCCCATCACTACTCCGTCACTTTCCCCATTAACGCTATTACGCTAAAGGTTCCGGAGCGCAACGCCCCTAATTACAAAACAAAGCTTTTTAATAAAGATATTTTTTCGTCTCTCCCTTTTGGCCACTTTCCTCCGAGTCGCGCTTTGTTGTACTAGGCTCAAAGTGGAACAATTCAAAGGAAAAAATACCTACCAAAGGAAATGTTTCGCGGTAAGATTTCGTTATTAGCGGTAAAAAGGCTGTTATCTTCGATTTGGGGTGGCCGTTTTAAACGATTAAGCTAATAGAAGATTAACGTCAATTTGTTTTTTGTTTAAATTTAGAATTACAAAAGAGAAAACGGATTTATGAAAATGTTTTTGATACATCATCGTGTTCTAAACTTGTTCTAAAGAATATTGTTCATGTTCATATTAACTTGCTACTTTTCTCCGTCCAAAGTTAGTCACTTAGGGTCATTTTTCCCCTCAGCTTATCCTCGTATTCTGTAGATTTTATTTAACATACTCGTAATGGGTATTTGACTACATTTTTTTTATTTTATAAATCTAAACTTGTTAGTTTCTGCTATCGAACACTAAAATAATTTTGGCGCTATCTTTAAAATTGACCGAGTTATAAAGGTTTGAAATTCCAATTTAGACAGAGAGGCACTTACTAGCATATGACGTCACTTACTAGTAACCTCATATAATCTCCATACAAAAAAACGTTTTTGAAAGAGACAGACATATTGAAAAAATCACTGTTAATTCGTTTTTCAACCAATTCTGTTTTTTTCTTCGCAAATCGTCTGCTACTAATCTATATTTTAAAATTAACTCATAAAATATGGTAAATTTAGGAACAGTCAAATGGGTATTGTCTCTACTTTTTCCATAGTAGGACTATCACTACGCAAAAAAGAAAACGCTATTTTGTTCTCTTTCTTCTTCATCGTGTGGGTTGTAAGGTCGAAGGTACCAATTTGTTGGTTGACATTTTAATTTTGTTGTGTACACAAACAATAGTTGGTTTGTTTATGTGCTTGAATTGAATGAATAAGCTAAACAGTCTTGTTAGAAAATACAATACAATAATAACCTTCTTTTATAAATATATTTAAAAAAAAAACGTAAGTATCAATACTATTTAGCTATTTTTGATACCTTTATTTAAAAAATAATCACTTTCCCACCTCCAAAAGCACGCTCGCATCCCACGCTCGTTAGCCACAATTTCAGCGCAATCTCTGCGGCCACCATTTCAAAAACAATTGCCGCACGCAACACAATAGTTAAAAGAATATATGAGTCGTGTTAAAACCATACATTTGCGTTTTTTCTTATTTTTTCGCCTTTTTGTGTTTTTCGCCCGCGCGACGGCCGACGTGCTAAACGGAAGTAATAACCTGAAGGCTGGGACGTTTATTTGCCGCGTTTTTCATATAAAACGGCAATACAACGCAAGTGTTTGCATTTCGACAAACAAACCGTATTAAAACTATGGCTGTTGTGGTATAAAATTAAAAAATAAGGCAAAATATTTTATTTTTTATTCTATTTCGAATTCGTCCAACAAGAATTTGATGAATGTTTGGTGTTGTATACCTGTCGAATAACCTGGCTGTGGTGTGAAAAAATCAAAACAAAACCTTTTCGGAAATTGGTTTTCGACTTTATGTCGAACACATCTATCTGACTCAAAAATAATAAACTTTTTTTTATATTTCAAATAAGCTTCAAACAACATCTAAATCGAACGGGAACATTTTTTTCCGCTCTGTTCCAGGAAGTATTTTAATCTGAATTGATCGGAATCTGAATCAGCGCCATATTAAATAAATAAAAAAAACTATTCTAATAAACTCCTCTCCTCTCTTACTTCTTTTTTTTCTTCTTTTCTTTTTTCTATTTATTTTTATAACTTTTCTTATTCTTCTTTTTTAGGGTTCCGTAGTAAAAAAGGAACCCTTATAGTTTCGGTCTGTCCGTCTGTCTGTCCGCGGCTTAGCTCAACAACGTCTGGTCAACTGTTGTTCCAAATCAGCGGAGTAGATTGTAATTATGACTCATGTATGATTCTTTATATATTTAAAAGAAAAGTATAAAAGATACAATTCCTGTGGAGTTTCTTCTGGCCGTTCTTCTTCACAGAGGACATACACTGGTAGTGAACGTGCCATCCATGATAGCTTTGACGTCGAAAAATGATTTGTAAAAATCTTAATTCGAATAAAAAATTTTGACTTTGACTTAGACTTTGACATTGACTCTTAGTACCAGAAGGCTGTAATTTGGCATGGATATACATATGAATCATACTGACAAAGCTGAAGAAAAAAATCTTAAAAAAAAAAATTTTAGTTTTCCTCTGGTACACGTCAAGAGGGGGTTATTTTTTTTTTTCACGATTACCTTATAGTGTGAGGTATCGTTGGATATGTCTTTTAAAAACAATGGGGGTTTGCTGAGACCATTTTTCGATGCTAGTGTAAGTTTTAGAAATATTCCGTTTTAAAGTGCTTATTTTTGTTAGAGTCAAGTTTCCCCCCCCTCTACCAGCGAAACCGTTGTATTTGGAAATGTGAAAAAATTCACGGTAGTAATGTATATGATGAATTTAAAAGGAAAACTATCAACATCATGTAGGCTTTACAGGTTAACGAATAACATATCAACTTATGAAATGTACTTGTACTAGTAAGAAATTCGGTACAAATATCATAAAAAAATACTTTGATAAAGTTTAAACTGTATATGTAGTAAATTTAAGTACGAGAAAAGTAAAAAAAATGTGAAATAAGTAGGCTTGACAGGTTAACGAATAAAATACCAACTTTAAAATGTACTTGTGCAAAGTAAGAAATTCAGTACAAGTATCATAGAAAATGACTTGATGGAGTCCGTCTATGTAGGTAGTAAATTTAAGTAGGTATTAGAACAGTAAAAAGACGAAAGAAGAAGAAAAATCATAACATCATTTACTAAAATAATTTCATAACCTATTTACCTTATTTACCAGTCAGTTTTAAATGTGTAACAATCGCGAGTTGCCAATGGAACATTCGAAACATTCGAATAAAACTATTTTGAATTTCGAATAAAGCGCGCCGCGCCGCGGAGCTTATGGCCCTGCGGGGCTTGCGCGCGGGGAGTCGATGTAACAAATAGAGCGGCAGCCGCGCGCGCTCATTAGCGCGAGCGACTGGATGCTGTTCGGATGTGCCTCGAAATCCTACCTATTAGATTGCAATTATTAGCACTTTGAATATTCAATTTTTTTGATTATTTTTGTTAGAATTAAGTATACTAACATATGAAAGACTTGAAATTACAATACTATTTCTTTTTCAATTCCAGTTAGATATTCCATAAACTATTATAATTTTATTTAGCAATTTAGTCTAGCCTACTTTTATTTCCAAAAACTTAGTTCTCAGCGGAGCAATTTTCATTCGTAGTACTTACATAATATTGTAGATAAAATTAAATATAGGTACTACCTATATAATAGGTTATAGGTACGTTTCTTTTTAAGTTTCTCTTTAGCTATTCTTTTATTAGGCAACTACGGAACCCTACACTTTGCGTGGTCCGACACGTGCTTGGCCAGTTATTTCTTTTTTATTCTTATTCTATTCTATTCATACATTGATTTCTGTTGTAAATCAATGGCGCCATATCTAAACTCGCTTATAAAATCCTCTACCTGCACCTATAGTTTACATAAACTCTTGAATTCATAGCTACGAAATTCTACAGCACAGCTTGCTGCATTTAATTTCCAAGAACATTTCTGTTTCCACAATTCACTATGAGCGCAGTCCTTAAGAATGCGGCTTAATTAAAAAATATTTTCATTTAAAAATGTGCAAACAAAATATTTTCACTGAGTTAACATAATAACCGTTAGTGCAGCGATCCCCATGCGTTCGCTGTGAACCAAGACACTTAATTTATTTTTTGCGACGTTTCGTCTGTGAGCACTGCGCTAGGGTTGAAAGAACAGGTGGAATTTTAGTGTACAAAGTCGGGGGTTAAAAAACGAATCAGAAGAAAAACTAGAACTATAGGTCCATCGGTGCCACATTGATGACCGTAGGATCCGTCTTTATTGGTTGAACAGCTGATCTGATGTTTTTTTTTATTATTATCTAAATTTGCTCACATAGCCCGAAGAATTGCGAGACTTAAGTAGCAGAGGGCGAGGCACATTAAACGGAGAACCGACGAACGCTTCGGCACAGAAAATTTCTCGAATGGCGACCACGCACCGCACAAGGTGGACCGACTATCTGGTGAAGGTCACGGGTAGCCGCTGGAAGCGGGCAGCGCAGGACCGGTCGTTGTGGAGATTTTTGGGGGAGGCCTTTATCCAGCAGTGGACGTCTTTCGGCTGAGATGATGATGATGATCCAAATAGCTGTTCACTGGCAGCTCTACTCGCGTTGTTTGTGGATTTTCCCAGTTTTTAAAACGATTTTCCTTAGATTGTCAATCCAATACCCAATTCTTCATGTTTTGATACCTACTTTTTTTTCATCTATCAAATTCAATCAAGTTCCGGTGATGAGAAATTAAAAACATCAAAAACACAATTTACCGCAAGAACAACAGGAAAATTTCCTTTAAGTAGCAAGGAACCCTAAAAACAGCAAAATAAACATAGCGGTTCCAAAAAATACTTTATGTCAAACAATATTTGTTCGTTCATCTCTCGGGCCGGCTGAGTGCCTACCGCCGAACTTCAAAGCTGGGCCAAACGGAGCAACGGAAACTCTCAAGACGATTGTAACGTTGATTAAACTTCGAATACGAAATAGGTACATTTCCTGTCTTCCTGAGATTAGATTCGTGTTTATTCAGCCAATAGCGATTTACCAACTCATTAAATAAAAACATAATTGATTAATAAGCAATAATTTTACCCTGCTTCAGATAATTTTGGAAAAAAATCTTAGGGACTTTCTAGAATTTTAGGCTGACAAGTATGAATCATGAAAAATACATTTTCCATGTCAAACGTCTTTTCATCTTTTTTAGTTGTCCGCTCGCGTTGTGTAATATTTATCCCTTGGGAATATATATTTTCTCGTAAAAGTATTCTGTTTTTAATCCAGGGTAAAAACTATCTTCATTCCAAAAAAATCGTCTCTTCTGCTACCCTGTACTACCTGCGTGCAATGCAGTGGCTTCTCATGAGCTGGCTTTTCGATCTGTTTTATAACTTTTCCTTTTAACGATAATGTGGTCAGTAAATAAACTTCGGCAAGCGGCAAGAGCCTTACCTTGCCCATTGTTACTCCCCAACAGCATTATATCGTGTGGGCTTTAAAATTACCCAACACACACAAAGTATTGCCCGGCAACCCTAACGTACTCAATGCACTTTGAATAATGAATACAAGTCGTATTACCGGGTTTTATTTACAGAGAGCGACGTCGTCGGTGCGTTCCATAATGGCTTAAAAGCTGTATCTTTAAGACTGTTTTTGCACATTTCTGAGGAAGAACTTAACACGGCGCTAACAGCTTTCTAGATTGTTGATGGTTTCCTTTTATAAGAAGATCAGTATGGTTTATAAGAGCTACTGAGTTTATCTAAGATCGACTAAACAATTTAACCATTATAGTGTTAACTTTTATTTTATAAGCACACAGACAAACATAATTACCAAATCCCTTTAATCATTATTATATATGCCCGTTAAAACATTTTTTGTGTTAAGAATTTTAATGCCAAAATGTACATTCAAATGAAGCCCTTTTTCATTGATTAAAAATTACTTGATTTGCCCGCTGAAAATAGGCAATTTATAATAACCGGCCAAGCACGTGTCGGGCCACGCATAGTGTAGGGTTCCGTAGTTATCCAATACCACTTATACGTACCTGTTTAAGACAGTTAACTTTCATCAAAATATTTTTCTATGATATTTGTAGTACCAAATTTCTTACTTGTACAAGTATATTTTATAAGTTGATCTTTTATTCGATAACCTGTAAAGCCTACTTGATGTTGTTAATTTTCCTTTTAAATTCATCATATACACGACTACCGTGATTTTTTTCATATTTCAAAAAAGGTTTCGCTGGTAGGGGGGAGGACACTTAACTCTAACAAAAATAATCACTTTAAAACGAAATATTTCTGAAACGTACACTCGCATCGAAAAATGGCTTTAGCAAACCCCTATTATTTAAAAAAAAACCTGTCCAACAATACCTCACACTATAAGGTAGTCGTGAATAAAAAAAATAACCCCCACTTCAAGTGTACCGGGACGCGTACTGTGAGCTTGCAGCTAAAAGTACCTCAACATCGTACTGCAGCGTTTCGTGACAGTTTCACATATGCGGCTACCAAATGTTGGAACAACCTGCCTCCCCCGATTAGGGAACTCAGATCTTTGGGCACATTTAAGCTCAAATTAAAAAAAAAATACTTTTATATCAGAGTGAGTTTCCGTCGGGAAGCAGGGTTGTTCCTACATACTGTGCATAAATCTTTTATGATGATAATCCATTCGTGGTTGGATGGTTGTGGTCGGGACTGGACGTGCGGGCTTTAATTTAATTTTCTGGCAGTTATGGTTTGGTCTAGCTCTAAGCAAATGGTGACTGGCTGCGTATAGCGTACACGCTATTACTGGGGCTGCGCTGGTCTGAAAATCAGCGCTGTGGCCCCGGCCGCAGCGCACGCCGAGACTTAGCCCTGTTTGACATCGCACTACACTCGGGTCAATAATAGGGTATGTTGGTTGCACTCACCTACATATCCCGAGTTTGTGTAAATTGTTTTTGTTTAAATAGTGATGTTTTTTTTAATTTGTTCTTATGATTGTTGTGTTGTATTGTGTTTAGTGTCAAATAAATGTTGTCTATGTCTATGTATACCTACCAGAGAAACCCTAAATTTTTTTTTATTTTATTCTTCAGTGGTATAGACAAACATTGTGAGAAAACCTGCACACTCCTGCGAAGAAAATTTATAATTTCCTAAAAAAGATGTGGAAGCTAAGAAATCTCTCAGCTCATCGAATGGAGCATGAATCGTTGCAAATGACCCGCCGCCGCCGCGAGCGGTTCATTACTACCGCATCGGAAATTAATTCCTCGTGGGCCGACCGTCAGTTAAACTGTTTTACATCTGATCCCCTGATTGCGGACTAGTGCCAATATTGAAGCGGAATGACATCAATGAATGGCTGATATCGAAAGATATGATGTTTCACTCCGAACTGAAAGATGGATCATAATTCATGGAATGTTAAACAAGGGTCGGGCAATGACAGTTCCTACATCTGTATCCTCAGAAGTTACTTTAAACTGTTTAACATTTTAATTGCCGTATCATGATGAGCTACTTCCAAAATTGGAGTGGAGTGATGCTGATTAATATTTGATAAAATTATGTTGATAGTGATGTTATCATGAGTAAAAACGGTAATTTTTCACTTCAAAATGTTTTTTAGCTCAAATCAGCAAAATACACAAGTCGCGTATCGTTGCAAGAGCAGCAAAATAACACGCGTCCCACAAATAAACATCAAACCCGGACCTCGTGATCATTAACACAATTACACTATTTCTAATTTAATATAGTATTAAGTCAAATAGCTTCTATTGTTCTAATAATACAATTTGTATTTTTTAAGAACTGTATTTTCTCATTTTCATGTCGATGCCTAAGAAACAAGAAATACTTAGTTTAGGCATGGCATTCATATTTTGTCTGCTTTATTTTTTATTTTTGTATTTCCGTAGATGTTTCAAATTAAGTTTTTATTGAAATAAATATCGTATCTCAAATACACATCCGCACCGAAAGATTCAAATCTACCCTTAGATATGTAACGTTACAGAAATACAGATAATAAGTCGAATAGATAAGCAATAGCTGAAGCTGTGGCTGAAGTGAAGTGAAATCTTAGGATTTACAAGACCAAAGCAAACATTGATACACATTTATATCATTATAATATATGTTGCATCATTTACTTTCTAATACTAGCTAGAACCTTTGTTTTGATTATCTCTTCTTGATGGTTAAAGATAACCCACCGAGGGTATGAAGCAATATGGGATCGGACTACTTTTTTTTATTGTATAAATCCAAACTTCTTAGTTTTTGCTATCGAATACTAAAAGAATTAGACAGAGAGGCACATACCCACGTGACGTCATTTGTTAGTAACGCCAAATAATCTCCATACAAAAAATCGTTTTTGAAAGAGACAGACATATTAAAACTTTAAAAAATCACTGTAAATTTGTTTTTCAACCGATTCTGTTTTTTTTCTTCCCGAATCATCTGCTACTAATCTTTATTTTAAAAATAATTCATAAAATATGGTGAACAGTCCGATCCCCTATTAGAGAATAGAAGTGACCAAACGCTACAGCAATTCGTAACAAAATGATGATGACGATGATCTTCCCGACCGGTTTCCGCCATGGCGACCAAATATTCCTAACAACAGTCAATAAAGTTTAAACAAGCGTTTGTAATCATTATTACGAACCTTGTGTCAATTACAAATGCCCCAGCCTAATAGAAAATGCATTACCAACTATACCAAACCGCCAAAATGATATCGTCCGATTCCATAATGCCAAACTAATGCTAATATTGGAACGGAACATGAATGATTCAGCTAGATATAGGATATCCTATTTACTTTATTTTCTATACTGGTATTATGAACTGCTGTTTTGTAATGCATAATGTAATTCTTTTATTAGAAGATTTTCATAATTTCACTGCTTGATTCTAAGGAAACTAAAAATTATTTTTTAGAGAATGAATTTAAATATTCGTATTATTAGGTATAAAAATTTATATCAATGGAATGTCTGCCCCATAACATCTATATTTGGATGTTACATAGGATTGAATATTGGGAAAACAATTTTAGTTCAATCTGATGCAGTGATTGGGGAGAATTGTGCTCGACATGTTGATTTGGTAAATGTCGATATTAGGTTAATTATTGTTGTGACTGCTATTATTAGGGTTAGATATTCATATGACTTAGGGTCCCTTAGGAGGACTTAGAGGACCTTAGGGTGATCAAAAAATCTTTCAAAGGATACACTTCTACCGTCTCAGCACCGCTGCCACCCCGCTTTACTTACTTTGTGCTTGTGCTTGTAGACTCTCTCTTTCTCAATCTTTTAATGTCATAAATTATTATTGTCTTCTTTCTGGTGTTATCTGGAATTAATCAAGTATAAACATTTTAACTTTAAACTGCGAATAAGATCGATATTATATTTAAATTGTTAATAATATCAAATCTCTTGTTGACTTAAGGCCACAACGAGAATTATAAAAAACCATTGAATGAAAATGTTCACGACACACAATTTTCGAAATGACGTCACAATGAAAAAGCAAATGACAGTCTCGTAAATTATAAAGTAACATTTTCCCAAAGAGTTCCATTTTCCATTCTTTTATTGTAAGTGGATTTGTCCAGAGACTTTCAATATGCCTACATTTAAACTCTACTACACTATATTATATAGAATACCTTCTGCCACTGAAAAAAAATCATCAAACTAAAAAAAGACAGTTACGAAAGCTCAAAGGACGACGATATCACAGCACAAAAGACTCACACAAAAGTCAGGCGCTGAAAACTACTGGAATATATCCAGCCAGTAGTGAAACAACCCCAACAAAAACAGTCGCCGCGGCTCCGCGCAGCAAACAAACCGTACGGCTTTGACGTGCATGTAGGTGGCAACATTTTGTTTTATAAGGCATCACTTTTGGGTAAAACGAGGTAGGTAACTGCGTCGTCGTCGTCGTCGTTGTTGCATACATAGAAGGTTATGAACGTGGCACCGCCCTTGCAAATTCCTTGATCTATTATTCAGATAAAAACAAAAAATGCAAGATGATCGTAAATCTTGAACGTAGAGTGGTTTTAAAAATGTCGTGGGAAGCAAGTTGTTACACTTTTGTAACCTAAGGTAAAATCCTAATTCTGAGTATAAACTACAAATATTTTTTAATCAATTTCGCTGTAAGTATTAAGTAATTTCTCTTTAAGTCTTTGTTGCGTTATGCTTATCAAGGCGACTACGCCGCTTTTCACGCCCGACTAATTATAAAACTACTTACTGTTATAATACACTGTGTTAATAGTAACAACAGTATCAATGATGCCAATAACCACAACCATTATCGTACGCACAAAATTGAACGTGTACAGGCATTATTTCAATCAAACCGTCTAAACATGTTCAGATCAATGGAAAATTGGAAACTGTCTGCTTCCTCAATATGGAAATGACGGGCGCGCTCCAACTAGCGTTTAGCTGAATCATCAGCTGCACAATGTGTGCAAACTGAGGGACTTTTGATCCGAATGCTGTAAAATGGACCACAGTGCGTTTGTGGAATATCGTGGTCGATTTGCTCTTCGAAATACCGAGTTTGTGTATCTATTGGTGCTTATGCGTGCACGTGCAATACGGTGCACACTGGTGCTTTCGGTTTTGCAAATCTGCCTTCAATTATGTTTGAACTTTAGTGTAAGTATTTGAAAAAAAATGTAGCTTAAAAACTGATACAACATAACACAGTAATAAATCGCAGTAATAGTTAGCAGTAATGCAAAGTAAAAATCTCACATCAACAAGCTAATAGAGCTGTACAGAATTGGCCAAATGCGTGTCAGACCACGCACTGTAGTTCCGTAATGTCACAATATACGTACCATACGGTATCTTTAATCATCTCATCATTCAAAGACCTATTCCAACATATCCCTTAGTAGACATCATCATCATCGTGTGGGTTGCAAAGTCGACAACCGACTCAAAATACATTCAATATTCTAACTGAAACTGAAGTATATACCTTATATCACAACAAACATTGAGGTTTCCAACTGAAATTCAAACGTAAGTAATTATTAATCAAAATATAGTATTTCCTGACTTTCCTGTTATATTTATCTAAAACCTACAACATTGCAGGTAAACTAATGTTGGATATTAATTTCAGTGAGTGCAATATTATGCAAGTTCAAAATATGTCCGGTTTGAAGATGGGCAATATCTATGGTATTATATGGTACAGAACATAAGTTGTTCAGTTTCATGGGCTGAGTTAAATACCGGAGAGGTTTTGCGACGTTTCACTAAACACGTTGTATAAAGAACTTCCATATTCAGAAGCGTAGTGTCAGCTTTTGGTCGCTATCTATTAATTTATACTATACTGGCATAAGTACAGTGGCGAGTTAACTTAATCGGTAGTCTAAGCTCGCTTATATCCATTAAAGTAAGATATACTCTGTCTATACCCGATTAGATTAGAAATAAGTAAAAAAAGTTATTTTGTAATCACACTTCACGTAGTACATATTTTTATTATCCACGTAAAGGTAGGTAGTCGTTCAAATCGTTCACATATTATACAGCGTGGAAACGTTAATTGTACTCACTCGATTTATCCTAAACTACACAAGATACCGAGAAACCGATTACTGACAATAAAAGTGCCCCACAAGCTCTATCAAATGGTATTAATAACTTTTTGAAAAATTAATGGGATATAAATAATATTGTTTTGCTCGTGGGGCACTTCAGTAATCAGTATCTCGGTATCTTGTACGAGTATAGTTTAGAATAAATCGAACTAAAAAACGTTTCCACCTTATATACTGTCAAAATAGAGCGGAATTCTATTTTGAGTTTTGTGGTTAGTACACACCAACAAACACATTTTCGCAATAATTTATAACATTCATAGAATTGAATAATTTCGCCGATACAGTTTAGGTGCCTTTTAGAGCCTCCCTCGCAATAAGCGCGGGTATAAATCAATTCACGTGTCAACGAGCTTAAACAAATCATAACTTTTAATTAGTTTGTTACCGCTACAGTTTGCTTTTGACGCAAAACAAAAGACTGCGAACTCGATAGCAAGCTAACACAGTTTATAAAATGTTTAAATTTCAGGCGTGGCTGTAGGAAGTCTAAGCACGTCAGTCAAACTAGTTTCCGCTTAAAGTTTATCTGTTTATCTAATGGTTTATTTGCATTACATTACAAGGGCACGTTCTTATCCCTTAAGGGGTGAATAGAGCTCAAGTTGGCTCACAAAATTTGATCATATTCGCTGATCTAACTATGGAAATTAACTTTTAAGGACGCACTGGCAGCGGCAGTTTTTGTACCACTTTTCTCAAAAAAAAAAAAAAAAAAAAAAAAAATTATCAAATTAATTAACTAACTAAAAAGGTAATTTTCTTCTCGTATATTAAACGAGTATTGTTTGCTTCGAAATGCCTGTTTGCTTCAAAGACTTACGCAAGTCTTGTGAATTAATACACTCTACAGATTGTTTGTTCCTTGCTAAAACGGCTTCTGTAATATTGATTCGATCGATTCAATTTTCGCCGCCGCTAAGCTGCATAATTTACTCGCGCCCATCGCCAGCGGATTACGCAAAAAGACTCACCATCCATTTGTATCCAATTTAAAATCAAATTAGAAGTAAATACACTTTCTATTTCATCCAATCACGTGCGAGGACGCTTGAGTCGGCCGTGACGCGCGCTACAGGAAAATTTCCCTGAATTCCCGTGGCGTGATTTTTGAAATTCTTGCGCTGAGTTTGCATAGAATCTGTGGCAGAATTAAAATACAAACGGTTGAGAAAATTTAAGTTCTAAAAGTAATACAGATTAAAGAATATGCTTTTGAGAACTCTGGTTATTGCGGCTTTTCCACGACGGGTTTTGGTGTTAATATCAGGTTTACTTTTAAAATATTGTTTACCCATACGAATTTAATTTTATATAATTTGTGAGTCTTACGTTCAAAGTAAATCTTGAAATTAATTACCTAACTAATTAATTAATCTAAATAATTTGAAATGTCACAATTTTTTATATCTTCACTACAACTACAACCTAAAGTGTCTTGCGCAGTTTTGTCGAGAAGATTTTAAAAATCACACTCCAGGGCCGGCGGGAGATTTCCCCAAATCGAATTCCGTTCCAGATCCGGAATGGCCTTAATTTAACGGACGAATTTGTCTAATTCCAATTCTTATGCTGTGACAAATGTAGTGATTTTCATTCAGGCGCCGTCTTTTTCCAACTTTTACTTTTCTCTTACTTTCTGTAGCGCAATACTTTTTCTAAGCTTAAACCCTTAATTCTCGTCTCGGGATAAACGCACTTTGGAATACGTTGAATATAAATTAATCGCAGATTATACAGGTTTAAACCTTTCTAAAGTTCAAAGCGGGGGAAGTTGGCTCTGGGCTTGCAATTTGGGGTCGTACTGGTATTTGCGAGAAACTGAGACATGGCGCTGCTTGTTCCACATGTACATACCCGATATACTGCAAAAAAACCTAGCCTTTCATTGTGATTTCTTATTTAGTGCTAAAGACCTGTTGGTATGTTTTCCTCAGATAAAAAATGTTATAGTTGATAGTGTTGATAATGCAATGTATAGAATGTTTTTTTTTTATTGTACTACAAGACATACTTATTATTGACTGTCACGCAAAAAAAAAAAAACAAAAAACCAGGACTTTATACTCATTGTATAAATCAATTAACATACATACATACATATATGGGGAAATCTTCACACACAGCCATCTGATCCCAAACAAATTAATATATCGGGACAGTTCAGCTTGCAGCAGCGGTGGTCTAGTGGCTAGGGCCGCTGCCTCCCGTCCGGGAGACGTGGGTTCGAGCCCCACCACGTACCAACGTGTTTTCGAATTTCGAATTCATATGTACGTTTATTCGACGCTCTTACGGTGAAGGAAAACATCGTGATGAAATCTGCACACTCCTGCGAATAAATTCAAAGATTGTGTGTGAAGTCGACTAACCCGCACTGGGCCAGCGTGGGCGACGTATATGAGCTGCGATTGAGTTCACCTTTGTTTGTATTAGAGACTGCCCTGTCTGACCGACCTGTCAAGAATCCCGGGAAATTACCCTAGTATTCCGTCGCTAGTCTATTCCTACAAGTTCCCGCCCACTCCCGCCCGTTCCCGCCAGTTTCCACCAGCCCGGTAATTGCGAACGTTTGTAGCTTTTTATTTAACCCAACTAATTAGCAAGTATCTAATTGGCCTGTAAAACAATAAAGATGACTTATGAACTCCGAAAACGGTTCCATTTGCAGCTTCCCGTTACGAAATGTCGTTTATAATATTTATGAAGTCCTTAAACATTATATTTGAAATTTTCCATTATGATTTATTAATTATTTCGAGGCCGATTTCTTTTTAAACTGTTTTATGTGTTTTTTTATTGTTTCCATTACTATGAAGCTTCTAATAAGTTGTACCTGTAATTCTAAAGGTCTTATAAGCCATCTTGCTCTTTTCGACACAACATCAACGGTCCGTTACAGTCCACTGTTGGACTATGAGCCTCCTACACTTAAGTGGAGGGTTTTTCCATAATCTCCACGCTTGGCAGGCGGGTTGGAGATCGCAGATTAAAAAGTAACTGTATCAGAGAGCGCTGCTGCCCGTTCCTTGTTCAATGTGTAAATTGAAATTTAAATTGAAATTGCTTTACTGTGGATATTGTTGTGTAGTCCCTAAGTCACCTCTCACGACACCCACGGGAAGAGTAGGGGTTAGTGACAAATGTATACTCTACCGTCATCACACGGCTAACACAGCACAGATTTCGACACAACACAGATAGCAAAAACACTACCACTACGGCTTCTACTAAAACAGCGGGTGGTTGATTCGCAGCCGGATTTGGTCAATTAATTGCAAACAAGGTTACACAGGCTAGCGGCCATTTTTATTTCAAATCCTTAGAACTTGCCTGTTTCTATTTTTATCCCAATTTGTGGGGCCCGAGCGAACCTAAGTTAAATCTTGGAAGTGTTCCAGAGTGTATCACAGTTTTGCCAGTAGCATGCCAGGGGGAGGCATGAATTAAATAGTTCCATAAATATGCTCCGGCGTTCTAGTTGAAAAATTCTATAAACATGCCGTGTTCCAGTTGTGGGTAGTTGAAAAACTTTATAACGCCAACAGATATAAAGTCTGGTTAAAGAGTGGTTTATCTGTGCGGTGGGAATTATATTTTGTTGAAGGATAAGAAGATTCTATGACTTTTGTTGGTTTCGGTTTTTACATAGTTTTTTGTTTAATTTTAACTTGAATGACAAATTGTTGTTGTTGTTGAGTCTTTTATACGTACATATATTCTGTGATAAAAGTAATAATTTCGTCAAATGCGTCTATACTCCCTGGTTCTTGATTTAGGTAAAAAAATAATTATTATAAGTACCTAAGGTACTACCACGACTTAAAAAAAAGCTTCTCTTTGACGTAACAACTAAAAACAAATCGTCCGGTACAAAATCAAACTAAACCCGAGCGAAAACACATGTTAGAAAAGAATTTCTCTTGCAAAAAGCTAAACACATTCAAATATCCCAAAAAAGATATTAGCGGGAACGAATAGCTTTTTGTGATACAATCCTATAAAACATTGAACGACGGTAATACGTTCTACGACAGCCCACACAAAACCAATGTAAATAGGACTTCCTTTACCAATATTTACCATAGGAATCGTATGTCACCATGTGCTGGATAATTAGACCAGTTGCCTGTAAATACGAGAAGTGAGTTCGTCAATCTTATTGTCATTCAATTTGAATTTCCGCACCCGCCCCGTTTTTGCAGCCCCGTAGGGTAAAGTAGTAAAATGTTCTTATTATTATGATGTTTTACGAAGGGAGCAGTCTCCGTGGCCGAGCGAAGGGCGTTGTAAGTTAGCGAAGGTTTTTAGTTCGAAACCGGGTATTATTGGTTAAACAAAAACACTTTCACAAAATTAAGATGATTTCGTGCGTGGAAAAACACGTTAAGCTGTAAGTGGTAAGGGAATGAATAAACTAGTGGCTCCGTGAGCTGTAGACCTCGCGAGTACTTTTTTTTTAAATTGCTGAATAAATCTCGATAGCGCGTTTTAGAAAATCCGTTCCACTGTACAGCGCCATCTGTTGATAAATATCAAATACGTAAATACTTAGACTAAAAGATGCTTTGTTACAATAATTCATTTAGAAATTTAATTTATATTTAAGTTTGTATTATTATTATTTATTTTTATTTTTTATTGGTTGAGAAATATGACCCGTAGAGGAAAACAGCCTCAGCGGTAGACCTTGTAAGCTGGCAACCCCCATAACTCCGTCATTTTTTTAAAATTTCCAAAAACTGACTTGACAAAAAATTTGATTAATTTATTGAACCTGCTCACAAAATTTCACGAGAATCGGTTGAGAAACGCGACCTATAGAGTGGAACAAACAGACACACACACAAACAGACATACAAAAGCAATTTTGGCCAAGCTGAAGCAGAGACGCTTCGCTCGCTCGGTCATTTATGATGTAGAGACCACCACAGTACTCATCGCTCCACCAATCACCTCGCATCTTCATCACCTAATTAGATCTTATACTGTATGAATGTAATGGATCTTGTGAAGTTGGTGGGGGCTCCCACGCGAAGGAAAATTGTTCTATTCTGCTTGCTCAAAGTTAGCGGTATCGTGCGCAGCTCGAGATTCATTTGTTTTTTTTGGGTTTCGCGAATGTTTGGAAGTGCTGAATTTTGTAATCCTTTCCTCGTAAGGGATTCAATGTTTGGATTTTGTTATCAGTATTTTGATAGTATTAAAAACTCTTACTCAACGACGTACCATTAGATATAGATAGTTTCATGAATTGTCTTGTACTTGTCGAATGATTTCATAAGTATTTTATTTTTTCTTATAATAATTTTCTTTAAATTTATTTTGTAAGGTTCGTAGTTTACGTATATTTTAAGCCTTAATACTAGCCTAAAAAAGCCTATTAATAAAATAGTTATTTACCTGATAACCAATTTATAAAAACAGTCTAACAAAAAAAACTTGGCTTTCTGTAACAAAACTTACAAAATAACACTGCCTTAGCTTGCTATTCAATTTATGTAAGTATATAGAGCTCTAGACAGTAGGTATGGGGAGTTTTGCTCCTCGTCAGCTCCGAGCAACTCCGGCTAATTAGCGATTCAGTTATCAAAAGTTGCCAAAGTAGTTGTTCAACTTGCCCCCCTTGCCCCGCGGTACAGTCAGTCACAAAAGGTGTTGGATATTATGGACATTTATTTCTTTCAAAGTTCGTATCGCGGTACTGTATTACGTAATGGTAATACCATACCATAGGGTAGACATAGTAGTAGGTCAGTAAGGAAAAAAAGAAAATATTGTCTTTTTTTAGTTATGTAATCACTCTACCTTGTCTGTAGCTCAAAATAAACAAAATAATATCTTATTCAACAAATAATAATAATAAATAATAATAAATATGTGGGGACATCTTCACACCATGTATATCGTATTATCTTAGTATTCAAAATACACCTCCACTTGCTTCTTTTTATTTCAAGAAGTTAAGGTTATATAGGGGAACTTCACAGGGTCAAGTTATCTGTGACATAATCTCCGTTCAAGAAAATACAAAAAAATTCGCGTCAGTACTCTTACAAGATAAAATGTTGATTGACAAGTCAGCCATTTATGGTTCAAAAAGATGTTGACGTCAAATTCAAATTCAAACACAATGATAAATTATTTTCTTTTTTAGGTTAATTAGTAATAATAAATGAAATTAGCACCAGGGCTTATATGAAATATTTAGAGCGATCTATTCCCTAGTTAATGTAAAGTAATTTATTTTCCATACAAGCAAATACCCATCTGAATAAAAAAAATAAAAAAATTGTGAGCATCAGTGTACCTTGGCCTTAATTCGCAAAGCAAGCCCGGAGTCACGCTTACAACAACATTTGATTTTAATTAACTCAAAACGGGAACTCTTTGTTATAATAACATTGGAAATACGATGAGGAAATATTAGACGATGCGACATAGAACAGTCACGTTAATGTATGTGGCTTTTCCTATACACCGTGAAATTTACATCGTTTTGTTCCCGCCGTGTAGTGATAGTACCCGTCAAACTGAACAACTTTTCACGAAAAAAAAATTCCAGTGACAAAAAAACTTTTAGTCTCTCCATACAAAATGGGTCGCTCGGGAGTCTCACTTTGTATGGAGAGACCAAAAATTTTTTTGTCGCAGGAATTTTTTTTTCGTGAAAAATTGTTCAGTTTGACGTGTACTATCCTTCTATCACTACACGGCGGGAACAAAACGATGTAAATTTCATGCTGTAGTATGAACGTAGATGCAAAATTAATTCAAACAACGTAATCCGGGAACTCTCGCATCATCAATATCAACAGCTCATATACGTCCCCACCGAGGGGTATGAGCCTACCCCGAACTAGGCCTAAGTCTGTAATACAGTGAGTTAACTTCCTATTCTGCGTTGTGACCTATTATAGGTCTCCACAAAATGACAGGACACAATATCATAAAATTATGTAGCGAAACCGTTAAAACGACCAATAAATATAAATTTCCGGAAAGAAATTCCTATATATTATGAAGGATCAGCAATGAGCTGAATGTACCCTATCATGTTATGGAAACTATCACTAACACCTTGTTATTTGAATCGAAGAGTATTTTAATTAATACATCGCCTAACCCGTAGTAGGCTGCCCGATATTCTCCGTCATCATGTTGTTTGTAAGGTCAACAACCGACCCCCAACTCCCAGGTTTGTGAACCCCCGTTGGGAACATGAATATTATTGTATTATTATTAAATAAAATAATTACGATTACATTTTAGTGAACACTGAACGATTATTTGTTTGTGCTTTTGGTATGGTATGGTATCGGATATATTGGGTTTTTGTATTTATATTGGGTTAGTTATTCGCATAGTGTTTTTCTCCATAGCCAAGTAACCTACCTACATTATTATAATGACGTCAAGTTTAATTGGGAAGAATCAGGTCCTTTTTTTTAAGAACACGAAGCTGAAAACCTTGTCAAAAGCACTAACAGACACTTGAAAATTTAAATCCACTAAACTACCTAACTGAACTTAAACTTTTTGGACTTAATTCTATCCTAAACATTTCTTCTATATTAAGACGTAGACACGTGTTTCTATAAATATAAAGCAAAAGTAACTTCGACTCAATTACGTAATCCGATTCGTTACAGCAATTCTCAAGTGTTCGAAAACTTTGAACAAACAAGTAACAAACTTAACTTGCCAATAACTCTGCGTGAGCCATTAAATCGCGAATAAAAACAAAACAAAATTCATAAACACCGAACTCTGGCAGTTGGACGGTTCGCCAGCCAGTTGCTCGAGTTTCAAAAATTAAAAACGGAACTGGCCGTGTTGGGATTTCCGATTTTTAAAAACACAGAAAGGTTTGGTTATGGTATGAAAATCTAATTTTAGTATTCTAAATTCGTTTTATTTTTTAACTAATTAGTTTGAACCTGAAACTAATTTAACGGGATTAACAGAATAAGCCGTTTTGGAGGCATCTGAGGTATTATCAAAAAATGTATACAACCAATCCTACACTGAAAAATCACAGTTATTAAGATAATTATTTGTTTTTACCTTTAAAAACGCATCATTAAACACGTATAACGTACACGTCCACGTACGTACGTACGTACGTTTTTATAACATTTTACGAACCCCTAAAATCGTAAATCCCTATACGCTTAGTCCCATGAATTTTACATATTGATGTAATGTAACGTAACAAAAATATGAATGAACATAAATAATAATGAATGGATTCGTTTAGTTTAAAAATAAAAGAGGTACTAAAATTTAAAAGTAATATGTAGGTTCATGTATCTTCTACTTAATTTTAATATAATATTAGGTAGCAAGATGTTTGCCCATTCAAAATCCAAAAATATTACTTAAAAGAACGCTTTATTTTTTCTTGCTCTTTTCCATTCCATAACAAATTTTACCTTGGAAAATTTAAAACCGGCTTGCTACACAAACAATTCTTTATAGCACCGCAGTAACGCTTTTAGCAGCTAATAACGCCTTTATTCAACCTTTAGCGAGTTAGTGAGTAAATCAGCCGCGCAGTTACAAACACCTGATCCCACCGCCGCGACTCCTCAAAATTATTACTTACATTTTCTTATTCTACTACGGGAAAGCTCAACTGAATTATAACAAACAAGTGAATTTCCTTTTATGGGTTTTTTATTTATTTTTTACCTACAAAAAAGTACTAAACTAAACGTGTATAAGAACAGGATGGGTAACAAAGGAAAGGACTCTACTAAATAATATTAGAGTTGGTTATTCTTCTTCTTAGAGTGTCAATGGTACGGTCGGTGACAGACACCTGAGACAGATGCGCCTAGATGTGCGTACTTGGCTGTCTGAGTTAATTTTGTAACGATAGTACAACTATAGTTTGCCCATACTTTGTTTGTAGGTAATTTTATTTAACATTAAGACGTACCAAATACAAAACAAAAACTCTTTATTTTGGTTTTCTTTTTTTTTTTTATTCCCCCCGTTGTAATCATCGTACTACTCTACCTCTCTGCATTAATTTTAAATATTACCAATTGTAATTCGAAAAATCATTCAAATATAAAAATGTCCACACCAATCATTATCCACTCAACCATCACGGCGCGATAATGGAACCATCTCATTGGCCCTCCCATCCCGTTCTCTATTTAAAAAGCAATTTCAAAACTGGAATTCCAGTTACCAAGGCAACTATTCATAAGGCTTAAGACTCAACCGCATTTTAAAGGAGAGTGGCCACTAAGCAATTAGATTAAAAGTGGTTCCCAGACGCACTAATTAAAGTTCCTGTTTCAAAGAGGTTTTAATATTAGTGGAATTATGGAGAAGACGGTTGATAAAGAGAGTTTCTTTGTTAGAAGCTTTATGTCTAAACTCATTTATTTTATTAAAAAGTAAAAATCAACTTTACTGAGTTGTTAGTTTTAAAAAAGGAACATTACAGTCATTAAATACATGATTAAATAATACTATTGAGAGCTTTCTTGTAACTTTAAGTAGGTTCAATGAATGCGCAAAATATTTGTAAGCAAAGCCAAACAGTGTGACATTTGTATCCCTTCGTAAGTACCTACTAAAATTATAAATATTGTTGTATGTATATACTTAATTTTAGCGCAATTATATATTATGTACTTCGACGAGTACCTTTGAAGGCCACGTAAGGAAAAAGATATTTATTTATTTATTTATTGAATATTGATATGTTGGGAGAGTACGACCAAACCGAATGATGAGTATCTTAGATAGAACATACTATAGCCAATTTAAATTATATTACCCAATTTAAAGCTGGTATAAACCAAAACTCAAATATCCATTTTCCTTGTTTAACTTTAAACCAGAACCCCGATCCTTTTTCCTTAAAATACAAATTTTTAAAACTTAAAAATCCGTGCTTTGCTCTACTTATGTTTTGTAGAAGCTTTTTGCAAAAACCTCTAAGCAACTTAGCTTCTTATTTCCCTCGTAATTTTTCTCAACTGTGCTCCGCTATACAGGGGGTATATTATTTGTAAAAGAAACCGACGGAGCGGAACGCAAAAATCACAAAACTACTTTGTCGTACTAATGTCCAATAACGGCGGCCGAAAACAAAAAGTAGACCCACAATTTGGCAGCAAACGCGGTGCGTATAAAAAACGACTGATTCCCCGGTTACTACACTTCGCCGCTGGCTGGCTTCCATTTCCATTAGCGAATGTTTAGCCAAAGTGTTTCCGAACTTGAGCCCATTAGGCGTGCTGGTTTCCTTTTTGTCTCTGCCCCTAACTAACTTTTTTTCATTCGTCTGAACGTTAAGTGTTTTTCCGTTATGCAACTTTTGGCTTGAACAGAGGTAACTCCACTCAAGTAATTACGCTCATGCGTTAAGCTGCCCGTATATTTTTCACGAGAAGTTGCAGTTGCAGCTATCGCGGAAATAAAGTATTCAAGTTGCAGCAAGTTTGCCACTAAATAAAGAGAAAACGCAAATGCAATAGAGCAAGCAACAAAAGACTGTCTCTATAAAGACCAGAAAAAAAATAATTGCTCTCCGCTATGATGGTGGTGAGAGAAATAAAGTGTGGCTTTACGTTGGTGGTGTAATAAAGAAATAAATTCCCTCGCATTTTCCGGAAAGCAATAAGGGTGTTTGCACCTTGCAGTTGTAAATCTTGGATGCACCCGAAGAAAGCCGGCTCAATGACCCCGGTAAACCAACTGTCACCGCGCCACGTAAATAATACAGCCCAATAACAACCGCTAGCTAGCTAACTGCGGCGTGCCACTGTTATTGCGCTGTACTAGTGCTGCCAAGTGAATGTTGTGTCTTGGAATAATGTATAAAAATATACGCTTTTTTGACAGTTTAAATAACGTGCCCACCGAAGGTTCAATCGAACCTACCCTGGATTAGGGTACGTACCACTATGTAAATTATTTTGTTTGTAAATTCGAAGTGTGCTTTATTTGTAAGAAAAAACTTTAAGCAAATAACAAATATACTTGTTTTTCTGTACCTATAAAAGTGACGATTGTTACATACATTTAGGTAATTTTCTATGCTATTCTATTAGTATAAAATTCTCAGTTCGAAAACGTGGTGTGCGGCTCTAGCCACTAAGACACTGGCACTCTAATAACTCTCTAGTATATCGTTGCTGGCCAAAAGATATCATCGAAATGTTTGGCCGCTGAGCTTTTAATAATAGAATAATGTGCCCAAAAGCGAATTCCCACGGTCACAACACTAGTCCCCGCTCGCCCCCTCATCTCGGATTCTCGACACCCCCTCCCTACCTAATGCGACATTCTTACGTGACAACGATTTATCCAAGTTGTATTGTGCGCCTTAAATTATTACCCGCCTTAAACCTGGTCTGAATTCTTTCATTTTTAAATAAAAACTTAGGTGTTACATGCCACTGCTGGACGTAGGTCTCCCCAAGGGCATGCCAAAGCGCACGATCACCCGCTTTCCTCATCCAGCCACCACCAGCGACCAATAGGCTGATTGATTGATTGACACAAAAATTGGTGCACAAAACAACAAATTATAATCAAAAGAACTTGCGATCTTATAGTGGCGTCAGAAATATATTACTAAAACCACTTCTTCCGTTTTTTTTTTTACTAGAATGAAGCCTATATCTATTAGAAAAATAAAACCATCTTGTATTAAGAATTCATTAAATTATGATGAATATTATAAATAAATATTCATCGGTAGACATGTCTAACCATTTTATAAAACAATACGTTTCAGTTCAGTGTCTCGTATCCTGATCAAACGGTGCGAATATTGTTTTATGTATGACAAAAGCAAATATTAAGAATGCGTAGTAAATACTGCTTTATCTGCTCTTATATCGGCTAAACAACACGTTATGTGCAAACAGAAGTCGATTTCCTTATTTATTTAAATAGAATATACTTTCTTGCACGCACAATATCTATCACTTTCTTTTAGTATATATAGACTTATTGGAATATAACACCACAAAAATACTTTCACTGATTATAATACGGTCTACGTCTCTTAAAAAAGTGGAGGGGATATGTTAAATACTCGTAGGTACGGTCGGGGTCAGAAAATGTTTACCAGTTTTCAAATTAGATTCCATATCACACTGTTTTCACTAGAGTAAAATGCCATATCAAGTTACTTATTACCTTTTAAAAGTTATTATTCAATATGACGCACTGATTAACAACAAAGAGATTTATTGATCACTTTTTGATGACGAAACTCATTTCTTAACTTTTGAAATGATATTTATTAAAAAATATGATTGTTTGAATGTCGTTTGGCCAAGAGTGAAATTTTAAGAAAGATGCCTATTTTTATAACGAAATAAAATGGCAAGTTTAACCCAGGAGCAAAAAGCTGAAATAATATTTCTCTTCGAAGGTGGACAATAGGGCTACTGCGATTAATTATGTGTCGCTTTTGGACGAAGTGATGCTGCCTACTGTGCGCGTAGTGTATCCTGCAATAGAATTCCTACACATTGCCTACGTTCAAAATAATGCATGGATACACACGGCCCGTGCTACTATGGTGTGGTTCAACCTGCACCGTGACATTCGACTCATTCAACGGCCCGCTCGGGCTGCTGATTTAAACCCAATTGAAAATTTATGGAGGTAAATGGTTCAACGCTGGGACTGTCAAAATGAAAGAAACCCTCATGGAATGGAAAGAAACAATCATGCTCTTAGATCAGACTGTGCTCGGGTATGGGATAATATCAGACTAGAGGGAATGATCTATGCGCACGCCTTGTCGCATCAATGCGAGATAGTGGAGATAGACTACGTGCCGTCATAGCTGCTGGGGGAAGGTTATACTAGATATTAAATAAACATTTTTTGAGTTTCTATTTTATTATTTCTTCATATTCTTAGTTAAAAACTTTGGCGAAGGATAGTTAGAAGCCTATAGGTAGGCGGAACAAGATGTTGTGGGAAAAGGGTTACCACCCGTTCGGCCAGGTGGTATAGCCAGGAGACCGAGGTCCAACTGGTGTTGTCCTTACTTCATTAGCGCGTTTCAGGCCGCGCATCGTGATTGGTCAGTTGCCTTCCTTAGTTTTCCACTGCGAGCATCTATATTGGTAGCACAGATGTCACTACGAAACTAAAATCTTAGTTTTTTTTTTCAAAATAATTGCTCTATATATCAAACCTTGATAGTAGTCAGTCCACCTACTAGAGCGACCGATTCTCATATTATTAGAAAAATTATAATCTATGGTCAATCAAATTGATATGAAATAGACATTTCGACCTTGTGACTCAAATGTGTGCAGGCAATTGTAATACTTAAGGTGGTAAACATTTTCTGTCCGCGACCGTACATCAAAAACAGATTATCAACCGTCTCTACCGTCAAAAAAATCATGACATTTCATAGGTGAGAGGCGTGTGTGGATAATTTAATATTAAGCCTGCACACTAGCAACCTGACAGTCTTTTTTTAAGGTATGTTCAAATCTCTCGCTTGATACAATTTCCCAATCAATACAAGGACAGATTCAACCTTTAGCTAAATACCTATCTCACATCAACGGCCCGTTACAGTCCACTGCTGGACTATGAGCCTCCTCCACTTAAGTGGAGGGTTTTGCCATAATCTCCACGCTTGGCAGATGGGTTGGAGATCGCAGATTAAAAGGTTACTGTATCAAAGAGCGCTGCTGCCCGTTCCCTGTTCAATGTGTAATACCTATCTATATTATTTATTTATTTATTAAAGTCAATGAACTTAGAATTCCTCGTAAATTAAAGTACACATTTAACTCGCACGCTTTATAATTGGATAGGTAGTTAATACATCGACTCTTTCTTCAGTATCAAATTGAAAATAAACTTTCCAAACAGCAACTTTTCCTACGAACGTTCACTTTTCCATTAAAATCTCAGTTCAGATTCTCATCTGACTTTATCATATTGCGTGCTCACATACTCAGCTCCTAGGGAGTGGATGCAAATTTCTTGTGACGCAAAGTCCTTTAACAAGTAATAAGAAGAGCTTCGCTTGATTAATGTTCTTGCCCCCCTTCACCCCTCACTTCACCCTTTAGAAACCTGGCTTCACATGAGCCAACATTGGCCAACGAATGCTTGTTCACATTACAGCAATATGCTTACAGTATGTAAAAACATTAGAAATATGATTGCATTTTCTTTTTACGACAGCAACCTTAAAAACAAATTTCTACAAAATGTTACTGTTGTCAACAATTAAATGAACAGTCGACTAAAAAATTCGACCAATTCACACTTTCACTAATATAGGTAGTATATAAAATTTCCGACAGCCAATATTGGCCGCACTTGGCCCAACCGCTCGAAACTCTCGACTCTCGCGTCGCTCATACGCGATTGCGCTCAAATCTCGCTAAAACCCGCGGTGCCGCAGTTAACGCAAATTAAGATTGCCAAACACGTGTCAGGCGAAGGCTTGAGATAATCTCGGTTTAAGCACCATACGAATACTGGAATAAGGAAATTACATTTGTACCACGTATCATACATGCCCTATTAACAGAGAATTGGGTTTACAAAATGAAAAATACAGAGAGATTTTACTTCAATTATCCTAAATTCTCAACTAACATTTTAACGTTAATTTTAACTGTTATCATTATCAACAGCTGTGCTCTGCTCATATACTAAAACTGTTATATATTAGATCTACGCATATCTTATAACAAGAGTTCACCCGATTGGGCCCTAAATTGTATATACTAGATTTCCAAGCGGTATTTTTTAAAAAGATTAATTTAATTATAAAAAAATATAGGTCGGTTTTTAGATGAAACAAATATTATTTTACTGTTTGTTGTCTTTTGACTACTGCATTTCTTCGCACTTGCCTATTTTGATAACCCTCCATAGTTGGGTAAAAATAATGTTAAAAATAATGTTATCCTCGTGCGCAGTACTAATCTTTTTCAATACGACTTTCTCGAAGACGATTTCAGCGCGTGTACAGGCATAATTACTCATTTAGGTGCCGTGATTAGTTTCTCGCATACAGTACAGGCTGAGAGCGTCGGTGGTCTAGTGGTTCGGACCGCTGTCTTCCGTCTGGGAGACACAGGTTCGATTCCCACCACGTACCAATGTGTTTTCGAGTTTTGAATTCATATGTACGTTTATTCGACGCTCTTACGGTGAAGGAAAACATCGTGATGAAACCTACACACTCCTGCGAAGAAATTCAAAGCTAAAGTAAAACTAGATCGCACTACATAATCCATATCACATCACACTAATGTTATAAATGTGAAAATATATTTGGATGTTTAGATGTTTGGATGTTTGTTTCGCCTTCACGCTTTAAGTACTCAATGAATTTGAATGAAATTTGAGATGGAGATAGTTTGTAACCTGTATTAACACATTGGATACTTTTTACGGTAAAAAGTCTTATTCCCGCGGGAAAATCTTACACAACGCGAGTGTAGTCGCGGGTGGAAAGCTAGTTGAGCAGCTATAAATGTATCTTCCTTTAGATCATCTATCTAAGGTTTTATGCAGGTGATGCAGTGATTACCCACTTTGAAAACCCCAACTGCCAGTTTACTCGGAATCGTTCGAGATCAGGGCTTAATTAGATACAAAGCAAAGAGAGAACTTATCAAATATTTAGTGTTTCGAGGTATTACATTAAAACAGCCCAAATTTTACTTTAAATACTAATACTCACGGATTTACGAATATATCAAAGCACCTAGTTTGATTAACGTCTGTCTGTGATGAGACTTCATCGTGTCCAGTGAAACCCTTTCGAAAAGGTTTTAATTTCAAACGTAGTCACTGAATCACAATTCAGCATGATAATACTTTTTTGCCAAATGAAATTCATTATCGTTCTCATTTAACTACGTTGTCTGATTGTTAATATAATTAATTATAGTGATTTTTATACTCACATTTTTAAAGCACACCTAAGCTTGGATCTTTTCTTTACTAGAACCTCTTAAATTATAACATTTTAAACTTTTTATTTGTCCTCTACAAACTCAATTAATTTTATCTTAAAATAATTGGATGAATTTATTATTATTTTATAAAATAATTTATTACGCCAAAGTTCTTAACAGTCAGAAACCCTTCTTCATTACCAAGAAGTTTGAATGGCTTAAATATTCTGAAAGCGGCAAAAATTTAGTATTCAGAGATCAAAAGCCATCCAAAATCATAATTCACGCCGTCCATGAGGTTAAATTAAATTAGGAGATGGCGATAAAAGCGTAATTACCATAAAAATTGCGTGTAGTCCGTGTAAGATAAAGAAGCAAAGTTTTAGAGCTGCCCGCTTTATGGAGGGGAAGATACGGGACGGGAGCGCTCTTTACGGGACAGCGGCCGGAAGAACAAAATATTAGGTTTGTGTTGATAAGAAATTATGTCCAACATGCACAAATATCTCGAAGACTTTTATTAATTATCCAAGAATTTTATTATTTAAATTACTATTCAACTATTACTTTTACTATTCAACTATTTTGTGTATAAAAAAGATAATATATATTTTTTTTGCTAAACCTACAAGTGATTCAGATCAGACAACATGGTGAATATAATGTCAAAAACAAGTGTACGAATTGGTTTTATTTATTATGTAACGCAAAGACAGGAGCAAATTGACAAAAAAAATTACTAGATAGCTCAAGCAAAGAAATCAAAATCTTTTTATTTGATAATTAGAATTTTGTGATATTTTAAAACGTCAAAATGAAAAATAGCTGAAAAAACTTCACAAGGACACCTTTTTTTTTTGTCCCGTAAATGTCCCGGAAAAGATATCCCACTAGACGTTGTAAGCCGGTGGGAGTGCCGGTGGGAGGAGATCCGACATAATTATGTAGGATCCGGCCCTTTATCCAGATTATTTAATATAATTATATTTAAGAGCGGTAAGGAATAGAGTGGTATTTGTCGAATTCCGGTCCCTTGTGCCTTTTGTGAAGAAAATACTTTTACATTTTTGTAATATGAATACGAGACCAAAACTAGATTATAATGAAATGAAAGAAATTGCAGAAAATGCTGATTCTTTGATATTTTTAGGTTCGTTCGTGATTGCGATCTACCTTTTTAAGCGTAGTACAATATTTCCGATACTATTACTAACTTTTACTGTTTTCATTGTGTACTTTTAAGTTTCATTGTTCTACAAAAATATGTGAACAGATAAAAAGCTTTTTATTTTTCTTTTTTTACATAAAACAAAGCAAAGCGTAAAGGCATTAGACACCGGATGTCCTTCACTCGCTGACTCCACACAAACACCATCCGGTGTGCCTACTGCTTTATATCTATTGTATTTCTGTTTTGGTACATTTTTTATTTTGGAATATCAAAAATATGGCCAATTTGTTTAACTAATTAAACGCTGGAGACAAAATACCTGTGGAACAAAGAATAAGACAGTTATGCATTTTGCTTGTATTTTTGTTTTGTTTTATTTTTAAGGAATATCTCTTTATAACTTTATTGAGCACCGCAATTTTAAATTTATTAAATCCTGTAAAAATAAATGGTTGTAACTAAATAAAATCTTTATTTTATTTGTTTTTATTTGATAACAACATGCAATTGTGCTCGAAATCAGTTTTAAAACAAAAAATAACTTAATTTATTAACTAAACATCGAATTTACAAGAATAATACGACACGATCTCTAAATATTAATAAGATCAATTCAAAAACAAAAATATTAAATGGATTAAATTTAAAATGTAAATACTCATGTCTTTAAAAACTCAGTCTTAAATATAATTTAAAAAGTATATCCAGAATCTATTATAGGTCTAACATCTAATGTCAGAAAACGCTAACGAAATAAAAACGTTGATCAAACAATACGAGAGTATTTTATCTTCGTAATATAAAAATACTCTCATAAAATAGAACATAACATTAACGTTGGCCATATTCAAAACACAAAGGCCTATCATAAAAGTGAAAAACATCTCCCGTGGGCCAATCAATAAACCTTAATCTACTATATAATTCTGCAAAAACCCCCCCAAATATACCGATACCTATAAAGATATAGCCTCTCGGCGACAGAGGTTAGCGGTTCCCGATATTTCACAAGGGACCCCTAATATCCTTTTTGCTCGAGCCCAAATCTATTGTTCATTTGATCAAGTTTATTAAATAAAGATCCGTCGGCAACATGTGGTCTGCTCCCAGGAAAATCTTTAATATACATTTTTTTTTCTAAACCAGCTAGGTTTTTGTACATGACGGACGATATAATCATTATCGTTGAATATCCTTTTTTTATATAGGTATTAGTACATTACGATACAAGGATCGTAGGTGGCTAATAAGCCACGATATAATAAAGGTTAGTTTTTACAACTTCTACATGATCAATTTTACCTGTAGTATTTTTAGCTTTTGTAGGGGTGGGTACCTTCTTAACCATTTCAATTATTTACTAACAGTTTTCTCACAAGTGTATTGAAAAACATCGTACAACACACGGATCTTAGGTTTTATAACAAACTCAACAAAATAATTGAAATGGTTAAGAAGGTACCCACCCCTACAAAAGCTATGATACTACAGGTAAAATTGATCATGTAGAAGTTGTAAAAACTAACCTTTATTATATCGTGCGCAGTTTGAGCATCCTTACTATTCACATTTATCACTAAATATCAATACTTAATCACTCATAAAACAACATTCAATGTAAAACAGTTAAATGAAAATTTCACAAAATTGGCGCCAACCACAAATCGATATTATGTTTCTTTTTTATAAGCATAATTACGAAGAAAAGGCTCTGGTGGGCATTCAGCCTCTACGAATTGATTCTTTGTTAAATCGAGATAATTTTATTTTTATAATTAAAATATTTCTGGCTGATAATATTTTTGATACAATTTGTTGAAATAAAAAATATAAAATACTTTTCTCTTTGTATGAATCGATTTAAATATTTTTTAGTGTCAAAATGATCCTGGCTGAATAATAATTTTGAAGACCGTAGGAATTAAAAAAAAACTGTAATAAAATCGCACTAGTG
Source organism: Carpatolechia fugitivella (assembly GCA_951230895.1). Taxonomy (NCBI): domain Eukaryota; kingdom Metazoa; phylum Arthropoda; class Insecta; order Lepidoptera; family Gelechiidae; genus Carpatolechia; species Carpatolechia fugitivella. The sequence goes on from OX579651.1 coordinate 5,589,418, forward strand.
CGGTAAAACGCATTTACCGCACAGTTTACTGCCTTCGTAAGTTCAATTTTCGAGCAAGGTGTATTGAAAAATATATTACTTACTTTATTCGCTTTTTTAGTATTGCCATATTTTCTTTGAGAGAAAGAAATTCACTTTTTAAAATCTAAAAGTGACTTTTTTGTTTTCCTTTGTCATTCTGTTTTATACCTTGTTAAAAATAATTGAATTGATAAATTATTGTTTATCAGACATTAGAATCGACAGTAAATAAAAAAAAGAAAAATCCTTATTTTTTTTGTTCTTTGTTGTCTTCGCTCTTTTTAACTGATAATGGTGACTAAGCTGAACATCTTGCGCTGAAACTACCAAAATGAGCAAAAAAACTTTTTTATATTTTAATTACATTTTCTCTTTATTATTCTTTCGCTTTCATGAAAACGTTCTTTAGGTTGTGTTTTTCTTACAAAATGAAGAGTGTTTTTTCTGTCTCGAGTTTATATTTAATTATTTCTCTGTCTCTCTATTCATGAATAAGTTGTATTGATAGAATACTGAGTAAATAACAATGGTTTTGGGTATTATTTTTATGATTTTGTTTGTTTTTTATTTTTATTGTATTGTATTTTCAACTATTTGGAGAGATTTTATTTTTAGAAGAGTATTTTTTAGAAGTAATCATAAAGTTTTATAGTACATTCATTACGATACAAAGATCGTAGGTGGCAAATTACAAACGAGGAGACTTTGTTATAATGTCACGAGTTTTTTATAAAACCTAATAAGATCCGTGTGTTGTACGACGTTTTTTAATACACTTGTGAGAAAACAGTTAACGCAACATGAAAAATAATGCAAATTCTACAAAATTTGCGCCAATCTCGTGCTAAAAGTCGGTTTCCTTTTTAAATGCATAATTACTGAGAAAAGGCACTTGCGTTCGCAAGCAAAAGTCATAGCAATGTTCATTCAGCCTCTACGACGACATTCGATTATTTTTTATCGATTCTTCGTTAAAATCGAGATAATTTTATTTTTATTATTAAAATCATACTGGCTGATAACATTTTTCATACATAATTTGGTGAAATAAAAAAACATAAATGCTTTTTTCTTTGTAAGAATCGATTCAATTTATTTTTTGATATAATTCAAATGTAGGGGGTCTTTTGTCAGCATCTGACAATGGCGGACGTGTCTTCGTTTTAGTTTATTTATTTTAGTTTATTGATGTGATTAGTGTATAATTTCGATAGTCCATTATCACTGTGATAATGCACTATCTACTTGACTATAAACTATAAACTTAAATAAAACGATTGAATCGCTTACACTTTGCTGATATTTTCAGATGATGCCAAGAGGCCTCGTGGTGGCTTCAGTAATTGTACTATCACATTACTGAGCCCAATTAACCGAACAATCATCCAAGAATATATCTTAAACCTACAAAAATATCACTCGACACTGGCGAAATACGTCTACATAAGATGTGTGTCCATTAGTTACGAAGAAGAAAAAGAAAATCGAATGTACCTGGCTGGAAATATTTCTGTTAGAATATATACAAATAAAATCTTGTAGAGTACTTTGAAGCGAAACAAACATCCAACATCTAAACATCCAAATATATTTTCGCATTTATAATATTAGTGTGAAGCGCGATTGTTCGTCCGGTGTGTAGAATTGAAATGATACGATTTGACAGCCAGTCCACTTTTTCATGGCATAACCAAATAAATATAACATCGACGCTGGAAAGGAAAAATAATCGAAGCGACATTTTTGGCCATATTGAGTTATATATATTGTTAGAATCGCCTGATTTTTCTGCGTCGTTTGGTCTTAATCACGACTTTCTACGACGACTTTAGATGTCGCTTCGACATTTTGGATTTCGCGAGATTTCTTTTTTTTTTCCTTACTAACCGACAAAATTTTCGACCATTTTTTAAAATTTGGGGTTTGTCGTAATTGTTAAATGCTAAATTTGCCTTTGGTCAAGTTTGACATTTCTGTTCGTACGTAAATTACTCCACTTAGTTAATTTTTCCAGTATCTGGCAATATAGTGTTAGGCGCATAGTATATACGCGCAGCACATACCTGTAGGGATAAAGCAGTAGATTGCTCATGTCCTGCAATAAACAGAACAACCTGTGTGAAATATCTTGGCATTCAGATTGATGAATGTTTAAAATGGAAGAGCCACATAGAACTTCTTCGTAATAAGGTCATGCGCCTAACGTACATCTTCAAACACTTGAGGGATGCAGCCGACTTCGATCTCTTAATAAAAGTTTACTTGGCCCTATGCCAGTCACTTATATCCTATTGCATCCCGGTATGGGGGGGTGCCGAGAAAACCCATATGATCAAATTGGAGAGGGGACAGAGAGCTGTCCTAAAGGTATTAATGAGGTATCCTTTTTGGCATCGTACTGAACAACTCTATGCAAAATGCAAGGTACTTACTGTTCGGCAGCTGTTCATAATAAGATCCGTTATAAGAAGGCACCGAACCACAGAACGATCTAACCCAAACTCTCGTCGTTACATCATGCCTTGGGTTGAACATAGAACCTCATTTGCTACCCCTCAATTCTTTGTCTTAGGTGACTATATTTACAGAAAAATAAATAAAGAACTAAACATCTCTGACCTGAACAGATATGAAATTAAAAAGAAAATTACAACTTGGTTACTTAATTTAAACTATGATAAAACGGAGGATTTCATTACTTTTAATTCCTAAAACTTCCCAAATGTTCTTGTATTTAAAATAATCTGGTATACTTTGACACACTAATTCAATAACGCAATCACACTTCTCACAAAACACACACAACTCACGAACACGCTTCATCCATACATACAACACACACACGCACACACAATCACATACACACACATACACATTACACATACACTTATCTACCCGACTGGTCCCATGTAATTTTGTTATTTAATTCAATGATACACATTGTCCACTTGCCGCTAAGACAACAATTATACACTGCCTCTCAAGATACAGGTTTCCTAGTTTGAGAGACAGGGTTACATTTCAGCTACTAATCTGGCCACCTTTACTTTATTCTAAATTGTATCTAAATGTCTATTTACCTACTTGTCAATTTTATTGTAATATAAACTGTACTCTCTGTATGGGTGGAAATAAATATTTTTATTATTATTATTATTATTATTATATTTGTTCCCGTCTCTACTTTTAGGGATTATTTTACTAAGTGACACTAACTTTAAAACTAAGCATTATTTTTAATAGTTGCGTATACTATAATGTAGATAAAAAATAAACAAATAAATTTCTAAGACCTAGGCTTTTTGGACCATTACAAGAACTTACACGATTTTTTTTCTGAAAATTATAACTTTAAACGGCTCTACTGTAAAGTTAGTCTGATGTCGCTTGGATAATCTTTCCTTTCCAGCGTCGATATATATATATATTAATTGTGCAATATGTTCTTGTCGGCAGGTCCTGTAGCAGCATCTGCGCAGCTGACTGTACTCTTCTCCGCTATCATCTTCTATGAAAATATATTAAGGTAAATTTCATTTGTTTTATTTCTGTTGATTCCGTTTTATCAAAACTCGGCTCTGGAGGGGTAGACAAGAAAATTTAAATCACAATAATTACTTCTAAACTAACCCTGTAATTTTGCTATAATTTTAAAATCTAGCTATACTTACTTCACGAAGGAGCATTAATGTTGCATTAGTAGGTTCTCTTTTTTAAATGAGTGTGTTTTAACCTCGTATCAATTGATAAATCATAATTTATGATGATGAAAGAAAACATGGTGGATGTAAAGAGTAGTGGAAGACCCACACTATGGTCATCTTTACAGCTTTATACGAGGTTAAAACAAGCGCTTCAATGGGCATAGGTATATGAACTAGTAACACTTCTAGGTTCCCACCACGTACCAATGTGTTTTCGGATTTCGAATTCATGTGTACGTTTATTCGACGCACTTACGGTGAAGGAAAACATCGTTATAAAACCTGCACTCTCCTGCGAAGAAATTTAAAGGTTGTGTGTGAAGTCAACCAACCCGCACTGGGCCAGCGTGGTTGACTAAGGCCAAATCGCCCTATTCCAGGGTAGGCTCGAGCCCCTCGGTGGGGACATAAATGAGCTGTTGATGATGAACACTTCTAGATAATGACGATGTTTTTATTTTCAGGCAGATCATCCGATGATGGCGGGCCGTGGCTGTCTGAGCTGCATTCTTATGTACATAACAGTTTTAATCAACTTAGCCGTTGAGCCAAATTCTTGCGTAGTAAGACAATTTGATTCTGTCTATGTTTTATGTACCTATTTAATTTGAGTATTTTTTTAAATAATATTCGCATTTTATACATAATATTGTTTGTTAAAAGATTGTTCAAATGCGCTCTTTGTTTTTAAAAATATGAATTTGTACTGAAATGTACTTGTTTTTTACTTGTTATTTAACGCCAATAGCACACCATATTAAAATACAATAATTCAAATATTTATAATACAAAAAATTATATAGAAAGAACAACCTGATAATATGTGTGCCTAGCATATCTCAATACATTTCTAATTTACAGTATAGTAGTTTTTTTTTTTTTAAATCACGCCACAAAGCATAATAATATATGTAAAGAAAAAGAGAATTGAAAGGAAGATAAAATAAATTATTGATGTGGATAATAATGAATGATCAACCTGATCACCTAAATATTTATCTGTCAGAAAGCTGTACTTACATTTTACAAAATAAATATCTAATTAAATACAGACAGTCTAATAACTTAAAATAAAAATACAATGTCAGATTTAACAATAATAATACAGTGTCACAGGATAATAGTTAAATATTCTCCGGACGACTTGATAAAACAAGTTTGGTTAAAATACGCCTTTCTATTTCCAGACCTAATTTAGATTTTCCATAGTCAATTTTCTCACGTGTTACAAATCGACCTAAATCCGTACTTCTGAATCTTGTACAACGAATTGTTTATTTAAAAATCGAATTTAAACAAAGATAAGTATGTTTTTTTTAGTTATGGCAAATATATGTTTTGTTTGAGTTCTCTGTTTTAGATTTATACGAACATTACTATGTAAATACGATGTAAGATAATAAGTAAATATAATAAATAATAAAATTGTAAATTCTAATCCATTAAAATAAATGTTCTTGTAATGATCGTGTGATTCGTAGATGACTAACATGTAGGAAGAAATTAGCCAAAATTAAATTAATTACTTAATATTCAAAATGTTATTAACGGGACTTTCTTGTAACGGTAATTAGATTTGTGCTCGAGACCTCTGCAATTATTTCAGCAGGTTGTGCAAACTTTATGGTGTCCTTTTTTATACTTACCTATTACAAAACCACTGTCTTATGAAATGTGAAAGATATTGATACAAAATGGAAAAACTTAAGAAATAGAACGAGGGTATGGGAAATAGGGGTAGATACACAACTAAAAAAACCATTTCCGTATTGAAAGAAATGGTAATTAAAGGTAAACGCCGTAAATTAATAAAGTAACATTATAAATAATACTATGAACAAACTAGTGTCTTTAGTGTGGAAAATGCAGTTGAAGGTGATACTGTATTTAATGTGTTGCAGTTCAGAGTGCAAGTTCTCGAGGTTATGAACTGACGTCAGTAAGTTGAGGGGATACGCAATTATGATCCTTGAATTTCTATTACATTCAGAACTTTCGATGTCTTTGTTTATTTCCTTTTATTATTATTTTATATTGTTTTATGCTAAATATTGCAATTCAAATATTGGAAATGAATTCTAAATATTTGATTTACATGAAAATGACACCATACTTGACCTTATAGCAACACTGTTAGTAACAGAAACTACGCCCCCCCCCCCCCCCATCCTCCAATAAAAACTAACATTAAAAAAAAATATGGCTTTCCTTCTTAAATCAGTCTTTGGGTCTAACTGAACAACTCCGCAGAAGGAAATGTCTTAGTCATCAATCGCCGCCGTATAAAAAAGCGTACGCCGGCAAATAGTTGCTCAGTTTAGTCAAAAGACGTCCACTGCTGGACGAAGGCATCCTCCAAGGATCTCTAGGTAGAATGGTCTCTAGGTATTTGTTGAACGTGTCTTAATATTTGGTCTATTTGCAAACGCAATAAAAAATAACATGTTATGTTTGTTTATAAATTTATTAGCCGGTGACGGCAGAGTAGAATACATTTTGTCACCAACCTCTACTCGTCCCGTGGGTGGCGTAAGAGGCGACTTAGGGACTACACATTGAACAGGGAGATCGGGCAGCAGCGCTCTCTGGTATAACGGGCTGGTTTCCACAAACCGACGTCTGATGCGCCTATTTTGCGTGTCAGCGCTCTCTGGTACAGTAACCTTTTAATCTGTGAACTCCAACCCGCCTGCCAAGCGTGGAGATTATGGCAAAACCAAACACTTAAGCGGAGGAGGCTCATAGTCCAGCAGCGGACTGTAACGGGCCGTTGATGTTGTTGATGTTTTTTTTTTACGTTTAGTTAAATACTGGTAACGTAAGTATTACTGTAAACATAATGAAAGATCGGAAAAAGTTAATTTAATTGCGTATGTCCTCCGAATACATTTTGTCTATAATGTAGGTACTATTTATATTGTATGTGTTAAAAGAAGTAGACAATATTTGTGTAAGAATCTATGAGAAATTACCATAACTATTGTTAGAAAAGTGTCTCTATTTAAAAATGAATATTGGTTTGTGAACTATTTTCTTTTAAGATAGCTATTAGGTAGTTATAACATTTTTATTTCACGAAGACCCGTGTGAGGTATGAAATTGTATGTGAGCTAAGGGACTTGGTGGAATCTAAATGGAATGTTGTGTTTATCGAACGAATTTTATACGACGATGTTTCGTGTTCTACATTGATTTGCTCAATGATGTTGTAATTTCTTTGACGGAGTCTGTTAAATAAATTACTAAGAAATTATTTTGTTTTAATACTTTCCTACCCATAAATCATTCAAATATCCCCAAGACAAAGAAAGAAAAAAAGAAAATATTATATATTAACCACCAATTTAACAATAATAATTATTTAGTTCTTAATACTAATATTTAACTAAAGGCGGGTAATAGGAGACGTCTCAGCTTATGCTGCCATGCCACCGGAACAAGTCCCGGGGCTGCCCTGTTTTTCAGACGCCCCTTTTTTTTCCCCCCGCCAGACAAATCTGTGGTTAGTGAAATCATATAAACGTGTTTGTTGTGTGCTAAGTGTGTGTGTGTGTGTGTGTGAGAGAGAACGAAGACAAACTATTACTAAATAACAAACATAAGAACCATCACTGTTTAAAGAAAAATAAACCCCGAAATAACATATAAACAGACAATAGTACAATGACATGAGAAAAAGACATCTAATAGGTTATATACAACATGTTAGCAAAATAACGCAAAACCTCTCAGGTGGTGGCTCGGCCCATGAAACTGAACAACTTTTGATCCACAAAATCTAAAAAAAAAATTTACTTTTCATACAAATTCATCACCAGATCAAGTAAATTTGTATGAAAGTTAAAAAAAATATTTCGCTAATGTTAAACAGTTGTACAGTTTCATTGGCTGACCTTCTTACTTAAAATAGTATAAAAATAAGTTCTATCATAACTCTACCTGCAAAACTTACTCTAACATGACCAATTTATAATATTATACAACGTGTTAGCAAAAACGCAAAACCTCTCAGGTGGTGGGTGGCTTGGGCTCGGCCTATGAAACTGAACCTCCTTGGTTCCACAAAAGCTCAAAAAAAAACTTTTCAGACAAACTGATCAGCTGATGGAGTCAATTTGTATGAAAGGTTTTTTTTATCGTAGTTTAAAAAGTTATGATACTCGTACAAAAGTAGTTTAGTTTCTTGGAACACTTCGTAGTCTTTTGGTAATAATCATACAAAACGAAAAATACAAAAGTTATGTATTTGATTACAAACGTTTTGAGTATCAGTTTTTCGATCGTCAAGAATCCTTATTGTTCAATTAACTTAGAATAACGCTTTGTATTTTTTTTCTGGACAATCAATTTTGGGATGACTTAGTAAGTATTCACGACATCAACTGTATTAAAATTGCTAGCTGACTTTACATAACTGTGTGCGAGATAGCGCTCACTGCGGCGAGTAATTCCGCGCGCGTAATTCCGGCGGCGGCGGTACCTGCAATCCTGCCGGCAATATTTGTAACGGACGTCTAAACTGCGGGAGTGCCGCGTCAAGTCGAGCCTCTAAACCAGCGATAATATATATACAAATTTAATACAAAAATATTTATTGGTCAAAATAAGATACAAGAAGTAGTTAGATCACAAAGCTACATACAAAGATAGAAAACAAAATACTAGTAGTAGCCAAGGGGAAGAACAGTGAGTAGACCACCAGCCCGATGGTCTAACAATATTTCCAAACTGGTATATAGGATCAGACTATGGATGCGGAGAGCACAGGACAAAACTTTTCTTTGTAAGTATTTTTTTCATGATTTTTTATTCTGTTTCTTCGCAAGTGTGTTGAAAAACGTCGTACGGTATACGTGCTTATATTGGTTATACACACTCGGCTCTATTACTCGCACGCCCTCGCCTTCGGCTTGGGCTGAAATTCCGCCTCGTGAGTTATAACCAACCTAACACACTTATATCGTAATGTATTAAAATCTGATACTTCATCTTTTTGTTTATCGTGTGAATTATAATGTCGATGACCAACATCAATCCCTGGTGGCAATATTCTTAGATGAGGAGACAATTCTCAATTAACAAGCGTACACCGAGTATGTCGTGAGTTAGTGCTTGTCAGATTTTTATCAAAGTCAAAGTCAAAATTATTTATTTCCATTTACATCACTTAGGTCCGTCATTACATTTTTTTGGGTGAGTTCACTAAAACACAATGGCGGAATCTGTGGAGAAGAGATCTCCGCAATTTTACTTTCAGCGAATAGGGATGATGCAAAGATTTCAGAAGCGCGTCGCCTTCGCGCAGCGATCGTCTTTTGTTCCTCTGAGGGATGATGTCCGGGTAAAGAAAAATAAATTATATTTTATTCGTCAGTCAGGTAATTCAAAAATATTAGACACGTACTTTTTGTTTTGTCAAATTAACAAAAAAGTTAGTTAAACTGCATTAAAGTTGGAGAGTGGGGGCTAACCACGGGGCTAACTACGTCACAAATAGGTACAAAATCAACTGAATCGTGACATACGTTTTTTCAACTCAACATCTCCGTAATTTTTGGTTTCGTAAGAAAAGAAAAATACGTGTCCAATACTTTTTAAATAAACAAAGAAAAAAAAAATATCATCCCTATTGTCGAGATTTCTCATCGTTTTATTTCTATTATTAACTGGTTTCCTGGCCACAAGCCCTGGATTTTATACACTTTGCTATCTTGTGGGTTTACGTGGTGGTCTGCGGACGATAATCTGGCTTTAGGCTGGCAAGGTATCTGTTGTTCCTTGATTGAGCTGCCGGGCCTCGTAATCCTCCCAAATTTACCGCTAACACCAAATATTACATGTAAATCCATTTACTTCTACTAACTTACCTAAAAATGTCTTGGAGGAAGTAATATAGAGCAGTTGCGGAGTAAAAGTGTTTTTGTAAATGGATAAGTATTAGTCTCGATTATAATATTACTAAGGGAGTAGGTACTTGAAACACCGAAAGTTAACTATTTTTGACAACCAATAAGCTGAAGATTAGTGAGAGCGATTAAGGTCGAGTTTTAACAGTTTTAGCTAAAATGAATAAAAAATTAACCCTGACAAACATAAAGTTAAAGTACCTATAAAAGAAAATAAGTCATTTTGATACATTTTCATTTTTTTTTCTTGCATTATTTTTTAGTTTTATTTATTTATCCATTTTTTTTTTGACGTGGGGAAATCCCGGGGAGCCGACTGACTTATGTCGGACTCCTACCGACTAAAACCCCACGGTGTTCCTCCTCGCACCTTCAGGCAGGAACGCGGGGACGCTCTCATTCGCATTCTTCCGCGAACCCGCCGGTGCTGTCCGCTCGCGCGGACCCTTCGCAGGTCCGAAGCGAGCCACCACCCCGAGCGCCTAATCAATGTGGGCTGCGCGGAACACGCGGCAGTCCACATCCACCACGAGACCCTCACATGTCGAACGGCCTGATTCCCTGCTCCAACCACCCGACGGGCCTTTCCTAAGGCGGAAACTGGAGGGCGTATGCCCTCCGCCTGCGCCCCGTTCGCCTGCGGCGGATTGGAGCCGAGAGGGGGTCGTCCTCTCGGAACCGCTCCGCCGCCTCCTTCTGCGACATCACCGCCTCGCAGAAGGAGACTACTGCCTCCCATGACCTCTCGTCTGTGACCATGGCCGCAACCACGGCCGGCAGCGAGAGGTCGCCACCGATGACGGCAACTAGTGCCGTGCGCTCGCTGGCCCAACCTGGGCACACCTCCAGCGTGTGGACCGCTGTGTCCTCGCCCTGGGCGCAGTGGTGGCACGCGGTGGTCGGCTCAGTTTTATTTATCCTACATTATCATTTCTATCCTCGTTACTAAATTGTAAGCTTTAAAAATGTACAGCATTTCTTTCTTCAAAATTTTCTATTCTACTCAATTTTCTTTTTTTTTTTTTCATTTTCTATTTTTCTTGTTTCTTTTTTCTTTCCTTTCTATCCGTCGTTTTACCCAGTGTGACATTGTAAACAGCATAATTTTCATGCAACATAGGATTATGGAAATAATCGACGAGGTAAACCGATTACAATCGTGCCGTCTGACGGAGGCAGTCAATGGATAATCGAATTATGCTGAATTTTAAAATGTAGCTCAACACTGGCTTTTACTTCGCGCTTCCAACGGAAAATTTAACAAATATCGGATTTGCTACTTTGTTCGGGTTAGTTACAATAAATGGTATCAAAAAGGAAAAAATATTTAGGGAAAATACAATGCACGTCATATTGCTATTTCTACCAGGGTGGTAATATAGCGGGCATGGACTTGACTCGTTATAAATATGTAGTAGTTGAATTTATGTTATATTATGATAACCCGTAAATTGTGACAAATTAAGTTAGTGAACAACCACGAAAATCTTAAAACATTATATTAATTATGAAATGTTTCTTTCTTGTTTGATGGATAATCGACTTATTTAGTAACAAATCAAAATTATTGTTAAACAATTTTATTCCTCCCTCCTATTTTTTTTTTCTTACCGCAATATTATCACATCTATCTATCTAGCCCACATCTACCCACTGCTGAGTATAGGCCTCTTCTAATCACATCACATCACACTAATATTATAAATGTGAAAATATATTTGGACGTTTGGATGATTGGATGTTTGTTCCGCTTTCACGCCTTAACCACTGAAATTTTGAACGGAGATAGTTTTTAACCTGGATTAACACATAGCATATTTTTTACGGAAAAAAGTCTTATTCCCACGGGAATATCTTACATAACGCGAGCGTAGCCGTGGGCGGAAAGCTGTGTAATACAATAATGATGTGTGAATATACAAGACGTACTTCGTCGTTGTCGTCACGTCATGTACGTACATAAGCACGTATCCAACTTTTTCTTTTAAAAATGTGTTAACGCACTTTGTCGTTTTGAATAAAAAATATTTTGGTTGTGCGTTTAAAACTCTCTATTGGAAATTAAGACACCAAAATCCAACAACTTTCTTTATGTCCCTCATTCTAGTACTAGCCAATTTTAAATAAGAGTATAGTAATTGCAGTAAAAGTATCCCAGTTTTAGTTCTCACTTAAAGAGCAGCTCAGAGAATAGATATCTTTTGTTTAGCTCAAGGTGACTTCTTTATTCCGGAAACCAGTTTTGGTGAGGTGAATAAAATATTGGAGATTCGTGTCGCGCACACGTCGTCGTGTCAGTAATAACCCCTTTTGAGTGGCGTTAGTCACGTAACAAATGAACGAAATAAGAAAATATATATATATAAATATATTTCACCCTCTTTTGCTGGCTCCTAAATGTGTCGTCCCGTTAAGGTTTGAGAACTATTCACCTTTCATAATCTTCAGTACCTATCAAATTTCCAGAAATCGGTTGACTGGCAACTTGAAAACATTTACTAACAGGTCTGGCCACATGAAAATAGCTTTGTCCTGTTTCGTTATAATTTATTATTATTTATTTATTTATTATTAGCCTGAAGTGTCCCACTGTAGGGCAAAGGCCTCCCTCGCTTCCTTCCACTTATCCCGATCCTGGGCCAAACTTTCCCACTCGCCACAGTAGGCAGCGAGTTCGTCTCGCCACCTCTTGCGGGGGCGACCACGACATCTTGCTGCGTTCTGGGGCACCCAACTGTTGGTCTTTTTAGCCCACAGTTCGTTAGGCATTCGGGTGACGTGGCCAGCCCAGTCCCATTTTAAGTGGGCGGCCTTCTGAGCTACATCAATTAGTTTTGTCTGGGAGCGCAGCGTCGTGTTTCGAACTCGGTCGCTTAGCCTTACACCAAGTATGCTGCGCTCCATGTTTCGCTGGCACACCTGGAGTTTGGTCTTTTGTATGTCAGTCAAAGCCCAAGTCTGCGCGCCGTACGTAAGGATGGGTAAGATGCACATATCCATGAGTTTTCTTTTCAATGTTAGCGGCAATTTACCCTTAACAAGATCTTTCATGGCCCAGTAGCTCTTCCAGGCATTTTCAGTTCGTCTTTCGACTTCCTTGTCTTGTCTGGTCTGGAAAGAGACTACTTGGCCAAGGTAAAGGTACTCACGGACATATGCTATTCTTTCCCCATCTAAGTCCACGATTTTCTCGGCGCGATTTGTCATGAGCTTGGTCTACGACATATTCATCCTCAAACCAACTTCAAGGCTCTCCCTGCTCAGCTCTTGTAACATTTGTTGTAGCTCAGTGACCGTCGATGAGAAGAGAACAATATCGTCCGCGAAGCGAAGATTAGTCAGTCTTGCTTCGCCAACGCTAATGCCTCTGTTTGCCCACGCCGGAGCCAGCTTTCGGAATATTTCCTCTAGAGTGGCGGTAAATAGTTTTGGGGACAGCGGATCGCCCTGTTTGACACCCTTTTGAATCGGAAATGATGGTCCAGGTATTTGCAAGTTGACAGCAGCGGTACTATTGTTGTATATGTTCCTCAGCAACTTTATGTAAGTTTGGGGTACATTTTGGTTTTCTAGGGCTTGGTAAATAGAACTATGGGTAAGGCTGTCAAAAGCCTTAGAGTAATCAACAAAAGCTAGATACAGAGGGAGATTGAATTCATGATGTTTCTCAATTATCTGGTTTATGGCATGAAGATGGTCAGTTGTTGAAAGTCCTGGGCGAAAACCTGCTTGCTCTGGAGGCTGTTCTCTATCGAGCAGACCAGATATACGGCGTTCAATAACTTTTATAAAAGCCTTATACAGGTGAGAAACAAGACTTATTGGTCTGTAATTACCGATATCTGATCTGTCGCCTTTTTTGTGGAGAAGTTTAATCTCCGCATGGCAGAATTTTTCGGGTAGCTTTCCTGTATGCAGAATTGAGTTAAATAATTTTGTTATGTGTGGGATTAATACTGGTTCTCCGACTCTGAGAGATTCTGTTGAAATGCAATCATGTCCGGGGCTCTTATTATACTTCATCTGCCTAATAGCAGATTGAACTTCAAGTTCAGTAATAGGTGGAATGTCTCCCGAACATGAGTATTCAGTTCCAGACTGTGGCGTAACTGATGATGGATCCGAGTAAAGTTCTTTATAAAACGTGGTACAAATTTCTAAAATCTTATCTCTGTCTCTATGCTTAACCCCTTCCCTGTCCTTCATGCATGTTATCCAAGATTTGCCTTTTGTGATACCCTTTCTTGCTATTTTCATAGAAGTGTTTTTTTCTAATGCAACTTGAACAATTTTTGTATTGTATGCTCGAATATCTCTACGTATATTTCTTTTAACTTCCCTGTCCAGTTCTCTGTATTGTATGCTATTTATATTATCTCTCAATGCTTGTCTATTGTCAATCAATTGTATAGTTTCTGATGTTAGCTTCTTTAATTTATTTTTAACCTGTTTTATTTTATTGCTGGCTGTTGTTATACTTTTAACTATTTTGCTAAACTCATGTTCTACATCCACAGAATCTAGCTCTGTTCTTTCCAATAAGCTAAAAGTATTAGTGAGTTCCAGGTTGAAACTATCTACGTTTGCGATTAACGTGTTTTTATTTATGTATTTAATTTTCCTGTTGAAACATTGATGCCGGAGAATTTTAGTTTTAAATACCAAGGTACTACGAAGAGGCCTATGATCTGAGTAAAATTTAATGTTATTAATTACATTAACGTTTTGTATAATTGTTCTGTCTGAAGCAAGAGCGTAGTCAATCTCGTTCTTTACGTTACCATTTGGCGAAATCCACGTCCATCGCCTTTGGGGTTTTTTAAAGAACATACTATTAGCCACGTTAAGATTTTTACCGAAGGCAAACTGGAGGAGACGTGTGCCTCGCTCATTACGTTCTCCGAGACCATAAGGTCCCAGGATCTGCTCGTTATCTGAGTTTTGCCTTTGACCAATTACTACCGTCCAAGTCCCGCGCTGTTCATCACAAGCTTTATCCAATGTATCGTAAAACTCCTCGATTTCGATATCGGCATGTGACGATGTGGGCGCATATACTTGAACAACAGTCAGGGTATGTTTCTCACTAATCCGGAATTTAAGTGCTGCGACTCTATCGGAGTACGCTACAAACTCTAGTATATTGTTAATCCACCGTTTAGATACCAAAAAGCCAACCCCCGACTGACCACCGCTTCTTCCGGAATAGAAGAAAACGTTGTTATTTCGCTCTAGTGTATCTTCGCCTTCTCGTCTGACTTCGGACAGACCAATAATATCCCAGTTCATGTTATCTAAAGCGTGTTCTAATTCAATTAATCTTTCTTCTGAGCTCAAAGTACGGATATTATAGGTTATTACGTTAAGCTTGTGTTCGGAATCCAATCGTATCGCGTTAGTCGTTTGACGGTGAGGGAATGACGCCCGGGGATTCTTCGCACCCCAATTGACTCCAGTGTCAGCAGGCATACCGTCGTAGCTGCTGGCACTGGTGCCGCCAGGCACTAGGGGCCTTTTGTTTGGATCGTGATTCATGGAATGTCTTCGAGAGGATTGGGCTTTTAACCTGACGCGCTTACCCTTTGCGTGTTGCCAGGTAGACAGTAGCCTGTACTCGGTCTGTAGGTGCCGGGTTTGAATGCGATGCCATTGCCAACCGCCACCCTAAGTCAACATCCTGCCCTGATGTGGACTGTGCAGTTTGAGCCTCGACCAGATTCTACTCCTTGAGCCTCAAACTGCCCTCGCGGGTTATATTTCGGAGTTTTCCTTCTCCTAGACGGGTTGCAGCCCAATGCTAAGGAGGCCCATCTCCCCAAATTCGTTATAATAAAATATAAAAATAAATGATATGGTTTTCAGTGATTTGAGGTAAACTGACATGATAGTCTCACCCAGAAAACGTTCACTGCTGGATAAATGTGAACAAATGCCTTCCCAAAGATGACTACCTCATATTTATTCTAAAGGAAACGAACGTAGAGACAGTAACAAGAGTGCTTGTCTGGTAAGTAGCTTCAAAAGCGCGGGTCGTCGCATGCAGTGACGTCACATGTAAACCAAACACGTGTGGAGCCGCTCCGTGCGACTAACATCCTTTATACTGCGGCGCAAGTCAAAAGTACTAGGAATATATGAGTAGAGATGAGTGAAATAAAGAAAGTTCCACAATCAAATCTAAAAAAAGGGCCAGTCAGTTCTTACACTGAAGAGTGAGATATTCGTCGTCGAGCGTCGTCGAGCGTCGTCTTTTTTGGTGCGTACAGCACGAAAGTGGAATGCTCTTCCGGCGTCTGTGTTTCCGGAGTCTTATAATTTTGGTGTATTCAAGGCAAGAGTGAATAGGCATCTTATAGGTGAGCGTGTATCATCTTCGACCTCGTCATCACTTTCCATCAGGTGAGACTGTGGTCAAACGCGTACCTATTTTACATTAAAAAAAATTGCAGAAGAGTGAGACTGATATATAACTATAATGCTAATTAACTGTCCCAAGTGCAACTCAAATGCAACAATATAATTAAAATGAGTAACTAAAATTAGGAAGGTATTGAGCATATTTATTTATTTGTTTAACCATTTATTGGATACAATAAACAAGAAAATGGCAATAACACAAAAAAAACAACACAACAGGCCTACTTATTTCTAAAGAAATATCTTCAAGCTGACCTACTAGCATAGCTTGAAATGAAACTAATTGAGTGTGGTCATAGTAAATGGAGACAATCGCAGCGCTTAAAATTAAATCAATGTAATACTTTTTTACGTAGTTTATTTTTAAACTCGTCTTCCTATACCCCTTCGTATACTCGTAGCCAAATTATTGAATTGTGTTTGTTAACTTTATTGAATCTATTAAAATTTGCAGATAGGAGAAATATTTCTTATTACTTAGACCGAGGATAGGTCGTCGGATTTTATTGACGTACAATTGCGCTTATAAGACACATTTACATATTTTAGGTTTATACGAATGCTTTTTGAGGTTTCTACGCCGCTATTTTGTGTGTGTCCAAAGAGTTGGTATATTTAATATCGTTGAAGCATCAATGCCATTAGTGAGTCAAAAAAAGATAACCAACGTCTAAAATTTAATTTAAGTGCGATCATTGTCTGCTTCCGTGTATCACAGTTATATAAAATTTGTTACATAACATAACAAGGTATATATACCTTTTTATTGTATTTTCAGTTGTTTCGAATCTGTTTACATAGCGACGTTTGATAAAAGTAATAATTATGATTAAATAATCCTTATTCAACTTCTTCATTTGTTGTTTGTTTATGGACTAAAGGCATTTATATGTGTTGTTACTAACAATCTTGGTATAGGAAAGCAGCAAGCAACACAAATCTTCAATTGATTTTCAATATTCAGGACCGAACAGCCAAACTACAAAGTAACTAAACTCGGGCCCATGTCGCAGGCAAACTTGGATTTTCGGATTTCCAAACTTATGTCATGTCAGCGCGAAAGTTTTTGGAGGTACAGATCAAAAGATACGCGAGAGATTTGTCACTTTGCTGTTGTAGTTCTACTAGTATAAAATGGAATGTGTAAATGGTGATAAATTGACTGACTGTATTGTGCAATATATATTTCACAATTTTATTTATTTGTTACTATGCTGAGTCAACAACCATGTGGAACAAAAGAAAATCGCAAGCTGATAAAAATTTAGACCCCAAACGGACCCAGTTCCTCGAAAGATAAATAAATCCCACTTGTAGAAAAACCAACTGACCGCGGTATGGTGCAGAAAGGCCCCAACTATTTCTCATTTGGCAGAAATATATGAGGCTGTAAATTAGTGTTA
Organism: Carpatolechia fugitivella; assembly: GCA_951230895.1. Taxonomy (NCBI): domain Eukaryota; kingdom Metazoa; phylum Arthropoda; class Insecta; order Lepidoptera; family Gelechiidae; genus Carpatolechia; species Carpatolechia fugitivella. Next base: position 5,606,869 of record OX579651.1, read on the forward strand.
GTAAACAATGGAGGGAGAACGTCGCTTTCACGGATTTTTCAACATTTTTCAACAAAGGACTGCACGACGACCAGCTAGCAAAGACCCCTGCTCTAAACAATGGTCTAACTCGCTCAGTATCTCTGTTAAATGGTCATCAGGAGATACCACGATTTGCTTTGAAATCGGGATAATATGTTCGCTTTGTTTTTCGTACAATATTTTTGGTACAAAGAGGGTTATTGTTTTTGAGGTAAACGAAATGCCGCTTCAAAAGAGAGCCATGTTATTAAATTTATTGAAGATAATAGTACATTACTGCCGCGGCCGGAAAATTATCTATTGCTGGACGAGAGTACGTTTAGAGCCACAGGCGAAGAGTTTTATTGTGTACGAGTCCAGCAAGTGTTATTGCAGCCGAGGTTTGTTTAGTGCTTTTCTCTGAAATATGCGAGGAAATTATAAAATACTAAAAAGATTGTAGAATCATGGATTAAAGATGTGTACACATCTAACTCTACTTGTATCGTACTAAACTTATAATTTCTACTCTTTATCACTTTAACCTCTACTTCTTGAACCATTCATTATTATAATATTTCCCTAATTCAATGATTAGTTAACTCCAAAATAAGTACATAGTACGATATAAATAAAAAAGAGACGAAAATTACAAACAGCCATATTGCGCTTATTTCTTTATTTTTGTTCTTAGCTGTCAGAGCATACAGAGCATACAGCCATGATTCGTGTACGATTCATATAAAATTTGAATTGAGAACATCAGAGTATGCTGTAAAAAAGCTCAAAAACATTGAAATGGACGAAAATTACTTTGCTGGTCTAGGCCATTTGAGAGTATATTGCTGGCCAATGTTTCGTATAGGACAATGATGAGTCTTTCGTCCAAAAATGAGTCTTTTTTTTACAGTAATGATCACATTTTAGAGAAACAAAAAACGATTGCTATAGCGCGAGGCGATGCGCGTCAGAATCCTTTGATTATAATACTGTGAAATTACTTTCGTGTGAACCCCTTTCAGAGAGTGTTTATATCGACGGGTGAAAGGCTATTTGTATTAAGCGACACTTTGGTCGATATTGAGTTAAATATATATTCGGAATCAGGGGATTTTTCTGTCTTTTAAGCCAGGTTTCCTTAAGCGTGGCCGTCGGTGTTGGGTGTTAGGGTTCATAATGATATATATTGGTCTGATCATTATCCCTTAGAAATTAAGTGTAATTTAGGAATAATTAAGCCGAAATTAGTTCTTAAAAATAATGCTACTAACGGTTATTTGTGGGGTAGTAGGGAGGCAGAAGAAATAAGTGAATATTATGAATTTTGTAACAGTAGGCTTAGAGATGTTGATTTTCCTGAAGAATTCCATAAGTGTGCTGATTTTATGTGTCACGATTTTCAGCATAAACATGTTATTGACATATTTTATCATACTATTGTAAAAATTTTGTGTCAGGCCTCGCTGGAAAGTCGCAAAACCTTGGTCAAAAAACCAGCGAAAGTAAGAGTTGTCTATGGTTGGAATAAGCATGTAAAAGAGGCTCACAGGCAGGCGAGACTAGATTTCCAAATGTATCTGTATTACAGTAAGCCGAGGCAGGGGCCAATCTACGAAAAAATGCGTGAAAGCCGTAGAATTTTTAAGTCTCGCTTAAAGTACTGCCTTAATAACCAAGATCAGATACAGATGGACATCCTTGCTTCCCAACATTCAGCTAAAAAATTTAACAAATTTTGGAATGGGACTAAAAAGCTAAATGGCAAGGTTTGCCTGCCTGTGAGCGTCGATGGTGTTAGTGAGCCTAGGTCAATAGCAAATATTTTTAAAAATAATTTTCAGGTGAAATCTAGCTTGCCGACGGTGCACAGTGCTGAGCCTTGTGATGTGGAGCATCCAGTTAAGTTCTCTGCGAAAGATGTTCATACTATCATTAAAAATATGAAACGAGGCAAGTCTCCAGGCCACGACGGGCTCAGCATTGAGCACTTGCAGCATGCCGGGCCACACCTTTTTAGGGTACTTGCAATGCTGTATACTTTCTGCTTGCGTCACTCCTACTTACCAGCTGACCTAATGAGAACTATTGTAGTGCCAATAGTAAAGAACCACACAGGTGATACTTCAGACAAGACCAATTATAGGCCAATCTCCCTGGCTACGGTGATCGCCAAGGTTTTTGATGGACTTTTAGATAAGAAGCTAGATGAGGTGATGGTGTTACATGACACTCAATTTGGTTTTCGTGAGGGTCTCTCCACTGAAAGTGCTATATTAGCTTTAAAGCACACAGTAAATTACTATGTCAAGCGGAAAACCCCAGTGTATTCGTGCTTCTTGGATTTGTCCAAAGCATTTGACTTAGTGTCTTATAATAAGCTGTGGACAAAGCTAAGAAGCGCGGGCGTGTCTCCAGACGTAGTAGCCATTTTCTCGTACTGGTATAGTAATCAAGGCAACACAGTAAAATGGGATAATACATATTCTGATGAATACTCTCTTGAATGTGGAGTAAGACAAGGAGGACTGACTTCTCCCAAACTGTTTAATATATATGTTAACCAGCTCATCGAGGAGCTCAGCAGCATGCATGTCGGCTGCCATGTGGACGACGTTTGTGTCAATAACTTTAGTTATGCAGATGACATGGTGCTGCTGAGCCCCTCGATTGGCGGCTTAAGGAAATTATTGAATGCATGTGAGTTATATGCGAGGGAACATGGACTAAAATATAATGAGAAAAAGAGCGAGTTCATGCTGTTTAGTGTCTGTAACATTAAAGGTCCGACTGAAATCCCACCCATTACTCTAAATGGTACACCTTTGGCTCGTGTTTCCCAATTTAAATATCTCGGCCATATAGTCACAGAGAACTTGAGTGATAATTTAGATCTGGAAAGGGAACGCAGAGCATTATCGGTACGTGGTAACATGTTGGCACGCAGGTTCGCTCGTTGTACAGCTGAAGTAAAAATAACCCTTTTTAAAGCATATTGTCAGACGTTTTACACGAGCAGCCTGTGGGCCAACTTCACGCAGAAAGCCTATAATGCTCTGCGTATCCAATACAATAATATCTTTAGGGCATTGTTTGGGCTCCCTCGATACTGCAGTGCCTCCGGCATGTTCGCAGATGCTGGAGTGGACGACTTTTATGCGATAATTAGAAAAAAGGTTGCGTCGTTAGTGAGGAGAGTGCGAGGGAGCGCAAACAGCGTCCTGAGGATGGTGGGAGACAGGCTGGACTCCGAGCTACTGGGCAGGTTTACCGAGCTGCGCACGCGGTGAGGCTGCGCATGGCTGCGGGGGGATTCTCTGTTTTTATTCTTTGCCTATTACTACTAACCTAGTCGTAAGTTGTCTCATACTAACATATCTATGGACTCGTTTCTGATAATAAATGATTTTTATTTTTTTTTATTTATTTTAAGATCTGAGCAATTTTTTGGCGCTTAAACACATAGAAATTTAGGGCTCAATTTAAAAAGACCGCATGCATATGAAGCGCCATAAAATTAACAAAATTTGACTACAAGTTGATTTAAGCTGTAAATATATTTAATTTTTTTCCGCTTAAACAGTTTTTGCTTTCCCATTTTCACTACTCAAAGGCGTTTAAAGCGTTTTGCCTGCATCAAGGTTCTACAAACAACGTCCTTTGAAACATTTTGCCTGACCCAAAATAGCAGTCGCTTGAAACATTTAGCCTGCGTCTAAAATAAATTACACGTGTCGCTTGAACCATTTAGCCTGCATCTCCATTTAACAGTTCAAGTCATTTAAATCCAAAATAGCTGGAATTTTGATTCACACGAATATACGTATACGTTCAACCTTTTTGTCCGCAATTAATAATAATAATAATAATATAAGTTTATTATCAGACCAGAGTCCATAAAAATGTTAGTAATATTTTATTAAATATGTAGTCGGTGCAAACATATTTTGAAGTTAAAAATTCTATGCATTATTCAACCGGTAGCTTTTAAACTGTGGAAATATTTGTATTTGTTAATTTAGTAATACCGCTTCAAACAAAAATTTTTAAGCACTATTTTACCATCAGCACTCTAATTACCATAAAGCCGCGTGGGTATAAGGCGGAAGCTCCTTGTAGTCACCCAGAGTACCTCAAAAAAAAAATCAGCGTCTCTGATATTAAGTCAATTCGTACTGCTCTAAATCAACCCCATGATGTGGTGCACTTTACGCTAACAAGTCTTGAGAGGTAGAGGACAGTACCCCGGAGGGTACCAACCAGACTTCACTGTAACCTCTACGTTTCTTCTATAGACCGTAAACAGTTCCTGACTACCAATTATAAAGGTCTTAAGGTTCTTATACTAAATAAGTACCCCAACGGATTCCAACGAATGAAATTTCATGGTATATGTGTCCTATGGAAACATCTCTTGATGGATACCTGACGATAAAATAAAGTGCATTGACTCAAGAAGCAGACGTCCCTGGGGCACAGAACTGCATTAAACTAAAGCATTTCCAAGGAAAACCAGTTATAATATATATTACAAAATAGCAAAATATTTCTGAGATGTATCCGGTTATACTTGCAAAAGTAACAAACCCAAAAGAAAAATACATAACAATACATGTTTGTCATCATTATATTAATTACGATTACCTTTGGGTATACTACACTCTAACTAGAGTTTTAAAAAAGTCGCAATACGTTTTAGCGCATGTACGAGTATTATCTATGCATATCTTATTTTCGTATCATGCATTTTTGAACCCTGGTGTCAGAGCTATAGAGTCGCCTAAAGCCTCTAAACTGGCTCATTTGGCGACCATTTTCTGTAGATCAATATAAGGCACATGAAGCCGCCTTTCACAGCACGAAATCATCTTACTTACCTAGTTGAACTGAGTCTGATCCATGAATTTAAACGTATGTATAACAAGAAAACAAACTACAGCATGCATTTTGTAGGAAAGTTTACTTAATTTCTAAACAACATGCGATCAAATTAAATTATGACGTTTATTAAGATAGCACGTTATGGCTGGTTTACACGTATTAAGTTGTTTAGTAGTTAACTAAATTTTAAGCAACTTAATGCGTGTAAACAGCGAATTTAGTAGTAAGTTGCAAGTTAAAATTTAGTGTGCAAGTAAACAAGTAGATTAGAACTTTTCTATTTTTCGGGTAAGTTGGTGGGCGTGGCCTGTCACTTGACACGTTTGGAAAGGCGCGATTTAGTTAATTTTAAGTTAAATGCGAAGTGTAAAGTTAAGTGCGAGTGTTTTGTGTTTATTTTTTGAATATATTTTAATATATATTATTATATAGGTATAAAAACATTAATGATTAATATATTATTAATATTAAATATTAATCATTAAAAATAATAATAATATAATACAATAAATAAATAATAATATAATATTAATTATATAAAAATAAATATTTTATTATACTTTATTATTTTATTTATTATATTTATTACAGATTTGAATTCGCTGTTGATCGTCCATCTTGGGCTAACTAAAGAGCTTAACTACTAAAATTACGTGTAAACACTTACTTAAAATTTAGTCGCTTAAAATTTAGTTAAAATTTAGTTGTTACTTAACAACTTAATACGTGTAAACCAGCCATTAGCGCCTCCATTATAGATTCAGAACGTGTGATGTATGGCTAAGCAAACATATATAAATAGAACGACTGTTTGTTTTTTACCTTGCATTGATAACGTACCATAAAACAAAGTAGTTCTGTCGCCAAATAACCAATATTTACCCTCGCCCTATTCGCATTACAATAATATTATAATTCAGTCTTGCATCCACTGCTAAACAAAATGGTGACACGGGAAGAGGAACCTTTGAGGTCTCAAGCTAAAACAGTTCAAGAGAAACCTAAGAAAAGCTTTAAGGAAAAGTATCAAAATTTAAAATCGAATATCACTGTGGAGCCAATACTGATATTTTATGTAGTTCCTGGCATGCTGACAAGGCTTGCGACGCAAAATCTGTATTTAGAGAAAGCGTGTCGCGTTAACATTCGTTATGAAGAGAAGATTTGCAGTGCGCTTGTTGCAAAGGAAGGAATGCAATACCAGGAAGAAGAAAGGGCTATTCAGCAGCTCGTTGCGGGGATGGATGCATGGAAGAACGTACTTTTAACTTCAATTCCCTGCTTCATCATACTTTTCCTAGGTGCTTGGAGCGACCGAACTGGCAAGCGCAAGATCTGCATTTTAGTTCCAATTTTAGGAGACTTACTTATGTGTTTTAGCAGTATAGTAAATGTCTTCTTTTTCGACGAACTTCCCGTCCAAGTTGCAATGTTTTTTGAAGCATTTTTCCCGGCTATCACTGGCGGCTGGATCGCAACTTACATGGGAACTTTTAGTTATATAAGTGACATATCCAGTGAAGAAACAAGGACTTTTAGAGTGGGAGTTGCCAACTTGTGCTTGACTGCAGGTGGTCCTATAGGATCGGCTTTAAGCGGCATCTTGTTAAAGCAAATTGGATACTATGGTGTGTTTTCATTGAGCTCAATTTTGTATATCATTAGCATCGCTTATGGTATAATTTATATAAAAGATCGTGAAAAATCTTTGAAGGAAAAAGTGGTAGAGGAGGTGAGTACTGAGTATTAATATGACCATATGTTTACATACGTACGTACATACCACACTTAATTTTTTAGTTTAATTAGAGTTCACCAGTTTCAGGTTCTATTGACAAACTTAAGCTAAGTACACACGAAAAAAAAACGTCACGGCCAGGCATTCTAATAGAGTTGTATTTTTCGGCGTGCACGATTATATCGACGACGACGTTTACTACCTACAATTAGTGATAAATAAAGTTACCCCACTTTATTCAATCAATATAATCAACCACTTAAAATACTATCTTTCTCAGTATGCCCTGAACTTCTTTAGCTTAAGTTTGTCAAAGTTTGCTAATACTGTATTTAATTGTATCTTGTGTATCCAAAATGAATGGAATATTTGTAAAATTACGGTAAAAATTACTTTGTTTTGTGTTTTTATTTAGGCACGTACATTTATAAAACCTGACCAGGGACTATAATATATGAGGTGCCACCATTTGGCGGAATTATGTTGAAACTTTTCTTATGTTGGAAATGATATTTGGTTCTTGTCAAAGTTACAAGTGGCTCCTTAATCAAAGGAAAGAGTCTAGATCTATTTCAATATCAAATTCTTATTGCATGTAGCATAAAGATACAAATAGTTTCATCTATGGACGTATACAGAAATGATTTCTTTTAAAAAATGTTTTCTTGATGTTGTTTTGTTAATCTAAGCTTGTTATTTTAGGACGAACCGTCTGGATGTTTTGGATTTTTGAAATCGTTTTTTGCTCTAAAGCATGTGAAGGATACATTGACGGTGGCGTTCAAAAAGGGACCTAATCACAGAAGGCCAAAATCCATCTTAGTGCTGCTGGCCATCGCTTTTATTTATGGTCCGGCTTATGGTATGTAAAAGCTACTAAAGCCTAATTATCAACTTAACCCCACCAAAAACCTTTTCATATAAAATGTTGCCGAGAAAAGTCCATATGGTTCGCACTGTTAAAAAAAATTCAGATCTCATGTAGAGCCAAGCTTCTAACTCTAAACGCCCTAACTCTCTTAGTCAAAATATGAGGCAGTAAGGGATTCAAGCCAACCTTGAACTGAATAGCGTGCTCCGGCTTAGTCGACCACGCTGACCCAGTCCGGGTTGATCGACGATATTTTCCATAGGAGCGACGAATAAACGCATTAATAGCGTAAATCATAAACGTTCCTATGAGTTCGAAATTCGAAAATACATTGGTACGTGGTGGGGTTCGAATTCGCATCCCGTAAGAAACCAGGACAAAAACAAACTAACTGCAAAACTACACTAACTGGTTTTGTTTTGTCAGCAGTGGTCTGCAATAGGCTGATTGATTGAAGAAACCAGGGCGTTATTCAATAAAACTTACAATTTACAATTACAATTCGAAGTACAGTAGACGATATACCAAGAAGATAATGGTTTAAAATTTAGGCTGATTGGCTACACAATGCACTTCGAACTGTGATTGTAAATTGTAATAGTAAGCTTTATTAAATAGGTTCCAGACGGAGCCAGAACGCATCCGACTTGTAACTTAAGGGCGCGTTCAGGCAAGTTTTGACCAAAATGTATACGTTTAACAGTAAGCATAACGTGTATCACCCAAAACAAAAAGCGATCATCTGAACGCGCCTTGAGAAACCTTATTAGAAACGTGTTTTACAAAACCTAACGTCACTTTAGGAGCAATGAACGTCGTTGTTTGTATTGCATTTATTTCCGTAACTAGAATTATTTTCCCGAATCTGAAAATAGCGTCATACCAAATAGAATAATATTGACTCAAACAGCTCTGTAATATTTACTTCTTTATCTGTTCCTGATCTTTATCTTGGTGCTTCTAACCAAAATATTTTTTCAGGTGAATCCACAGTCCGCTACTTGTTTTGCCGGTCACGGTTTAACTGGGATGCCCTCAAATATAGTTTCTATAACACTGCATACATATGCTTGCACTGCCTTGGTAAGTTAATAGACTTTCTTTCACATGGCCAAATTGCATAGCATATAATTTTCATGTTCATTTACATCAAACGAAATGGAAGTTGACGTATCGGCACAGAAACAGTTGTACCATTAGCTAATACAATTAAAGCTACAATTAATTAAGAAAATTTTCGCCTTTAAAAAAAAAGACATGACAAATAATTTTAGCTGCATTTGTGATGAAGCTAAAATGTCTGCATCAGCAAAAATTAAGTCCGTCTGTGATAGACATACAAAATAGTTTTCTTCAAGGGCGTAATTTTTTATTCAAACCAGGGACCTTTTGTTCAAAAGGCATCGAACTATTCCAATGACGCGCCTTCCGAAGGCCAACTTCGCGTATTTACAAAAAGATTTGGAGCAACGCTATCGGACCAAATCTGTTCCATTTGCTCAACGTGTTTGATTAAACATTTCGTACTTTGTTGGTTACAAATTTAGGAACAAAGAATGGTATTACTTAGGTACACTTAAATTAGAGAACGGATCTTATTAGATACACAGAACAGAAAACAACACGACGTATTTATCTCATTCAAAAGAAACAACTACGCTTACGACGTCATCGTATTGATTGTCTGATTTACGAATGATTACATTGTTTTCTGTTTATTAGGTCTTCGGTTTTTTTACATAGTAGCTACAGCAATCACTTTATGATTTCTAAATTGATCAGCCGGCACTCAAAATTTACTTTAATGGAAAAGCACGGTTGCAGATATAATCCAGCTACTACTGTTGCAGCAATTTAATTGTATTGATAGATGCAAATCACATTTATATTACTACGGCTCCAAGATTCCATATATCCGGGCTGCCATTGAAAAACACACAGACTCCAAACACAAAAGCAGAACTTGTAAAACCTTAATGCTCTGAAAAGAATAACATATACACATGCTTGATTTGATAATATATTCGTTTTATACTAAGAATAATAAGCGAACGACCACATGAAAACGACAGATTTATCACAGACAAAGGAAACAAAACTCGTTGATTAAGTCATAAGATACATCTGTTTATCAATTGTTTTGGTTTATTTTTTTAAGGCATATAAATCATACTTATTATATAGTGTTTCAATTGTGGAACAGATAGGCATAATACTTGAGAGTTTTATTATTAGTATTTTAATTCATTATGAATCTATGACAAACAATTTAATTCTTTTATATCAGAAATATAAATTTATTATGACATGTGTTTGAATATGGGCTGCATTAGGTCAAAGGTTTAATGTTTATTGCCTGAAATAAAAGACATAATTTTTGTATATATATATTTTCAGGGGCGCTGATCTCCATAAGTCTCTTCAGCCGAAGACTGGGATGGGATGACTCTATGCTGGGCATCATCTCTAATGTAAGCAAGATTGCTGGAGGTCTGGCCACTGGTTTAGCGAGGAATACTATGGAAATGTACTTGGGTAGGTATTTCTATAGTTTCTGATATTTACGAACCTTACGGAACATTTCCAAATCCCCATAATACAATACTGCTAGTCATGTTCATAACTAAACATGTCAATAAAATATAAATTAAACATCATCGGTCCAATAAGTGCCTTTTTTCATAATCGAGCAATAAATATAACTGTAGTCTTCCTTCCAATTGCTCAAATTATACGTTGAGTTTCTCTTTTTCTTTTTCACCTTTACTCAACTAACTAACAATATGAAAAAGCAAAATATTATTAAAGAGAAGAATTAAATGGTGTCATCGAAAGGAATAATTAATTATTTTAAATTTAAGTGTTTTTCTTTGAATTTCAGCTGTAGTTATCGAAACATTCAACGCGACGTCTTTCACGGCAATGCGATCGATCTCGTCCAAATTAGTCACCAGTGATGAATTAGGTAAACCCCAAGGCATTGGCTTTCGTCAATGATTTGAAATAATTAAATTGTATTTTTTGCGATTACTTTAAATTTATTATGTGAATAGTTGCTACGCGCGCTACGGGCTACGCCGTAGCAAATGCTACGAGAAAGTGCATGTGCTACGGCGTACAAGAAAATTATACTTACTATAAAAAAGTGGTGTACTACTCAAATTATTATGTAGTGCTATGTAGGGTAAGTAGGATATGAGCTAGCAACTGTTACTACTGAATAAGCGAAATATTCTAGACCTCCCGTCTCTCGTTCCTCGCTCAAAATATGTTTGCTTTGCCTTGAGATTCTTGTCACATAAATGTGTATCATACAACCTCCGTCGTGTATCAGTTCAAGTATTCAACTTTCTATTTGGAGATTCTGGGTTTGGATCCCGGTGGGGACTTAAACAGAAACACTTTGTATTGTAGGAGGAATATACATACATTGCAGACTGAATCTGAAAAGTAGGTGATTCCGTGATTTGGCTGGCACGTTAAACCGTTCAATCTAGGGATACAGGTTACATGAATAATGTCAGAAGCTTTTAGCGCAATAACTATAACACTAAGTTAATGACAAATGCACGCATAAGAGCGTCGGTGGTGTATTGGCTGGGGCTGCTGTCATCCGTCTGGAAGACGCGGGTTAGATCCCCACTTCGTACCAATGTATTTTCGAATTTCGAATTCAATGTACGTTTATCCGACGCTCTTACGGTGTAGTAAACATCGTGAGGAAATCCGCATATTCCTGCGAAGATATTCAAAGGTTGTATGTGTACTAGGTAAGTCTACCAATCCGCACTGGGCTTTCGTGGTCGACTAAAGCCTTATCGCCCTAATTTAGGGTAGGCTTGAGCCACTCAATGGGGTCATATAATATGTCATATTATGAGTTGTTGATGATGAAGATGGATGACATACAATGTTCCTTAACAAATTTTCAGGTAAAATGATTTCTCTATTCAACCTGATGGAGATGCTGACGTCGATGGTGTTCGGCCCCATCTACTCTTGGGTCTACATGATGACGGTCCACATTGACACTGGTGTAGTGTACTACATTAGTACCGTACTCACAGTAGTACCTGTCATCATATTCGGGTAAATTATATACCAAAGTAGTAACTTAGCGGGTGCGGACTTGAATTCGGTTAAATACAGCAAAGAATCCGGGTCGAGTAAAGAGCACACCTGAAAATCTCCGAAACTACTACTATACTTAGTGAAATAAAATAAATACTCCTTGAAAAAGGTTATATAATGTATTTGTCACTTTGTAATTTAATCTTCAATAATAACATAATAAGCCAACCTCATCTTATAAAAAAAAATTTGGAAAATCGCAATTATTTTGTACAGCTTATTTTTGTTAATTGTTTATTTTTTGGGTTACGTGCTAGCTGTTGTTACCGTGGTTATGTGGTTTGTCCTGGTCATGCGGCAGATCCGCTCAAGGGCTTTGCACACGGCAGCTTGTAAAGATCTACAGTCGCTTGCAAAAGTGGAGTCATATCACGTGTTTTTATACTTTGAAATATCTTTCCATTATTATGACCTTTATTGTATTATTATTTATATTAATAAAGTCCCGTACGCACCATACGTTAATACGAAATGCAAGAAAAAATATCTACCTATTAGAAAATAAGTTATTTCAAAGCATAAAAACACGTAATATGACCCCACTTTAGAAGGTGACCGTACATTATAACACGATACATCTCATAATATCTTTCCATAGAAATCGTCAGGAGACCACACACCACGATAGCTATAATGAATATTTTTACACGCATATTATTACGACAGCTGTAATGTACATTTAATATACATCATGGCTGCCGCCGTGTGTGAAGCCCTTAAGAAAAGCCCCATTTTTATTTTACCATTTTTGATGGCATAAGTTAACAATAACCAAGAAGTCGTATTGGTATCATTCATGGTTTTCGAGATTTTCAGGTAACTACCTGTCTTCATATGACCCGGATTCATTGCTGTCGATGTATCGTCTAACATTTGTAAGCTCAAGGCCCTCGGTGGGGACGTTTATGAGCTGATCATAGTAATCTATAGATATGACAGCCTCCGTGGCCGAGTGGTCGAGATCTCGCCGCTCATTACGAAGGTTCCGGGTTCGATTCCCGGTAGAGACACTGTCAAGCAAAAATCTCTTTGTGAGACTTTCCCCAGTTTTGGTTAGGACTTTGCAGGCTGAATCACCTGATTGTCCGAAAAGAAATATGATTCCGTGCTTCGGAAGGCACGTTAAGCTTAAGCCGTTGGTCCCGGCTACTATCTAGTCGTTACACGAGTCAAGTCAGTGGCCTTTGGCGGCTCTATAACACTGACACCAACGTTTGTGAGGTCGGTTGTCGACCTTACAACCCACACGATGATGATGATGATATATATATAATATCGATCTATTATAACATGATGCGATACAGTTACTATTCTTTTTTTTCTTTCTACAATCAATTTGACTATCAATTGCATAATTATTATTTTCGTACTATAACGTAATTATAGAATATTTTAATATATTGAACAATCGTATTTATAGGTGGTTCTTCAAACAACATAGAAGCAGTAGCACTGCTTCGAAGACGGAGATAATTATACATTCAGAAGAAAAAAAAACCATGAACGGAGATGCATGATAAATTCAATGTTACCTTAGTTGCATTAAAATTAAGCAGAATATATTGTTACATACATAATACTGTTTTAATTTTATAGATTAGCTAGTTTGCCTGCGTCTACGCTCGCGGTGTGTAAGATTTCCCCGTGATAATAAGACTTTGTCCCGTCAAAAATATCCTTAGTGTTAATCCAGGATACCGCCGTGTGGTGACGGCAGAGTAGAATACTTTGTCACCAACCCCTACTCTTCCCGGGTGTCGCAAGAGGCGACTTAGGGACTGTAGTCCCGTTGTGTACATTGAACAGGGAACGGGCAGCAGCGCTCCCTGATACAGTAACTTTTTAATCTGCGAACTCCAACACGCCTGCCAAGCGTGGAGATTATGTCAAAACCCTCCACTTAAGTGGAGGAGGCTCATAGTCCAGCAGTGGACTGTTACGGGCCGTTGATTTGATTTGATTTTAATCCAGGATGCAGTCTATCTACATTCCAAACATCCAAATCAGTTCAGAACTTTTGGCGTAAAAGCGGAATAAACATCCAAATATCTAAATAACAGAACATCTAACATGCGAAAACTGCAACATGCGAACTTTCGAATTTATAATGTTAAGAGTAATTTAATTATCATGAAAATATAAGAACAAATTTTACTATACCAGTAATATTAAAAAAGAAACGTCGATGTTTAAATATTTGGTTACGTGATTCAATCACGCATAAAAAGCTGGTAGAAAACGTTAAAGATTAATATATTAATTGCTTTTAACGGTAACTACAAAAAAAACTTACAAGAAAATGATATACCCCAAACAATCTGAAATATGTGGGCATAGCCACAAGAGACGAAATATAAAATATCAGTACCTAATAAAATTAATTTAATTTACAGTCAACCAATACACATTGGGCCTAGCCCTGATAACTCTAATTCAAGGTATACATTAAATGACCTGATAATAATAACATTAGGTACATTTAAAAAAATCCATTCAACCAAATATTTTACATTTACACGCCTTGTCAGCCATATTTACCTCTAATATTAATTAAATAAATTGCAGATAAAATATCTCTTTGTATTGATACTTTTTACGTATCCTTAAAAATAATATTGTAGGTAGTATATTAGTAAAATAATAAATAATAATGGTCACTAAGCTATCTTGCCTCAAGACTTGATTATTGAACTATTAGGATAGGTGGCATGCGACCACGGCTATCCTCTGAACATCACTAATACTTATGCGTTAAATTCTATAAATCGATATCAAGTCATTTTTTACGTATTGTTTGTGAATGTATTATTCGTTATAGACAGAAAAAATAACAAATGAACGGCGAATACCAACACGAGGTTCCAGATAAGTTTTGTTTCAAGTGTCCGACTTGTAATTTTATTTCAGTGATTTAATACTTGCAATAAATTATACAAATACCGAGCATTTAACTAAATTCAAATACAAAACAATCATAAAAACGTGATATCCGAATGTAAATTGAAATATCACCCAGTGCACTGAGTGTTAAGGTAACATTTTGTTAAGTTAGTTTGCCAAGTATAATCAACAGCAAAATGAAGCGACTAGTCTACTGAATGATGTATTGTAACCAGTCAATCAATACGTTATCTTTAATATGATCACACGTAATCATATTTTATTATAGATGAAAGAAAGAAAAGAAGATGAAAAGATGAAGATCTCCTCAAAGATGTTGTGTAATTAAGAATAAGTTACTGAATAAATATTATTTTATTTTATTTATTTATTTTATTTATTTATTTATAGATGCCATTTATTTTTAAATACCTGCAATAATTTCTATAGCGTCGTATCATTTTCGAAATCCAACAAATATCAAAATTCTACGAAATCTCTAGAGCTGACTGATAATTGTACAAGGATCATTAAAAAGAAATAAATCGTGTTAATAGATTAGTTTCAAAGATATCCATTTGAAATTCCCAGAATTATTATTTTTTATCTCTGACTTGCATTTTTTTGTTTGCCCCTCTGTCTCCATACACAGAAATAGTCATAATTTTTTTAAACCGACTGTACTTGCTATCGAGATAACTTGTTCAAGTCACCCGTTGTAATTACTCTGTAAATAGTACAGATAGTATCATTCACAGGCTGATTCTTCTTATACTTACCTACGTTAAAAACATTCCAGGGTTATATTTTTTCTTATTGTAACCAATCAATTAACGTCATCGGTAGTTCTTAAAAGGTAATAATAATTTAAGTACGAATCGAACTGAATAAATATGAAAAGTCAATCATGAAGAAAATACTATTCCATTCACTACGTATTTAAATTTTTCATACTGTTGCAGAATTTTATAATAATCATGTTGGTTTTAATATTTAACTTCCTGAACTCCAATACTCAAAGTTATGAACACATCCTACAAGACAAACAAATAATACTTACTTATCAAACCTCATCATGATGTATATGTGACAGCCGACGTCACTACGTAAAGTGTGTGTTACTTTTGATGACAGATTACTACTGTCACTGACAAAAGTAAAGCAATAGAAGCAGCTTTTAGTTGAAGGTATTCTGGAGAATATTTTAAACAGTGTACATAAAAACAAGTTGAAATATCGTTTCTATAAATCCTTGGATATAAATCAAAATGACTATAACTGAATTTCAAGAAAACAAAACAAACGTACCAGAAGAAGAACCTTTGCAAAAAACCGAAACTAAAGATCTAAAGTTTAAATATGAAAACAAAACTTTAATAGAAAAGTTTCGCTACATAAAATCTAATATAACTGTGGAGCCTATTTTAGCTGGTTTAATAATACCGTCTATGTTATCGAGACTGGCCATACAAAACTTGAACTTGGAGAAAGCATGCAGGATCAAACTGCATTTAGATGACGTTCTATGTGACGCTCTTATACAAAAAGAAGAACCCAATTCAACACTCAATCTCACTAATACAACTTATGAAGCTGAAGTGCAAAAAATAATAGCGTCAATAGAAGCATGGAAGAGTGTCATTCAAACTGCTATACCAACATTATTTGTAATATTTATGGGAGCTTGGAGCGACAGAACTGGGAACAGAAAACTTTGTATCTTACTGCCTATAATAGGAGAATTCCTTGTGTGTTTGACCAATATAATCAGTACGATTTTCTTCAATGAGATTCCTGTAGAAGTAACCATGTTTTTGGAAGGATTTCTTCCAGCAATTACTGGAGGATGGGTCTTGATGTATCTTGGTGTGTTCAGTTACATAAGTGACGTTACAACTCCAGAAACAAGAACCTTTCGCGTGGGATTGGTCAATCTTTGCATGACGGCAGGAATTCCTATAGGTACAGCTGCAAGTGGCGTATTTCTGAAATGGTGGGGGTATTACGGAGTTTTCGGTATTTCAGGAGCTATTCATATATTGAATATAACATATGGAGTCGTATATTTAAAGAGTAACACTAAATCAATCGACAACAAAGAAAGTGTAAGTATTATCGATCTATAGCAGTTACGTTAATTGGAAGGCATTTTGTTTATCATAATCTTACCCCCTGCAAAACATTGTTAAAATAATCGGGTTATCTTCTTCTAGTTGATGAGAATAAAAAATGTGTTGGAAAAGATACAGTAAAATTTTCATTAGGAGTTACAAATTTCACAGTTACCCAACAAGATACTTTTCCAATTTTTCAGAAAGATCCCCTTACATTTAAAAAGTTGATATCCTTAGTGAAGGAAACTGCAGCATTTGCGTTTAAAAAACGAAAAGGCAATATGACGAAAAAAATTCTGCTTACCCTTTTCGTTGTTGCCTTATTATATGGACCAAACCATGGTAAATGTTATTATTTTTTTGTGATATTATAGGTAACCAAACTTGTTTTTGATATATTATTTTAATTTTACTTTTTCTTGCTTGCAGGAGAAAGAATCGTGTTTTACTTGTATTTGAGATTCAAACTTCAGTGGAATGCTGTAAAATATAGTATGTACTCGACTTACAGTGTTATTACTCATTCCTTAGGTGAGTTCTTTGATTGATTTATTTAATTATCTTAAATGTAGCGAAGTTTAAGTTGTTTCTGTGTTAATTTAAATTCCTTTCTGTTTCAATATGGTTCAAGTAATTGGTAAATTTTGTATTATTATTATTTTTTGTCACCGTACATTTTGTCTTCACTAAGCACGGTTAGTTCTCCATTTTACAAAATGTAAAACAATTGACAAGCCATTGACTTGAGAGAAGAATAATTTCTCTATTATGTACTACGAGTACTGTTTTATATTCGTGTTATTTAGCTTTTCTTCAGGACAATAAAAAATGTTGTCCAAGTCATCTTTAAGTGATATAAATTTTGTCTTCCATTTCTTTACTATATAACTATAAATGAACCCCTATTTCTCCTGGTCACGCTATAACTTGAGAACGGCTGTACCAATTTTATTCATCTTTTTTTAAAATGTTTTCTAATACTTCGTAGCGTAGGTTCTTACATTTAAAAAAATAAGAAAATTGCGCAAGGTTGGTGTGGGGTAGGTGTTGGGGAAAAATGGCAGGACAACGTATGCTGGGTCAGCTAGTTATTAATATTTTGTCTCTGTTCCAGGAGCTTTATTCTCAATAAGTGTATTTTCAAAGCGTTGGGGCTGGCACGACTCCGTCCTCTGTCTCATCTCTATTATTAGCAAGCTCATTGGCTGCATTTACCTCGCTTTTGTTGAAACTGACTTCATGATGTTTATGTGTAGGTATTTTTTAATAACCTATTATATAAATTAGTTTATCCAAATCAATACTTTCATCGACCCACCTCTTCATTGAAGATGAATTCGGTTTCCATTACCGGAAAGACAATTGAGTAAAACAGAGATTGCTACTCAAGCAATAAGATCGCCTGTTGACCTTCATTGTTATGTATGTTTTGATTTTGTGTCAATATCATTTAATTGTACTGTATTGTTAACAGGTTTCTTTATATATTTTCTACTTATACTACAGACACCTGCGATCCAATTTTGATTATGAATAAACTTATCATCATATAAAATATAATTAATTCAGGATTTGTTAATAACGACTGCAAACTGACTTCTTTTTCAGTGCCTATAATAGAAATATTAAACGCAACTACATGGACATCAATGAGATCAATGGCGTCAAAGTTAGTCAGCAGTGAAGAAATGGGTATAAGAATTTTTAATTTTCTTTCACTTAACATATTTCGTTGCTTAACTATTACATTGCTTAAAATATAAATATGATAAGCTGGATTTCTCTTAATAAAGGCTTACTTAAATACGCACTGCACATTGCTTTATAACCAGCTGACAGACTTTTGTAGATATTTGCAGATTTCATTTTTTATTTCCAGGTAAAATGAACTCTTTGTTCAGTCTAGTGGAAACATTGGCGGCCATGTTGTTTGACCCCATGTACTCATGGATATACAGGTTGTCGGTTGAGATCTTCGCCGGAACTGTGTTCATCTTTAGTACTTTTATGATCCTGCCGGCCGCCGCTCTGCTGCTGTAAGTTACTCTTCATTATCATCACGCTTTTAGCACTAAACAGTTCATCTATCTATCTATCTATCTTTTGATTGCACCAAAAACGAGTAAACAAAAACTTACAAAAATCAATTTTCATCAGCTAGCTATAATTTAGTACCTTCCTTTCCTACTGACATCATGTTCCTTGATTGCACTTTTAAGCAATGGAATTTTATTTACGGTACACATAAATTTTATTAACACGGATGTCATCATCAACATCACCATCATTATTTCAGCCAACATCTACCCACCGCTGGGTATAGGCCTTTTCTCGACTGCGCCACTCCTCATGGTCCTGTGCTATTCGCATCCAGCCTGATACTGCCAGTTTGACAATTTCATCGGGCTATCGGGCTGGTGGTCTGCCTACTGGCTTTGTTGTTAACATGAAAGTAAAAGGGATTTTTCTCAGAAAAATAAATGCTGTTTGAAATTCTTGAATTCTTTATAATGTTTAACAGAGTTAGGACTTTTTAGTAGGACTTCCATCGTGTGACAGCAAAATTCGACAAATCAATTCCATCAGAAGATGTTTTTACGTTCTGTAACGAATTCTTACGTAATTTATTATTTACCAGCGGTCCGCCCGCAGCTACGTTCGCGTTGTGTAAGACTTGGGAATAAGACTTTTTCCCTTAAAAAGTATCCTGTGTTAATTCAGTGTACAAACTATCTTTATTCTAAATTTCATCCCTATCCGTTCAGTGGTTTTTGCGTGAAAATGTAACAAACATCCATCCATACATATAAACTTCTGCGTTTATTCGTATAATATTAGTAAGGTTTCATTATTTTATATCCTTTCCAGTTCTACCCATATTTTGTATTAATATTATATTAAACAGTGAACGTTCTCTTCAGGTGGTTCTTCAAACAACACAGAAAAAGTGGTTCAGATTCAATGATAGAGAAGACAATAGATGCAGAAGAAATGGTACCTTTGAAGGAAGCAGCTTAGTAAAAAATAGCCTGGAAATAAATAAAATATTGTCAAGTGTTTTGTTTTTCTTTTCATATCATCATCATCATTATAATATAAAAACATTCACTACTAGACCAATATATGAATCAATCAATAATTCAATACAAAGGCATTCTTCTTCTTTGCGTGTCGATGACAAATTATATCTCTCTAGCCCAGAACTTAGCCACTTCGACTGCACTATTTGTGGCGTCCATTAAGTCCTGCTGCGAACATTACAGGTGACAGGGCAGGCCAAGGCATTATGTAGGCTTAACATTTGACATTTATTTCACATTATACTAAGTAGGTAGTAAAAGTGTTAATAAGACTTCCAAACTGTAGATTTTAACACTTCGCTTTCTGCCAGAACAATAAATCATGTTTTATCAAAATTAAGTTTCAATATACTTCAAAACCTATTTAACAAATAGTACTAGTATCAAAGTCGAAACTATGAATCCCAAATGATCATCTTTTTTTTTAATCCACCCTAAAAATATATTTTTTAAAGTGGATGCTTTAGCACACAGGTTAATACAATAAGGTTTCAGTTACTATTTTACATTAATTATATTTGTTTCGTTATTAATATTGTTACGCGTCAGATGCCCTACTTTGGAGCAAATAGTGATTTTATTTCACAACGCTTTGTCTATCATGGTTACATTAAATTAAGCAAACACCAACCACCTACTGTGTAATACTGCGTATTTAACTCAATTCAAATACAAATCGTTACAATCATAAATAAACGTGATATCTAAAGGTAAATACAAATCGAGGCAATATTTATACGAAGTTTGCTTAGTACAGTCGGCGACAAAAAGAACACATCTAAATGGGCATAAGTTTTTTTATTAGTTATAACGTATATGTATACTGATCAATATAACGTTTTAATTACATTACAAATATTGATTTATTACATTATCGGTGCGTGATTTTGGTGTAAAATGGACTTAATACCTATACACGTAATGACTCAAATAATTTTAAAAACGCTAAAATCGTATTTATATTTCATTTTGCATTGCTAGAACAAAAGAAAAATTATCAAAATTAAGTCAATTTTTAAACCGACTTGAAAAAAACGAGGTTTCTCATCTTTACATGTTGTTAATCCGACTGTACTTGTTATCGAAAACCTTTGTAAATATCGATGTAAATAGTATAGATAGTATAATCACAGAAAACAAAATTATAACCTCTTACAAGTTAGAAAATAAACAATATACAGGCAGGTTCAATATCCACACAATAATGTTCACAAATCAAATTTGCGTCTAGTTGTTTACATACCAGCTGCACTACCATAACGACCGTAGATAAAATAAACCCGCACGACATACAAAGTGACCACCATTAGTTAGTACCCTAGTTTTTGTCGCACGAAGTCAAGAACTACGTTACTATTGGCGGTTAAATTTTATGTCGCGCATTTTATTTTATCTACAGTCGTTATGCTTACCCTGCAGTAGTGTCACATACAAACGATGACGCTACCAGAGGCTTTAACTACCCTAAAATGGTGCAGAGAGTAAGGACTAAATCTCAACCCTGAAAATACAAAAATCATCATATTTACGAATAACATGAAAGACACAAACTGACGACACAAAGAAGCAAACTGCAATTCAACTCGCACAAAAAGGCACAATGCACCAGGGCGTGCCAGGGCTAGCCATGATGCAATGCAGCAGAGCCATAGGCAAAACTTGAGGTCTAAAGCCACGTGTATCACAGTGGAAATACAAAGCTATTATTCTCCCAAGACTTCTTTATGGGTCTATAGTATGGTGGCTCAGAGCAAGCAGCAAAACTTGGATTGATTTATTTTATTTTGAATATGTCCATTACTTTATCAGATACTATAGAAAAATTAAAATAAAAAAACATTTATTTCGGACACAAAAACCATAAATCATAATCATCAAATCATAAAATTTGATGATTATGACTATATTTATTTACGATATATATTGATAATCCAAGGATCTTGGAAGCCTCGTAGAGAAGTATTTGCTTTGCCTGCAGTTAGAACAAATATTTTAAAGTTTTCACCAATTCACACGGCTCTACGGATAATTAATGACATGGAAAGCGTAGATGTATTTTATTGCTCATTGGCGCAATTCGCAGGGGCGTTGATAAGGAAATTGTCTTATGGATAGAGTTTATGATTATTGTTAAGTTTTTGTGTCTATGTTTGACTTTGTTATTATTTTATTCTATCTTGACATTTATTCTACTTGAAATTTAGATTTTTATTGTTCTTTATAATGTTTATTCGTTTTGATTCTGTTATAATGTATTTAAATTTTATTTTTTATTCTGAAATGTTATTTTATCTGACATTTTAAAGTATTATTATGTTCATTTGATTATGCATGTTAACATAGTGTTATGTATGATGGCGTCATCGCATTGGGAGCAATCCTGTAATGATGACGTCTTTTGTAATTATTAGTTTTTTAATAAATAAATAAAAATAAATAAATAAATTAAAACAAATCAAACAATTAGAAAATGCAGACTAGCCGCTCATAACTGCAACAGTAATTTTGTATCACCGTTCACCAAGTATCACTAACGTAATACCTACCTAGTGATATTTTTCTGCCAGTTTCACGTGATGTAAAAGCATAAAAAAGCAATTTGTTAATGCATCACACTACAGATACCTATAACTCTTTTGAAACAAGATGTATATAGGACATGTGGACGCTAACACGATACTAAATGCATCTTGTTTGTTACTTGATGAATGATTACTACTGTTCTACTGTTACTTTATATACAAGTAGTGACACATTTACTATTAGAGTTATAGAGTACAAAAGTACATTTAAAATAGTTTCCTTGGGAGTTTTCACTATAGCTTTATACAGTGTACGTACACGGCACGAAAATAAAAATGATAATAATTAATACTATTAATTTATGATTAAACGCGTACATCAATTTGGTTAGAAAAAAAGGAAAATGGTCAAAGAACTGCAAGAATATAAAGCAAATGCTCCTGAAGAAGAAGCACTGCAAGGGACTGAATCCAAGGATTTGAAGACTGAATACGATAGCAAAAGTTTCGTTGAAAAGCTGTATTACATTAAGTCACATATAACAGTGGAGCCGATTCTAGCTGGTTTATTAATACCGGCTACGCTATCGAGACTTGCTGTACAGAATTTGAACTTGGAAAAAGCTTGCAGGATCAAACTGCATTTAGACGACGTTCTATGCGACGCTCTTATACAAAAAGAAGAACCCAATTCAGCTCTCAACCTCACAAATACAAATTACGAAGCTGAAGTGCAAAAAATAATAGCATCAATTGAAGCATGGAAGAGTGTCATTCAGACTGCTTTACCATCATTATTTGTAATATTTATGGGAGCTTGGAGTGACAGAACTGGGAACAGAAAACTTTGTATCTTACTGCCTATTATAGGAGAATTTCTTGTATGTGTGAGTAATATCATCAGTACGATCTTTTTTAATGAAATTCCAGTGGAAGTAACCATGTTTCTTGAAGGATTTCTTCCAGCAATTACTGGAGGATGGGTGTTGACTTATCTTGGAGTGTTCTGTTATATAAGTGATATTACGACTCCAGAAACGAGAACCTTCCGTGTCGGATTGGTCAATCTTTGTTTGACTGCTGGGATTCCTATAGGTACAGCTGCCAGTGGCGTATTTTTGAAATGGTGGGGATACCACGGAGTTTTTGGTATTTCTGGTACTATTCACCTAATTAATATTACATACGGTGTTATTTATTTGAAAAATAACACGAAACCAAACAACAACGGAGAAAATGAAGGCGTAAGTAATAATGATAGTTTTTTTTTTCAAACTCACCACAAATAAAAACAATATATACGTACTGATTCAAGATTATTAACTCTTTGTTCCTTCGCTCGAGCAACCACTAAATCCTTTGAGACTAAATCAGTTGGAAAAAAATTGCACAGGATGTTATTTAGATAACTGCTTTGAGTTTTCACGTCTGTACTTTTGATATGTTGCAGAATAATCGCCTCACATTTAAAGAGTTTACATCGTTAGTAAAGGAAACCGCAGCATTTGCGTTTAAAAAACGAGAAGGCAATATAAAGAAAAAAATTCTGATCACTCTAGCCATAGTAGCCTTATTGTATGCACCAAGCCATGGTAAATATTGTAAAACTAAATGTGTACGTACTTGTTTGTATTGCCATCTGTTAAATCATAAGCAAATATGGCCTAATATAAGCAATCAATCAATGCAAAATTGAGAAATTAGAACATTTAAAAGTTTGTTTTCAATTTCCTCAGTTCAGATTTACTTTTAGAGAAGTCAGAAGGTGACCAAAAAAGCTTGTCTGGCGGTTCATAGAGAAGTTTTAGTTCCGACGCTGATGTATGGGAGTGAAAGCCGGGTATGGCAGAAGAAACATGAAAGTAAAATTTGTGCTGTAGAAATGAAAGCATTGCGAACTATGAGTGGCATAAAATTAAATGATAGGATTAGGAACAGTGAGATAAAGAAACAGTGGTTTGTTCACGTGGAGAGAATGAAAGAAGAGAGAATGACTAAACAAAACAAGGCAAGAGTTAATTGAAATTTTAGAAGAGGAAGGCCAAGGTGAACGTTCCACGATCAGATCGGGAATATTCTTGAAGAGCATGCGTGAAGAGATTGATGAATGTGATTGAAGCGAAAGAAATATGTCTGGATCGTGGAAGAACGTGGTCCCTGCCTACCCCTCCGGGAAAGAGGCATGACTTTATGTATATATGTATGTATTTTATTTAACATAATAAGCAACAAAAATTGGTCTGCTACCTTTCATTAATATTATATAACAAATTTGAATGTTCCAAAACAAATAATCCTCAACATTTTTGCATTTGCATTTGCAACATTTTCAACTATTCATTGATATGAAATAGCCTTTAACATAATGGTCCCCGCAAAGGCTAACCCACTGGGAATTTTTACCAAACCTGGAATGAACGGTCAAAGCGCACCCCACTAGCTTTATAAATAGTTCTAAATTGGCCTATAAAGCTGTCAGTAGCAAAATGTGCTAAGCCTATAATAAGAGATAAATGGTTCTAGTCATGGAAAATATTTTCCGGAAACTACAAATGATCTGGTTTTTGTTCTGTAACCTGTTCATTAGAATATATTTTTTATATAAAGAAACTTGCGTTTTTGGGTCATATCGAAGCTGAATGAAAAGAAAATATACAACTTTGAAAACATTCAAGTTTTGATGCCTCAAAACTTAGATTATAATAACAATTAAATAGTGTTTCTCTTATTTTTCAGGCGAAAGGATAATTTTTTACTTGTATTTAAGGGTCAAGCTGAATTGGAATGCTATTAAATTCAGCATGTATTCGACTTACAGTGTCATTATTCATGCTTTGGGTAAGTACATTGTTACGATAATAGTTATTTAACTTATTTACATTATTTACATGGCACTTGCAATTCATACCCGTAAAATAATGTCTAATAAATGTTTTGTTATGGTAATTAAAATTTGGAATCATATATATTTATATAAAGTTATACAGGATATTAATACGAAGCGAGCGTGAACGTCGGTGGTCTAGTGGCTAGGGCCTCCGGTCCGGGAGACGCGGGTTTGATCCCCACCACGTACCAATGTGTTTTTGAATTTCGAATTCATATGTTTATTCGACGCTCTTACGGTGAAGGAAAACATCGTGATGAAACCTGCACACTCCTGCGAAGAAATTCAAAGGTTGTGTGTGAGGTCGACTAAGGCCAAATCGCCCTACTTCAGGGTAGGCTCGAGCCCCTCGGTGGGAACGTATATGAGCTGTTTCTGATGATGATTAATACAAAAGTTCTTCTATTCACTTTGTCTTTAATAAATTGTGTTCTCTGATCTTGTTCTGATCAATGTGTTATATTTACTGTTATCTTCTTGTTATCTTGCATTACGCTATCCTGCAGGACAAAGACCTTTATAAAGTTTACTAGTTGGTTACATACATCATTTTATATACATACATACATACATAACATCATATTATATAGCATGTATAAATTATTTTAGGTGTATTTATTTAATATTTCGTTTTGCATGTTTGTTTTTTTCAGGAGCTTTGTTCTCAATAAGCATATTTTCAAAGCGCTGGGGCTGGCACGACTCTGTTCTTTGTCTCATCTCTATAATTAGCAAGCTCATTGGTAGTATTTACCTGCCTTTCGTTGAAACGGACCTGATGATGTTCATGTGTAAGATCGTTAGATTCTTAACCTCAATCAATGATTTTTAAGAGCTATGGCTACTCTAATGACTTGTCAATACCATGACCAATCAATCTTTGTTGAATAAGTTATGGTGAACGGGTTTTTTTTGGGTTGGCTCAATCTTACCAAAATTCTGCTACAAGGTTTACAAATCAAATCATATTTTTAAATAGTGCGACTACCTTATCTTAATTTTCTACTTTATCTTCACATCATAAGATGATTAACGTAAAGTAAAAATACGTTTTAACTTTTAGTTTACACATAAATTACGTCGATATAAACCAAACCAAAACCTTTTCGCATTTATAATAATATCAGTTATATAACACGACTTTTTTACAGTTCCAGTAATTGAAATCTTGAATTCATGTACATGGACTTCATTGAGATCAATGGCATCAAAGTTAGTCAGCAATGAAGAAATGGGTAATACCTCTAGTATTTTTTGTTTCATTTTACTAAAGATATTGTAATTTTATAATGAGCTGGTGAACGGTCGGCTAATGGCGGCCAACTAAAATGGCGCATGCAGTTTACTTGGCCGCTAACTGTATTTAGTTTGTAAGCAATGACAGCTCTTAAGCTCTTTAAGATATTATATTAAGCATCTTCGATGTCGTCCTTAAACTTTCTGTTTTCTAGGTAAAATGAACTCGCTGTTCAGCTTAACGGAAACACTGGCAGCCTTGATGTTCGACCCGACGTACTCTGGCTTATACAGAATGACTGTGAAAGTGTTCGCGGGAACTGTGTTCTTCTTTAGTGCTATTATAATTCTTCCTGGCATCGCTTTGCTATTGTAAGTTCTATCTTCTCTATTCTAGCTACTTTTTTTTCTGTGGATGTATTCTCAGAGTCCTGCTTATTCTTTACCGGCTAACACGACTGTTTCCTTTCATCGCCCCTAGTTAGTATAGCCAATCCGAATATCCTTTAGCTAGCTAGAGTAATAGCTAGCTAGCGCAAATAAACTGAATAATGACAAAAGACGCTCTGTCAATCTTATTAATCATCGAGATCAGTCTTCACCGTCAGTCAGTTCTAAGAAAAGTTTCGAGGAAGTACCATTGCCTATGATAATTCAATTTAAGTACTACATATATAAAATTCACCACTTACAAAAGCTGCAAATATCTGTGATTTCTATCATTTACCTAGCTAGATGGTTTTTCTCACTGCAAATACACTTCATATTTATAATCAAAACTTGGACTATTATTTTAAGAGAATAAGCCTGCTACTAATATTTTATTTCTTTTGAACCGAAAAAATGCCTGTGTTATAAAATATATACTATATTTCACTACACTCGAAATATAAAACTTATTTTGTTAACTTTAATTTGACTCCACATATTTTTGTTGATTTCTCAGTTTCATATTATTAAAATATACTTAATCAAATACCTTACTTACTTACTAATTCGGTTCAGGGACCCAAAGTGAGTCTTGACTTCCGACACGAGATTGCGCCATTTGCCTCGGTCCTGCGCCGTTACCTACCTACCTACTTAATATTTCAGGAATCTATTTTAATTACTTTCATTATCAATTTATTATATTTTACTAATTCCAGATATATTTATGCACAACACAGACGAGAAACCAAACAAAAACGGAAAGACCTTGAGAATATTCAAAGTGACGGAAATGAATCCAAGAACCTCAAAACAAGACCAGAGGAAGAGGATCAGTAGTATCATTGTCATTTTTATGTTACTCATAAAATCAAATATACCTATATATAATGTACATTTACCTAAAGTTGCCCAAGGGTATGCATCAACCAACTGATAAGGTTCGTTCGAGGTCTCTTCATAATAAAAACAAAAGAAGAATAAATGAAAACATTTTACTCGTTTGGGAATTAAAAAATACTTTTAATATCTTCATCATAATATGAATTAGAGAAGTATAAAAGAGAGGTTTTGTATCATAAAAATTGTTTGTATTGAGTTATTCACTGGTAAAATGTATATTCGTAAACTTGCTTTTGATACAGCGAGTTTGAGAAAATGAATTTTAAGTTAGTATTTTGTAAATGAACTAAGCACAATTTATATTACATACATAAATAAATTAAATAATTATAAACAAAAAAATATTATTTAGTTTTAAACATTTAAAGTCCTAGTCTCATGCCTCGAACTTAAATATACTTTAGAATTCCTAACTGACCTACGGATTTATAAAACCAAAGTGGTAATATAGCGCGACACGGAGTTAGTTTAAAAAGCACTCCATATATTCTCCATATATTCTCCACTCCATATATATAAATAAGTACCATCTAAAAAAATAAAAAAAATTGCAATACTTGTTATTTTTTTAAGGTGTAGTTGGTAAGCACGTTGGCTGCGTATAGGCCGAAGGTCGTGGGTTCAAGTCCCGCCGGAAGGTTTACGTTTTTGATTGTTTTCTATGAATCTAATTATTTAATACTTGTTGTGTTGTTGTAGATGTGAGCTTACCCCACCGCAATATTTCAGCATAGACAGCATGGTTATTGTTGTGAAATTGGTCGACTTAGCCACCCCAAAGCGCCATCCTAGTGGGGCACCACAATCGACTTGTTAAAATTACGATGTCTACTTTGCCCCACCAAACGGACCAATTTTATACCTTACATAAAATTCTGGTTAATTTTAGTCCCACATAATTGTTGGTATTTTTTTTAACTTAATATTTAGACTGACTAAAGTTCTCATATTTAATATCTAAATCGTATATCGTAGACAAGTAAAATAAAATACGCACTGCACTAACAACATTAATATTAATTCTTATTAATTAAATAAATAAAAAGGCAGGAGATACCTTTTAAAAAACAAGTACTTTATCATCCTGTAAATTTATAACTTCTTCTTCATATAGTTCATCCTTTGTTTTGTATTTCTTTTCCATTCTAACGCAGCAGGAAGGAAGTAGCCACTTGCAGCCCATGATATGGGAGCAAATTTAAAATATAAAAGCCGATTTTTTTCTAGTCGTAAAAGCTGATAAAAGGAAAGAGTAGTAACTTAATAGAATAAATACTAACACATTTTAACATCAAATTCGCTTAGATGAGTCATCAATGGTTTTAGTCTGCATTGAGTTCTACCTGCATATCTGTTTACCCCGTAATGGATATGGGCGTGATGAAATGTCTTGTTACTTTCTAGTCTTTTCCTTAGCTCCTGGTAAAAGCGACAGAATTGACTGTTTTTACGGAACTGTGATTTTTCTATCGATTTGGAGCTAATGAAGGGACAGTATCCCTACGATATTCGTATTGTGTTATACGGTCGAGTATACAACTCAAGCAATTTCCGCGACCGATAAGTAATTGTACATTACGATACAAGAATCGTAGGTGGCATATTACAAACGAGGTGACTTTTGTAAGGCCGAAACAAGTTTAAATGACAGGAGTCATAATAATACCACTTGTAAAACCGCTTCATACTAGTACATAATTCATAACCCTCCTTTTTGCTTCGCCGTAGTTCGGTAAAAATATGATGCATTCTGCAGATAAATTCCTTAGTCATTGCCAGAAATAATAACATGTTCGTCTGATTCTTTATTTAAAACGTACTTTTATATTTTTCTGCTTGACACTACTTATATAATGGCGGTCGTGAAAAGGCTTTTTAAAAAGAAACTAATTTAATTAAATTCAGAAGATGTTTACTGTATTGCGAATAGTATAAGACTAATTAACAAATATAATTAATGAAAGGAAATACATAATGCAACTTAGCAATATTTGCCAATACGCGTGTAGCCTAGATGCAGCCAGATGTCCAGTCAGCAATATACCAGGCGTTATGCCTTGGTAACTTACTGGCAGTTCTTTTTTTTATAAAAAATATGGTTATAATTACTTGACTATAGTGCTAACATGAGTTAAATCATTACAGACATTAAAATTGTTATATTAAAAAAACGTCCACTGCTGACAAAAATCTCTTCCGAGAATCTCTACAACAACTAGGAGCTCAATTCCTATTTACTATTTATTTTATTACACATAAGAAATAACAATATGTTTAAAAAAGAGGACTCAAGTACTGGTTATATCTCAATAAATATCTTAAGAGAAAAAAAAAAGATATTTTTTGAAAAACAAATTCTTGATTACAGATCAGATCTTCGTATCCGTAAATTGACTTAATTATGTACGTGCATCTACTATTATTCCATGGTTGTATTTTCCTTATCAGGATAATTCTTTGCTTCTTAGCAACATTTTTATTCTCG
The DNA here is from genome assembly GCA_951230895.1 of Carpatolechia fugitivella. Classification (NCBI taxonomy): domain Eukaryota; kingdom Metazoa; phylum Arthropoda; class Insecta; order Lepidoptera; family Gelechiidae; genus Carpatolechia; species Carpatolechia fugitivella. The sequence goes on from OX579651.1 coordinate 5,637,023, forward strand.
TTTACATTGACCTTTATTCAAATAAGTATAAAGCAGAAAACAGACTTAATAAAACAGACGTTATCTGTAACAATAATAATCTATTGACCTTTATTCAGTTGAAGACCAAGGTTGTAATAAAAAAACCTCAAGTCTGGAGTGGCGAGAACATAGCCATATAATGAAGCAAACTTGTTTTAAGTCAGTCGGTAATATGTCAGTACACTATACGTCACACACTAGTTAGAAAGAACTTGCCTCTGGCAACACTCGCGTGGAGTTAAGTAAGGAGCTGGTCAAAGTTCTTTGGACGCGCGAAATCGGATTCGGCTAACGGTAACGGCGAATTATATTAAAAAAAAGTGAATGATAGATAAGTAAATAAATTTGAATATAAGTGAAATAGGCTGTGCTAGTTTCGTTTGTGTTGATTGATATACATAAGTGATGTACATCTCAATAAATATTTATATATTCTATTCATATAAATTCCTTTTTTCATCTTTTTATTATGCTTTAGACATCACTCACTAGCTTCATAACAACTTATACTTATATGCGGCCCCGTAGTAGCCTATTTGGTAGTACGTCTGCCTACGAAGCACAGGGTCGCGGGTTCGAATCCCGCCTTCGTATGATGAGCACTTGTGTTTGCCTTGTGTCTGGATGTTGTTTATCTATTTACGTATTTATTTATTTTTAATGTATATCAGCTGTCTGGTACCCATAGTACAAGCTTTACTTTTAGGACCAGATGACCGAGAGTGTGAGAAGTCCCCACATATTTATTATTATTTATAATATTACTGTACTAAATTACAAATATTTTCTTCGTTCTTGAATCTTTCGTATAAACCAAATGGTTTGTTTCTTATTTATTTATTTGATGATTTGCTTGTGCAGTTTTTTTAGTTGACATAAACTTACAAAATTTATTTTAACTGACAATTTTTTTTACATAGTGTTAAATATTTCCCTCTGTCGTCATTAAAGTAGTTGCATTTGTTTTTTTAATACAACTAAATCAAGATAATATGATGAATAGAACGTGGACAATGCTCAACGATGTACCAGTAACAATAACAATAACAATTGTTGAAAGTCAGGAAGTTGAAATCACGACTCATGACGAAAAACGACAAACTGATGTTAACTGTACAAAAATACACTGATGTTTAATGTAAGAATTAGAGGAGATTATGTATTATCTTGATCCAATTATGATCAAAGTATAATCTCCTAAAAATATGAAAATAATAATTCATGTACCCATAACTGTACTGTGCTGATCATTTGTCGTGTCGACTTTACAACCGACACGAATTCACTTAACCAGTTCTGTAACTAAATAGGTACCTAACTGTCTTACCTAACTTACAAGTTTTTAAGATGATCGTCAGTGGGCGTCAGTTGGTTTAAATTAAATAAGTCTGTCGAAAATCTCTACATTCATAATATAATTTAATATTATAAGAATCGCAAGTACCAGGCTAACATACAATCTCAAAAGTTAGCTCAGAAGGACCTCTAGGACATGGTACAATACTTCGCTGCAGGAAATTGCTCAAGTAGGTAATTGGTCAGAAACGTAAATGTGAATTCGACTATTGAGCAAAGTGCTCAAACCCGGCTCAGTATACTGGCCGATACGGCGCAGGCTGATAACGGGCTTATAGTCGCACAGCCGGTGATTACAATGCCGATTGAAAACAGTGAAAATGTTATGTTGTTCGTGTGTGGGTGAATAGAAGTACATTAATTATTTATGAAGTGTAAAACAAAGTTTATAACAAAAAATAACATAAATTTTACAAACTTTTGTTTTTTTTTTATATATATATACTTAGTGTCTTTAGTACATGATGGAATATTTTCCTTTTTTATCGTTAACATAGTAAATTAACAGAATAATAATCATAGAACAGGTAATTATAATCATAGTCTTCTATTCAGAGTACAACTGCTATCTACCCAACTAAACCAACCAATATTAGATAAATATATTTGAATATGTTGTGGCCCTTTAATAATGGTGGTGATTACTGCTTTGTTTCAATGTTGTTTCTTTACCTGATTTTATAGCCCAAAAGAGGTTAATGAAAAATCTAAATATTCATTAGTTATTCATTTGAGCAAAAACAATGCTGAAATCTAAGATACCACCAAAGTACTTTATAAAGACAGGAATGAGACACTTATCCAAACTTGCCTCGTACCAGAGAATATATTATATAAATACGACTACTTCATAGATAATAAAATAGCATAATATAATAGATTAGAAAAATAATTAAAAATAAAATATACTTTAAAATCAAGAGCAAAGTGCATTCTTTGTTTAAAATTTAATTACGCGAAACGAGCTAAGGGCTAACGTAATATAAAAAAACACCAATTGACCTACCTTGTGGTACACAGGTAAAGAGACAATGTAGATATCAAAATATGAAAAAACCATAAGTATGAAAAAGTTTACTTATTACATAAATAATAATTAACTTACCTATATTGTCAATCATGTTATAATTTTTTAATCTTAAAACAAACAATGGATATTATTACTGTTGTTATCATAACACACATTGAAAAAATTTCAAACAGTGAGATGTTTGATGGTAGAATATTAAACAATGAATGTCAAATGTTTCGTTCTGAGTAAGGCTAATGCATTAGTTTTACTAGTGTTAACTTGATATATAACTGTGTTTCACAAAAACAATGGTGAATTTTAATTATTTCTCGTAATGTATGTAAGTATGTAATGTACAATTATTTGAACACATTTATCGGCCGTCTACAAGAAAAGGATAAGATAGATAGGAAGTTAGAGATGGAGTAGACCTTTGGCGGATTAAAACATTGTCTTAGGGATTGTGAGGTCGGTCGTCGAATTTACAACCCACAAAAGATTCCTACTCACGTTATTCACTACTCCTCTATAATGGAATGATTTAGGCAAAGAGGTATTTCAAAGGCATCCGTCACGCTAAATTTCGGCGCATTTTGTCATTTTATTTCGAGTCGATTTGGCGACTGGAGAAGGATGATCAGTCTTTCACCACGGATACGACATTGTCCGTGTTATTGTAACAAATGTAACGCAGGGCAGAACAATTAATGAGCCATTGTTTGGGGGCAGACAGTACACAGACTATCAGATGTCGCAACATGAGCGCTGATTTTGATTGCACCAATTTCATTCACTACTTTAAAAAAATATATGTGGGACATCTACACACGGCCATCTGATCCCAAACTAAGCAGAGCTTTTACAGAGGACGAAGGATAATAGTCATGCCAGGCTGCTTGAAACGGATTAAGTTTTCTCTGGTAATTATTTATGCTTTATCACGAAATATTGTGCAGTTCGGTAAACTATACATGTAAACAAAATTTAATATAAAAATATAAAAATCTCTTGAGAAAATTCAAACCGTTTCAAGCTGCCTGGCCTGACTATATTCTTTGTCCTCTGTACTATGGGTACCAGACAGCTGATATACATACATACATACATAAATATGTAAATATATACTTATATAGGTAAACATTATCCAGATACAAGGCGAACACAAGTGCTCATCACACGAATGTTTGCCCTGGGCGGGATTCGCACCCGCGACTCTGTGCTTCGGAGGCAGGCGTATTACCAACTAGGCTACGGACCAGTCAAAGCTCAGGTGTAGAGTACACAAGTCGTTAAAGCCCTACCACGTTCGCCGAGCCCTCTTAGAAATACTTAGAATTTTGCGAAGACTGTAGAGTAGACCTACTGATTATAAAAAAAAAAAAAAAAAATCCACTGTACGTTACGTACATACAATCATTTGATGAGTGCGGCAGTGCCTGACTGTGCCTGTGATTTATATTGGGTGCCCCTTTTCTGGAAAGAAACAGGTAGTAATTGTAAATTGTGTCGAGTTTTACCTAAGGTGGTCCACATAACGATTTTTTCATCTGGTACGTGTATAGAAAATTTGGTTCGAAGTTCGTAAACTTGAGAATGGTATATTTTTTATAGGTAGTAGGAGACTTAATCGTAATATTTCATCTTACGCAACTTACTTCTTGTATAACCAAATCTTAAACTCGTAATATTCCTTGTCGACTCGAGTTATATTATGGGCGTAATTAAAATCTTCGATCGTAATGAATTATTGTGCAGTTCCATGATTAAGTTATGCTTCCAGATTTTTTAACTTTTCTAACGACGCCTAAAAAGTGAAGTGTAATTTGATTTCATTTCTACATAAGTTTTATTAACTACATATGTTTTACATAACAAAGACTCGATGCTTGTCGAATGGGTACACACCCATTCAAGCATCGTGTGTATAGTACACACTATACACACCCATGTGCGTATGTGAAAGTATTGTCGCACTCACCAGGTAACAATATACATATGCAAAAACTCTTTAAGACCGGCTCGCCTTCATGAGATGAAACGTCTGTATATATGATGTACAGTACTTTAAAAATGTAGACTTGTCATTAATTTGTTGCATTGCATGTCGTGTAGGCATTGCCGGTAAATATTAACAGCGAATGCCATTCGATGCACGAAAATTATTTGACAGATAGTTATCCAATATCCGTCCATTCCTCATTCCCTCATATCTTTGTATGCTTCAAGTAAAATGAAGATCCACTAAATTCAGTATGAATTTGCGCTACTGGTTAAAAATCGTGAAATGTCTATTTTGCCTTCCGACCTTTAGCTAAGAAAAGAAGCAAAAACACAACAGGATGTAGAATGAGATTTTTCCTTGATTTAAGATCAAACAGATTGATCCAGTGGATTGTTATGAAAACCACTATCTATAGCGTTTAGCTTGCCAAATAAAAATGTTGTTACGCAAACTGAACTCTAAGCATTGATTAATAAAGTCAGTTACGTTAGTCCATTGTGAATTAAACAGTAGTGCAAGTCTCATGTGTTTGTAACTCGGTTAGCGTCCACACAGACGGACTGTATTTAAATAACATTCTAGCGGCAAAATGGTAATAATTCTAATGCAGTTGATAAAACTGCATCAAAAATGAGCTCTAAATGCACCGTTGTGTTTTGTTATACGATCAAAAATAAAGAATAAAAAAATATCATAATATGTAAATAGTAAAAATTCCTAGCTTCATGTTATTATTATCAAAAATACCGAATCAAAATGTTTACTAACTTTATTGCCTTCAGCGTAAGGCAAAAAAAGTGCTAATTTAATGAAATTTGTATCAATACAATTATGAATCTAATTTTGCGCTCTTAGATTGTTTCTTAATAAATTGTGTAGTATTTTATCAAGATTGAAGGACATCTGTATTCTGACTTATTCTTGTAGGGGTATAAATTATACTTCCAAAGTGATAAAATAATATACTGTCAGCTTCATCCTTTTGAAAGGTACTGAACACGTGTTCTGTCTACCTATTAACTATGATGATCGTGACATTGCACTAGATGAATCCGCAATGACATCGTTTTCGCGCAAATTTTCGCGTGCACCGTCCGGAACGGCATTTACGTCGCAGTTAAAATACTATTTGTCCTGATAACTGACGCTATTGTCGCATTGACAGCTTTCAGTGAAGTAGTTGAGAAGTGTAACTTTTTTATTTTATTATCGAATGAACAAACTATAAGGCACTTGTTCATCCGAATCATTGGTAAGTGTCACTGCGTGACTTGTAGTTTCTAGAAGATACTTACGCTTACATCTCAGAGAAGAATTTCGACTGACAAATATATCGTATTCCATCACCTCTATATTGAAAATAATAACAATTTAAATATAATTAAGAGTTTGTTGCGAAACATTAAATTGGGGATCTGAAACATCCCCAATAAGTTTATGAAAACCTATCTGAAAAGTTAATAAGAAAATAATACCAATCCAATAGCAATTTATACGTAAAATAACCGACCAAGCTCGTGTCGGGCCACGCAAAGTGTAGGGTTCCGTAGTTGTCCAGTACCTGTTTAAGATGGTAACATTCATCAAAATATTTTTCTATGATATATTTGTAGTATCTGCCAAATAGAAATACTAGAAGAATAATTGTACAAGTACATTTTATAAGTTGGTCTATTATTCGATAACCTGTAAAGCCTACTTGATGTTGATAGTTTTCCTTTATATTCATTCATATACACTACTACCGTGAATTTAAAAAAAAACGTGATTACAAAAAATAGCCCCCACTTCACGTGTACCAGAGGAAACCTAAAAATTTTATTTTTAAGATTTTATTCTTCAACTTGGTCAGCATGATTAATATGTATATCCATGCCAAATTACAGCCTTCTAGTACAAGAGTCTCTGAGCTACGCCGCGGACGGACAGACAGACAGACGGACATGGCGAAACTAAAAGGGTTCCTTTTCTACTACGGAACCCTCAAAAATATGAAACAGACGTAAATAAATACAGTAAATAATTAAATAGTCAGTAACAAAAAACTACTATTTTAATTAAGAAGAGGTACCTACCTAAGGATAGTCAGTCAGTAGTATCGTGATTGCTTGTAAAATTAAAGAAATTTATTGACAACCTAAATTACACATAAGTAATAAATCTACGATATTTTACACTACAGATATGCTACGTGCCTTGTAACTAATTCGGAACATAAATAGATATGTTTGACAATTGAAACACCTTCCATCCGGTCATCTCTTTTGTTTTAAATTTTTATAAAGCAATTTTCCTTTCTTGGAACGGCAAGTGGAAAATATAAAATTTACTATTGCAACATATTTATTTATAACCTGACGGTATTTTATAGACAACAAGCAACAATATTTACTAATCAGCTAGGTATCAAATTGACACAGAAAATTAATAAACGTTCACGCGTCTCAAACAAAAGCCCTTTATCAACCGCCGCTACTTATCTTTATCAGGTTAATTGATATCAAACAAATAATGGTGTCGATTCGGCATACGCCCAACTAAACTAAACTTAAACTTAATTCTGTCACTTTCTATCATTTTTAATTGAAAAGGGACCGAAGATCATCGGTTTTGTTTTTGTCTTTGACTTCACAACTAACTGTCAATTTTAGTGGCTTTTTACTCACTAAAACAAAACTAAATTTGACAGTTAGTCGTGAAGTCATAGACAAAACAAAACCGATGATCTTCGGTCCCTTTTCAATGAAAAATTATAGAAAGTGACAGAACAAATTTTAAGTTTAGTTTAGTTGGGCGTATGCCGAATCGACACCAATATCGGACAAGTAAATACTAAATACAAGAAATTACAGTGTACACATACTCGTAGACATTCATAATGTAATACTAAACATTGCAGTGACAGAAGCTATAACAGGCAGAGTGAACCGTAAACAATGAAGATACAATAGAACATTCCACTGTTAAATCTAGTGACGTCAACATGGCGGATCAGAAAACTAAATTGGAAGAAAAGGAAGAGAAACCTCTAAACAAACATGTGGAAACCACGAAAAAGCAAAGTTTCCGAGAAAAACTACTGGATGTTAGAGATAACATCACTGTGGAGCCTCTTCTAGCAGGACTTATCATACCAAGTGTCCTGTCTATGTTTGCTATGATGAACTTTAATATAGACAAAGCTTGTAGAGTCAATCTCGGATATAGTGATGAAATTTGCGATGCTCTTATCAAAAAGAAAGGGAACTACACACATGAAGAAGAGGAAGTTCAGAAGTTGATATCTTCAATAGATATTTGGAAAAGTGTTATCAAGACCTTACTGCCGTGCATCATCATCATGTTTCTTGGCGCTTGGAGTGACAGAACTGGAAGACGAAAATTGTGCATTCTACTGCCAGTTGCAGGAGAACTATTGACTTCTGTAAACAACTTGATAAATGTTTATTTTTTCTACGAAATTCCTGTTGAAGTAACCGTTTTTATGGAAATCATATTTACCTCTCTCGCTGGAGGTTGGGTGACGATGTTTCTTGGAGTCTTCAGCTACATCAGTGATATCACGACGGAGGAGACCAGGACATTCCGTGTGGGTCTTGTGAATTTCTGCATGACTGTCGGATTCCCGATCGGGATTGGCATGAGTGGTTATTTGCTACAAAAGTTGGGTTACTATGGAATATTTTCAATGACTCTATTCATGTTCACCTTGGTGCTGATATATGGCTGTATTTGTTTAAAAGAACCCGATCAACTTCTCAAAGAAAAAGGGCTACCCCCGGTAAGTGCATAATATTATTAAAAAGTTATTTTTCTTAGTCAAAAATTTAGTCCTATTGAATGCTCGTAGGTAGTAGTTTCTTAGCAAAGCTTAGAATTTTCTATCACAAAAACAGATAGCTTTAACATTAAAAAAAAACACACTTTAAGCAATTTTGAAATCTTAAGCAATTAGTCTAGAGAATCTAGACGCTATAATTTATGTTAGGATACAAACAATAAAAATATTGTTGATGAATTATAGTAGATACTTCAACATCTATAAGTGAGTATGTAAGTAAAAACACTTTATTGCACACAAAAGGAATATAAAAACAATAGATACAATAGATAAAAATAATTATAACTACCTAATTAAGTCACCAGTATTTTCGTTAAAATTCTTTAGAAGCGATAAAGTTTATCTAGTTTGGATTATTGCCGGTATTAGTCTTATCTACCCATGAACTTTTATCGTTGTCTTTCTTCCTACAATAAAAACCATTCAAAGTCAACCGATAAAATATTCAATTTGTGATATGAATGGATGTGTATCATGTTAGTAGCCAGATCAAATTAGCCCAACTTTTATAGTGCCAAAGGGCCTCTGACTAGGTTTAACGACAACTAATAATGATATTACCCGAAACTACAGCCCGAAACCAACAACTAACGTGCCAAACACTTTTAAATTATCGCGGTTTCGCGGTAACGTGCCTTATAGGTCATATAATGATCACTTGTACTCGTATGGTCATCCATCTAAGATCTAGCTGTCTCTACTCGCGGTTGCTTACCTTCCACAAGAGGAAAGAGAAAGAAAAATTGATAGACCAATATTTTGTGTAATTATGTTTATTGTATCATAACAATTACCCTGATTTTCTTCAAAACACCTATTTCCGCAATGTTGTAGGTAGTTTAACAATAAATATGCGCATAAATCGCAGCATTACCGGACGTTGAAAAGTTTGAATGAAAATCGATAATGCAAAGTGGCACAATTGCCATTGCGTCGTCATGCATAATGAGCGGACGTGCAAATTGTTACAATGAAAATATTTTTTATTTATATAACTACTGTATTTTACTAACATTAGCATGATGGTAGTATAAAATATACATTACAGAATCATCAACTAAATATTATTTCTATTTCGCCTGATACACCAGAGGTTTCTTTTAGTGTACTAACGACGGCCCTGCCCGCGCATTTGAAAATAAAATCTCTGTCGTCTATAACTTTTTCTTATCTTTTGTACAGATTATGGCGTCATCACTTCTAATGACAAAAACGATGATAAGAAAACAAACTATAAAAAAGAAAAAAAATACGCGTGGAATTGTGAACCACCTCCTTTTTAAGTTGTTTTTTTTTCATTGGTAAAAAATCAAAATTTGTATGCTGTTAGACTTAGTCGTAGTTCACATACTTTTTGCAAGATTAAAAATAGTTGCCTCACCGCCTCCGGTTAGTCGCCATTATTATTATCTCATGATAAAAAGATAAATAGAGGTTCACGTGTTATAAAACAAAAAAATAGCACACCTACCTAGCTTTAGTAGCACATAATAACATCTTGATATGACTTAGTACAAATAAAACATTAAGAGCAATAATTCCATTGTCTCTTATGATATTTTCATTGATACATGTCGTATTAGATTATCTTTATATTGTTTGTCAAACATTCATTGCAGCAATAGATGTTACCTTAAGTTACATATACATATTTCAATTAACTCATGAACATTATAATAACAAGATCTTGCAATAACATAGATCCCTGTGTTACTAGTCACGTCACATATAATTTGTATCCAATCAAATCAGTGAAGACAAATCATTTCTCCCACTTTATTCATTTTATTTTTATATTATTTTATTTTGTTAGGTCACCAACAGAGTTAACAAAATACTTACAACTAAATAAATATGCATAGGATACTAGCCTAATTGTAACTCCAATTATAGGCGACAGCGACATGCAAAATAGTACAAGTACAGTGAACAGAATAAGTTATAAAATGAAATGACAATAGCACAAAATAAAAGCGTCCTTTGTGATAATAGTAAAAAGTGGCTTTTAAAAAAAAACCGTGACAACAAAAAAAAAGTACATCAAGTTATTTAAAAAGACAAGAAAAAACAATAATTGAGCTGAAAAAAAACTGTGTTCATGTTCTAATATTGGCTAACAAACATTATTATGAATTTTGCGTACCTGTAACATCACCTAATAAATTAAATTCCACAGATAGAACGAGCAAATGAAAAGGAAACGGTGTCTTTCTTCAACATATCCCATGTGGTTGAAACTGTGACGGTTGCCTTCAGAAAGAGGGCCAACAACAGACGAGTGAAGGTCCTCCTAACTCTCTTCACTGTGTTCATCCTGTACGGTCCTACTATGTGTTAGTATCAAAATGTAAAGTATTTGTACACAGGACAAAGGATATAGTCAGGTCAGGCCGCTTGAAACGGTTTGAATTTTCTTAAGAGATTTTTTTATATTTTTATATGAAATTTTGTTTACATGTATAGTTTACCGAACTGCACATAAATAATTACCAGAGAAAACTTAATCCGTTTCAAGCAGCCTGGCCTGACTATATCCTTTGTTCTCTGTACAACTTTAAGAAAAGCTGGCTATAATTTAAATCATATAAATATACCTATTGGGTTATCTAACCTAACCTGCTATCAAATTATAGTTCGATAAGAAATTATCTTCAGTCAATCTCCAATTTCCCCTAGACCAAAGTCCTTTAGATTTTGAGTTTTCTGTATGCATTCCCATCCAGCCATCTTAATGCAGATCATTATACTTTATTACAGATGATAGGCGGAGTCTTTCAAAATGCGTGTCAAACAAAGCGCATTTCGTAATCTCTGTCTCCTCATCCTAATTATTATTATTTTTTCCTTTCACTCATATCTATATAAATAGTGATAAGTATGTATTAGTATATTCATATGTTATTTAAATTATATTTCATTTATATTTTTTTATTTTACTAAACTTATATGTAACGTTCTATGTATTTGAAGTACCCACCGATATTTGTATGTAGTTTATTATAGGAAACCAGCCACTAACCCGCTGTGCTCTTTCTCCGCTTTTTTTACCCATAGGTTGCCTGGAAGAAATTGCTACCTTAGCAATAAGGCCGCCTAATTGCCTCAACCAACTGTAAAAATGTTTTCTTGTAAATTGTGATTGGTGTCAATAAAGAATATTTGTATTTTATTCTATACTCAACTTACATACTTTAGATTCGACGTTTCAAAAAATATAGGTATTCATATAGGAAAAATAGAAAATATAATTTCTTCGTGCATAATATAAGGAATTCACAATTTATTCCAGAGATCCTTGGGGGAGGCCTTTGTAGCAGTGGACGTCTTTTTTCTGATATTATGTTGATGATGTCAATGATGATGATGTTTATGAAGATGATGACAAATTTTAATTGCAGCTGAACATGGCATCTTGTACTTTTTTGTGAGAGCCCGCCTCAACTGGGATATGGTCAAGTTTGGTGTTTACACCAGCTACTCCATCGTTCTGCATTCTTGTGGTTAGTAAGTTTAACTCTTTGACCGCACAGTTTATTTATTTATTTATTTTATTTAACGATTTATTGTACACAATAATAACAAAAAATAGAAATACATTTGAAAAAAACGACACAACAGGCCTGCTTATTTCTAGAGAAATATCTTCCAGCAGACCTACGGAAGAGAAAAGAGATAGTAAGACGCAGATAAAACGTGCACAACTTTATAAAACACAAAAGAACAGGACAATCACAAGAATTACTTATATAATATTATGTAAATATACAAAAATATAAAATATAATATATTATAATAATATAATATAATATAGTTCGTACAGAGCGGTGGTGGTCTAGTGGCTAGGGCCGCTGTCTTCCGTCCGGGAAACGAGAGTTCGATGCCCACCACGTACCAATGTGTTTTCGAATTTCGAATTCATATGTACACGATTATTCGACACCCTTACGGTGAAGGAAAACATCGTGATGAAACTTCTGCGAAAAAAATTAATGGTTGTGTGTGAAGTCGACCAAGCTGCACTGAACCAGCGTGGTCGACTAAGGTCTATATGCTGTTGATGATGATAGTTCGTACAGATATTTGTGTTCATTGTAACTATAAAATATCTCTATTGGTCTTCATTATTGGTCATCTTTATCTCCCATAAAAAATACGTGAGACAGTTCCATTTATTTTAACTTCAACTAAAAAAATAACAGTAAGTTCTTGTTGATATTTTTTGTAACTACCTTTATAATACTTTTTCGACAGGTTTCCAAAATATCTATATTAAAATACTGTACAGGGCTATCAGTCACACAAAGAAAATATAATTAGTAGTTGGTGGGTTATTGGAGCTTATTGGCCGGTAGTAAATATTTTTAAAACATTCTTATTAAAACTTTTAACATATTTTAACAGTAGAAAATCAAAACTAACATTTAGCGAAAGTGTGTAAGTATGGATATATGGATGTTTGTTACTCTTTCACGCAAAAACTACTGAACGGATTGGGATGAAATTTGGAATAAAATATGGTTTGTACCTTGTTTTAACACATAGGATACTTTTTACGGGAATAAGTCTTATTCCCACGGGAAAATCTTACACAACGCGAGCGTAGCCGCGGGCGGACCGCTAGTACTTTCATAATAAATATACGTAATATATAAGTATAAAGCCCTAGATATTTAACTAGAGGTGAATGACACCGCACCGGAACCACTTACTTTCAAGTGGCTTATCTAATTAATAGAAAATACTTCATACATAGATATTATTACAACAATACAAATCACTAACATTTTAAAGTGGTGTTATTGATTTCCACAACCCTCCCGGATCTGAGCAAATATGTTTTTTTTTTATTTATTTTTTTATTTCAAATGACGAGCACAACAGTTTACAATCTTAAAATAAAAACAAAGGATCTTACATATAAATGTTTTGAACCAGATTGCCAACCAAACAGGTGTCGTACAGCTTGATTACTACATAACTATGTTAATACACTTGCACAAATTATATTTTATCAAAGCTACTTTAGAAAACAAAAGAAAAAAACCAAACTACCAAAAAGAAAACAAACAGTGAAAGAAGTGTTGGATTCTGAACATTATTACTTTAAGGCCGAAACTATGGAGCGCTTGAAGGACAAATGGTTTGAGTTGAAGACGTCAATATCTTTATCCGTTGTTCCGTCCGTCGTTTTTTGTTTGTAAACATACTTTGTGCGGTAGTACTATATTAATTCTGTGGTAGTAGATCCTACTACATATTTAACTGTGTTAATACTAAGATATTTTAAGTATGACTGAGCACAAATTGCTGATGTTAAAACTCAGAACTTGAAGAGACTTTTAATTATTTATATTTTTTCCTTACAAACGTTCAGCATTACATTCTTCTAGTTAGGTTTCCCGACTCAGATCAATAAATAGCCATCAGTATTCTCTCAATAGCAAACGCTTTTTATAATTTGATAATCTTGCTTTGAGCATAAATGCAGAACCCTTGCCGGTTTTGAATCTGATCGATTTTCAATTATTAACTCAACTTGAAATAATATGTTAACAGATGACAGTAATTGAGTTATCTATGTTGGATGGAGCGGACTGAGATGATAATGTTCTTGAAAAATTTTTTCCTTGTGATCACTGAGATACTAAACCTCCTCTTTTTCAGGAGCCATGTTTTCTATAACTCTGCTCAGCAAGAAGTTGCAAGTGGATGACTCGATGCTGTGCATCATTTCCATCACCAGCAAATTCGTTGGTGCCATCTGGACAGCCTTCGTAACCACTGATCTTGAGATGTATCTGGGTGAGTTATATTAATCATTTTTCAAAATTCTATAAGTATATTGACAACATTTTTACGGCTGTAAACTTAGACCGCAAATGGTGATGACATTTTTTGCGCATTGCACGAAAATGTTGCTGATTTGTACAAAATAAGTTCTTTTTTACAATCTTACTGTCTGTGCAGTCAAAAATAACTCAAAAAACCAACATTGACCTTTTTAACGAAAGAAGCGTCATCATTGCAAGACAGTTTGTACCAAAGTATCAAATAAAAAGTAAAGAGTAGTATTATAGTGTAGTAGTAGTAATTGAAGAAGAAGTTTCATATTTTTATTGTTATCTAATTTAACTATTTTATTTACAATTTCAGTGCCTGTCGTAGAGCTACTAAACGCTACTACATTCACTTCACTCCGGTCAATTATATCAAAGCTGGTGGAAAAACAAGAAGTTGGTAAGTTTGACAGTTTATAGGTATTTTTCTTACTTCCGCAACTTGATGAGCATAATATATTCAAACAACTAAAGTAGTTTCACAAATAAACATTATGATTTCCAGCTAAAATGAACTCGCTGTTCTCCCTGACGGAAACGGTTGCGAACCTGATGTTCCACCCATTCTATGCGTGGATGTATATGAAGACCGTGCACGTGATGACCGGTGCCGTCTTCCTCCTTAGCGCCGTCCTCATCATACCAGCTTGGATTGTGCTCATGTAAGTTTTATCATTCCCATAGTCAACTTGTTCCAAATTTAAATGCGAAAACGGGCAGGGCTTTGAAAACATGTCAATGTATCTAGCTCTCATTTGGCCTTGCAAAAGCGTAAAGTATTGGCATAGTTGAATTTCCTGGCCGAAAATAATGCACGTTGAGCATTCGGCTTTGTATAGTACCGTCTTTTTCACACGGAGCACTACTCTTCCCGTGGGCGACTTAGAGACTACACATTGAACAGGGAACGGGCAGCAGCGCTCTCTGATACAGTAACCTTTTAATCTGCGATCTCCAACCCGCCTGCCAAGCGTGGAGATTATGGCAAAACCCTCCACCTAAGTGGAGGAGGCTCATAGTCCAGCAGTGGACTGTAACGGGCCGTTGATGTTGATGACTAACAGATTACTCTCTTTCCAAAGCCTGATGTGCATTATTTACCGCCGAGACCTGTACGTTTGTCTGACATTTACGTTGAATAAAAACATTGTGACTTGAGATATTGTTAAAATGGGGAAGTGGACCAATCCATACTGGTTTCGCGAACACAATTTTAATCTAATTCAGAGGTTTATCTCTCAGTAAAATCGAGCTGATTGTGCAAATATTGACATTGAATAGGCATTGAGTAAAACTATGCTATAAATTGTTTAATAATACCTGCTTACTATCATAATATTATTTAAATTTTGAAGGTCTTATTTTATTTATTTTTTAGATCATTCTTCATTCAACACCGAAAAGAATTAGCTACGGCAAGAAAGAAAGCTCTTGAATCGGAAGACAAGAAAGAAGTAGAAATTAAAAAAGCAGAAGGCTTAAATTCATTATTTGTTAATAAAATTACAGTAGATTTAGCTGACTTAAATAATATATTAGATGTAAATGAAATGTTGGATCGACTAGATGTAAAAGATAATAAAGATAATTTTGTTGTTAACAATTCAGAAGATAATAAAAATCTAGACAAGTCGAGAAAAGACGAAGAATCTAATAAAACTCACGAGCAGAATGATAAATCAGATGGAAATATTAAAGAAAACTCTTCAAATACCAATAAAAATAAGGAGCACACAGAAACCCTTAAAAATAACGACGTTATTAAAGAGGAAGATGAGGTAGATACAAATGATGAAATAGACCGATTACATGAGAATAGTAAGAATGAAAGGCCTGATTTAAGAAAGAGTGACGAAGTGCTCAAGACTAATACAAAGCTGTAAACTGCAGATACTTGCAAAATATTGTTTTAAATAAAACCGTTATCCATTTATGACACAGAAAGTGTTAACATACTTTCGTGGTCATAATCTATATTGTAAAATAAAGTATGTAAATAGTTTAATTTTAAAATAAGGTATTCTTAAGTATTTAGATATAAGCACAAACTTACTTGGTTGTAGCCTCAGGTTATAGCCGCCAAAAAAGCTCAAGATTATTATAAAAGATCGAATAAAAGTAATGTTTTTAAAGTGTTTTATAAAAGAGTGAAGATGAAACTTTTATCATAAGCAGCCATATTAATAGGTATTGTGCAAGTCAACAAAAAGAGGCAACGACATTATATTGCACAAAAATAGGTACACCCAATGATGAAGCTATATTTCTTTTTCTTTGCCAAATAACAAAAGAAAATAAAAATAAACAAATTTATGTCTCATGTTATTATCATTGATAACTTGAATACAATGTGAATTAGAAAATTTGTTGGTCGAATATAATTCAACACACCTCTGTCACAATAGTCGCAATAATAATAAAATTACCGGCAAATTAATTTAAAAATATAGTATAGGTATTTTTAAATATTTACGGAAACCAAACAAAACAATTTTAGTATTTTATGCCATAAAGAATAGACAAATATTACTAAAAATAAATTGCAAGAAATTGCGCCTCAGGCATACTTTTTCCATTGTTACTTTCCCTACAGTAGTGTGTGTAAGATTCCAATTTAAAAGGTAAATAACTATCTAACTTAGGCAAACTCGTATATTTATAAACTGTCTTATTTCTTATAAATAAGAAATTCATAAATTCAGGTGGAAATTCAGGTGGAAGGATGACCTGAAAAAGGTCGCTGGTGGTGGCTGGATGAGGAAAGCGGGTGATCGTGCGCTTTGGCGTACCCTTGGGGAGGCCTACGTCCAGCAGTGGACTGCAATAGGCTGATTGATTGATTGATTGAAGAAATTCATCGGCTCTGGCTCGTCAGGTTTTTATCTCTACTTACTTTTACTAAGAGCGCACATTTTTCTAATGAATGTATTTTTAAACTGTGGGATTGATCGTATCTACAGGCTTTTCCATCTACCTATATATAGCCCAGTCTGACTGCTTTAGGGAAACTAATAAATTATTATAACATGAACATGGTATTATAATTTTAACACGTTACTGAACATGCTGATGCATCATACCTTAGAAATAATCACTAGGTTATACCACATGGTTATACTAAATACTTTTCCATTGCTTCAGAGTTTCAAATGAAAGTAACCCATGTTACAACATTATGAATATTTACAAGATTCCAAAATGTATCTCAAACTTAATCGTACAGTTTGTCTAAAAAGTTTTGAAGTGGAACTAATCTTACCTTTCAGAAATATCTATAAGTCAGAGCAGGATAGCATCATATAAAATGGCAACACCGCAAAGGAGGTGGCGCTCCTATTAATTTCACGACTTTTTAGACAAACTATACTAGACTGTATTACATGTATAAAGGTTTGATAAGGGTAATAATTATAATACGTAGATTAGTTATAGGCTGTCTTGGTTGACTGTTGACTTAATTCATAATTTCTAATCGTTTAATGATACTGGTATTGTTGAGTGAATGCGAAACAACAAACGGTGCACTAAAGTCTCAGTGCACTATAATATCAATATTACACATAGTTTTTTTAATTTATTTAAAAAAAATTAACTATTTCTGCATTTTATGAGTGATTCTAGTGAGTATAGTTATTTTTTACATTCAAAGTACCTATGTGAAGTAGTAAATGCTGGGATGAAGTAAATGTTTATAAAGATGGTCAAGTACTTACGACTACAGCTTTGACATCTATGTGTACATTGGTGTCGATTCGGCATACGCCCAACTAAACTAAACTTAAACTTAATTCTGTCACTTTCTATCATTTTTAATTGAAAAGGGACCGAAGATCATCGGTTTTGTTTTTGTCTATGACTTCACGACTAACTGTAAAATTAAGTCTTGCTTTAGTGCCTACCTAACACCATCACGACTAATAAGCCACTAAAATTGACAGTTAGTCATGAAGTCAAAGACAAAAACAAAATCGATGATATTCGGTCCCTTTTCAACTAAAAATTATAGAAAGTGACAGGACTAATTATTAGTTTAGTTGGGCGTATGCTGAATCGACACCATTGTCTTACTTTGAATACAATTGATTACTGTCCGGATATCTCTAATCTCCAATAATCAAGCCTGATAAAATAAAATAAAAATAGCATATTTGATAAAGTTACGATAATTTGCCTTACAACGTTGTGTATTTCGTAGCAACATCATCAGTTTCGTAGCAACAACAACGTCGTCGCATTATTACACGAAAGAAAAGTTGTGACGTTATAGTAGTATTTAAATAACTAATAACGATATGGACAAAAATGGACTCACACAACAAGCAATGGACAATTTCACAGAAGGGGACCCGTTACAACCAAATGAAGATCACATACAAGAAAAGGAAGAAAAAAGAACGTGTTGTGAAAGGATAATAATTGCAAGTAAAAATGTAACAGTGGAACCAACAATGGCACTGTTTGTTCTAGGAGCCATTCTGTCGATGTTGACTTCACAAAATTTAGGCATAGAAAAAGCATGTAGAGTGAACCTTAACTTCACAGACGAAGTATGCAGTTCAATAAAATTGCAACAAGTAGGAAGTGAAAATGAAAACGAGAAATTTATTCAACAGCTTCTAGCAAAGTACATAGGTTCAAGAACGTACATCACATCAACAATTCCCTGCATAATTGCTTTATTTGCAGGAGCTTATTCAGACAATTCTGGTAAACGGAAGATGTTTTTGATAATTCCACTTGTTGGACAGATTCTCGTGTGCATTAACAACATGCTGAATGTTTATTTTTTCTATCAACTGGACGTTGGTTTCTTGACATTCAGTGAAGCGGTGCTAGAAGGTTTCAGCGGGGGATGGTCACTCCCCTTCTTCATAATGTTTGCATACATCAGTAGCATCACTACAAAAAAAAACAGAACCTTCCGTATGGGTTTACTCAATTTCGCTCTGACTGTTGGGTTTCCTATAGGAATGGGAATCAGTGGAGTTTTAATTAAAAATGCCGGTTACTATGGAGGTTACGGTGTTTCGTTGTGTATTCATTTTATCAATTTGATGTACAACACGTTTGTATTGCGGGACCCACCGCGCTCTCCTGAACAAAAAAAGGTAAGTTTGTATTTCATTATTTTTTTCGATTGTAACATGTTCATGTTCGATGCATGCCTGATCAACTGTAAGATTTACTTAGTTATAAAGCTACCTTCATATTTTAATATTCTAGAATTGCAATAATAATGAATAATAAATATGTTGGGATATCTTCACACACGGCCATCTGATCCTAAACTAAGCAGAGCTTGTACTATGGGTACCAAACAGCTGATATACAATACATAAATAGATAAATACATACTTATATAGATAAACAACAACCAGACACAAGGCAAACACAAGTGCTCATCACACAAATGTTTGCCCTGGGCGGGATTCGAACCCGTGACCCTGTGCGTCGGAGGCAGATACACTACCACCTGGGCTACGGAGCCGTTAAAGTATATTTTATTTTTAATTATTTTTCTAATCTATATAATATTATGCTATTTTATTATGCATCTGCCCATTAACACTGCCACAAGATATAAGATAATATAGGTATTATATAAGATATAGGTCTTTTTAAACTGTAGCTGATTGATAAAAATGCCATAAATAATTTGTGGAGTATTATTATCTTAATAAAATGATAAACTTACCCTTTATGACGTTGGTTACCCTTTATAACGTCAATAATATACACACCAAATCATAAAAAAAAGTAAAATAACAAGCGATTATTTTACTTTTGACAAAGATTAGAAGAAGGATAGTTCATCACTGTTAAAAATCTTCATCAAACGGCTCTCTTTGAATCTCTGTTAATATTAATCACTACAGCTGGGCCCAAGATATCGGGAATTCCAATTTTGATAAAAGCAGAATACCTCAGATAGAATATGTTCTTCAATTCTGGCCTTCCTCTGTATGACAGCAGTATTCATCTCAGTCTCAGCTGAAAAAGCTTTTCGTTCTCTAATAAGATATGTGTTTTTCAAATTAAAAAGTTCCAAGTCATAATCGCATTTTTCCTCTATCTTCCACAGCACGATAACAGAGGCATCATCTATTTCTTCCGCATGTTCTTCAGTTTCAAGAACGTGCAGGAGTCCACTCGTGTGATGCTCCGGAGTGGTCCTAACCACCGGCGCGCGCGCATGATAACCTACATGATAGTCATTTGCATGCTGTTTGGACCTTTATACGGTAATTTTGTCATTATGAACCTACTCATAACATAACGCAACCAACTGCTATTTTAATTTGTCACTCAAATATCTCTACCCGCTCATACAGATTCACTAAGCAAACAATACGTATAATTTTGGCACCGTCTGTCAAGTACTTCCGGTCGTTTCAGAACTGATTAAAGGGCTTAATGAGATCTATTCCACTCCCAGCACTCGTCTGAATAGCACCTGTGCGAATAGCACCAACAGACGGGTGCTCTAAGTGGAATACATCCTAAATGATACCATGTGTGTTGTATTGAAGCCACATAACGTAAATATACCCTTAAAATTTTGACCGGAAGTGAAGGATTTTCTCAAACTTCCGGCCAATTTTAGGTGCTATAATCTTCTGATTCTTGCTCAGCACAACTTTTCTGACCGTGTGCAATGCATTTTATTGTGATGTCATGTAGGCAATTTTGGAACGGGCTTACGGACGCTCTGCTTCCTAATAAACTATTGTCAATCTGACAGATTTGTAGATAAAAACATAGCGCGGCAGCACTGTGCTCCGATGCACACACTAAATATGATTCATTCACTATAAGCACGCTTTAATCAATACGAAAATTATCATAAATGTAACCTTTGGAACCACCGAAATGAAGACGGCACCAGAAATAGCTTCAACAATTTGGACAACATTTGCACTTTGGGCATCTATGTCGGTTTTTGACCGCACTTCAAAACGTTCAATTCGAAGTGCACCCGCCCTCTAATACCCTTTACTGACGCACGCTGCGATTTTGTGGATATTTACGTATTGTACTATATTGGAAACAGAAACTAATTACTGTCTTCTTTTCTTACCGCTCTATCTGAATATTTTTGTTTGTCACCATGTCATGACTATTTTGTTTATTATTGAATACTAAGTACACTTAGTAAGTACATCATAATCGTACACCATAATACGTATTAGTGTGTAATAGGTAATTAGGAAGTTTTGTGTCAATAAGATAGCGATAATCTAGGTTAATATGTACCAGAATAGGACCATACAGACAGTTCCGGAAGGCTTTTAACAGACAAAAGCTAAAGTTAATTTACCTATCGTTACTTTTTCCGAACTTTTCATCCATGGTTGGTGTGCCATGGTGTTATTGGTGCAAAAGCCTGGCTAAAAATAGCACCATAAAACTTGTTTTCATAGATCATATTCGCTATTCTGTTTAAAAATAAAAGATAATTCCTTTTGAGTAAAACTAAATACCTTATCTATTTTTTTTTTCTTATTACTTACGGTTTTATTTCTTATTTTCAGGAGAAATATCAGTAATGTACCTTCTTACGAGATACCGCTTCAACTGGAATGAAGTCACGTTCAGCATCTTCCAAAGCTACAACTTTGTCACACATACCGTTGGTAAGTATTTCATTATCCCTATTTGTTTTTGAATCCGTAAGAAAGTCCTAACAATCTTAAATATTAATTTATATGAGTATTCGCTAGTTTCTCGGCTAACCATGTCGTCCTTTGTTTCGAAAACATCAAAAACTATTATTTTATGTCTACTTAATCATTCATCAATTCTATTAAATTGCACATAAATATTTCTGTGTTTTCAGGAACCATATTCTCAATTACAGTATTTAGTAAAATGTTGGGGTGGCACGACTCTGTACTTGGCATCATATCCGTTATAAGTAAAATTGCATCTTCTTTCGTTTATTGCTTTGCACCGAATGGAAAATTTTTCTTTATTGGTAAGTTTTTATAAATTATTTTTATTTAGACTAGTCACGATCTTTGCGTCGTTGACTTACTAGCTTTGGGAGAAGGCACATTAAGCTCTTGGATCCGGCTACTTTTCGTCTCTCCCCCCCCCCCCATAGCCCTGTAAAGTACCACAAGCATTTTCTTACCTGTGGGGACCACTTTGTTTCTTGTATAACCCTACCAAATTTAGACATTTTTCCATACATCTATGTTACTTACCACAAAAAAAAAACAAGTCTTTATTTACAAACCAAAACAAAAAAAAACAATCCTGTCAGTCAGTCAGTCTGTCTGTCTGTCTATTTCGGTCGCAGCGAGGTTCTTTTAATGCTGAAAATCTCGATGGCTCATTTCGTATTGATGTAGTTTCATCCTTCTAAATGAATATCTTTTGGTATCAGCGGTAACGCAGCACAGAGTGATACGATTCTCCATTCTTGCTTTTGTTTTGTCGCACCTCATCTTCTTGGCATTTCTCCACATAGCCAGTGCTATCACGTGATAATGTGATTAAAATATTTTTAGTATTGAATGATGTTTAATTCGGTATACTTATAAAACAAGAAGGAACCACGGGAACTAAGGGGTATTCGATACATGAGCCATGTCAGAGGGGCTCAAATAACTTTTTCATTAAGGTTTCTAGCAGAACTGCTATCCTACCCTTTCCTACTATTTTGTTACTGGCAATCCAGTACTTTTTAGTACTGGCAGTTTCATGGTCCATTTTCAAATTTCGAATACATCCTTTACGGTTTTGTCATTTTCATCAGAATTTCCTCATTCCACCTTAAGACACTAGACTGTTACCATCTTTTTCCATCCGGTCTCCTGTGTATTTTTATTGATAATAGTTTTTGTAAGTGTTACTCTGAAATCTCTTCCAATAAAAAACCGTTTGTGCAACAATCAATCTAAGTAACTTATTTGTACTGAACCCCTGTTTTTGCCACGTTATCATCATTATCTATCATCGTGTGGCCAGCGGACTCAACGTGGCGGTTGCTGGGTGGGCCACAGGTTTGTGAAGACAATTATCAATCTTAGAAGTCGCATGATATGATAACGTTCATATATTGAGCTGGTAACATACTGTAGGTATATATAGACACATGTTGAGATGGTGGTGGTTTCCTGTCTGCCTTATTGAACAGATCTTTCTACATAGTCGCCACGGATTCAATAAATACAGCTTTTTGTTAAAAAAAAATAAAGCTCTAATATCATGTTCCATACTAAAAAAAATCTCTTTTTAACAAAATATATTTCATCGTGTATTGTGAACTATCTGATAATTGACATTGAGACTTTTTAGTACAGTTAACTAGGGTAAAGATTAATAAAGATAAAACTACCGAAAACGTTTTCCTCAATGATTAAGATAAGCAGTAGAGTATATAAAAAATTATATCGATTCTTTTCCTGTCGCCTAATCGATAAATCGAATATATACGAGTATCTTTAAATAGGTACAATGCACACACAATATAATAAATAGATACTTTTCCTGGTTTTGTTTTTAAATCATGATTACCTCAATCGGTTTCATCATTAACTAACTTCTGATTAGCATTAAGAGCACCAGGGGCCCACGACGCCAACCAAATGTTACAATTTTTGTAATCTTAGTCCAACAATTTTTTTCTAAGCGTGGGTTTAACTTCGATTAGAGCTTTGTTCACCTCTTAGGGATATGACTGTAATATATGATATATTGTTATTTTTTACAGCACCCATGGTGGAAATCTTAAATGGAACATCTCTGTTGGCTATGAGATCGCTTCTTTCTAAACTAGTGGACCCTAACGAACTGGGTAAGATAACATAGACAAAGTAACGTCTGCAATTCTTTTTGTAATTAATAGTATGAGTACTTTTAAATTTTATGTTCATGCTTTGTCAGTTTGCCTATATAAAATATGACATGCATATTAATTTAAAGTTAACCACATAAGATTTTCTTCCTTTGGAAGACCAGGATTACATAATATTCTGTGCTATTTTATATTCAGTATCCATCGAATCAAAACTAAAGTTAAATTAAAGTAAAAATACAATAAAAGTGCAATAGGCCACACCTCCGCCGCCGTTGACATAATTGCATTTTAGCCCTTTTCTGACTACCTTACCCTAGGTTTATATAGTATGTCTAATAGAAATATTGTGTTTAATCATCAACAGCTTATATACGTCCCTTCCAAGGGGCTCGAGCTTATACTGAATTAGTGTGATCAGGCCTTAGACCACGCTGTTGGCCCAATGCGGGTTAGTTGATTTCACACACAACATTGTGCAGGTTTCTTCACGATGTTTTCTTTCACCGTAAGAGCGTCGAATAAACATAACACATAATACATTGAATATAAAATTCAAAAACACATTGAAGGTGGGGATCAAACCCGGGTCTCCCGAACAGCGGCCCTATCTACTACACCACCGACGCTTTCACGTTGTGTTTAATAAAAAAAACATAAAATAGCACACTCAGGTTCTTTTACATCTTGTCCCTACTGAAACGTACATGAAATGTAATGTAAATGGACGAAACTAAGAACTGTAACATCCTGTAGTTAATAATTCAATAATTCTACTCTTAGTTATTTAAAGATGCTTCCAAAAACATATACAACATGATTACAGGCAAAGTGAATTCCATAATATCTCTGTCGGAGAACCTGATGCCTCTGCTGTACGTGCCTCTGTACACAAACATGTACAAGATGACCATGGAGGTGCTGCCGGGAGCCGTGTTTCTCATGGGAGCTGCCTTGCTGGTGCCCGCGCTCATAGTCTTTACGTAAGTCCAGGAACAGATCGCGACAAGAACCTAATGCCTCTGTACATGAACATGTACAAGCTGACGATGGAGGTGCTGCCGGGAGCCGTGCTCCTCATGGGAGCTGCTTTACTGGTGCCCGCGCTCTTCATGTAAGTCCAGGAACAGATCGCGACAAGAACCTAATGCCTCTGCCCGGAGCCGTGTTCCTCATGGGAGCTGCCTTGCTGGTGCCCGCGCTCATAGTCTTCACGTAAGTCCAGGAACAGATCGCGACAAGAACCTAATGCCTCTGTACATGAACATGTACAAGCTGACGAGGGAGGTGCTGCCGGGAGCCGTGCTCCTCATGGGAGCTGCCTTACTGGTGCTCGCGCTCATAGTTTTCATGTAAGTCCAGGAACAGATCGCGACAAGAAACTTATGGCTCTGCCTGGAGCCGTATTCCTCATGGGAGCTTCCTTGCTGGTGCCCGCGCTCATAGTCTTCATTTTAGTCCGAGAACAGATCGCAACAAGAACCTAATGCCTCTGCCCGGAGCCGTGTTCCTCATGGGAGCTGCCTTGCTGGTGCCCGCGCTCATAGTCTTCACGTAAGTCCAAGAACAGATTGCGACAAGAACATGATGGCTCTTCTCTACGTGCCTCTGTACACGAACATGTACAAGCTGACGATGGAGGTGCTGCCCGGAGCCGTGTTCCTCATGGGAGCTGCCTTGCTGGTACCCGCGCTCATAGTCTTCACATGCCCCTTCTCTACGTGCCTCTGTACACGAACATGTACAAGCTGACGATGGAGGTGCTGCCTTGCTGGTGCCCGCGTTCATAGTCTTCATGTAAGTCCAGCAACAGTTCGCACCAAATATATAAATACGTTTTTTCAGAGCTAAAATATAGACAATTCGGATTATTATTTCCATTTCCACCAATACCCGAATCATCTTCAAATATTTCAATATGAACGTTGACTGGAAAATTATTAATATAATTCAACAAAATTTAAAAAGGGCGTTTCAGTTACAGCATTTTCAGTACTTTTCAAGCTACTACGTTAAGCTGGGTTCCGAAGGTTGGTTCCGGGTATTTTCATAGACCATACAGATAAACTTCGACAATAATATTATTTTCTTTATGGTGTCAAACAAAACAGTATTTAATAATTTATGTTAAAACTTTGACAAAAGATTTAATACTCAAGTATTAAGTGATACGTCCTTTATTCGAATAACATTATTTACCTACAAATTTTAAACGGATCCATTTCGCTTAGCAACAAGTTTTTTTATAAGAATTTTCTTTCAATTTTTTCCTTTTAAAACTTTGCAAAATCACACAAGCGATGCAACGATGCACTTTTCTCTAAATTAATTACAGACAGTAATAATAATTTTTGTTCTCAGATGGCTATTTTATGAACACAGAAAAAGTGAAAGAAGAATACAAGCGAACGCAACACTCAATACTGTGAAGGAAAAAGATAGCTTAATGCAACCGAATTGATTATAAATTCTCAATAGAACACATAAAATAAATCTTAGTTTTTAAGGTACATGCGAGTATATAGTTTTTTTGCGGAAAATCTGTGCATATGCACCGCTCTGAGTTAATTTGTAAAAAATAAGAACTAAATTTATTTGCCTGGACATTACTCCACAGAAAATTTTAATAAATAAAGGTCATATTATAAACAATATATGAGTGTAAATATAATCTTTAAGCATTATCATAAATATGTATCTATTATTTTATATCCATTTTTCTGCCTGCTCCAGACAGACATAAAAATACCTACTCTCGAAATTATAGAAATTAAACAAGTGGCTATGTTCCTTCATGTATGTGCTCAACAAAACATGTTTATTGTTACTTTTTAATAAAAACAGTGAATTGAATTAGCTTGTGTATACTTTCACCACTGATTTATTTTTCCTTCTTTATATAAAAAAAATGGTAATTCTTTCGCCGTGTGATGGCTGGCGCCATCTATTGTCGGGAGTGGTAATAAAATAATTATTAATATTAAAATAATAATAAATAAACCAGACCTGTAGTATTCGCATCATAAGTTTGTTAATATTTACGTTATTCTGACTGACATCACTAATTTGATTTGATAACATAGCCCTAAATTACAAAATAGTCTCAGAAGCAGAAAAAAATGCCGTAATTTCCGATACCTTATTTCAACCCTATTTAAATGTCATAAAACCTAAAAAAGCAGGCATAGTGTTTAAACATGCTATTTACAACAACATGATTAGAAAAATTATAAAAATCTTGCCATGAGCACTTAATTATAATATTTAGCTCCCTTATTTTTTTTTTTTTTTCAAATAACCCTCTTTATCAGTAACACCAATCACTGAACCAGTGATACACAGATGCAAACACATCACAAATCTCAATTGAAGCTCTTATCATTATCACGAGCAAGTGACATTAATAGCAGCACAAATATTGAATCAAACAACTTTTCTTTGATTAGGTTTTAATCGTAACACAATGAAATACGACGAAATGTAAATAAAGGCATATACCAACAACTAATCATTCCGTAGACATCATTCTTTCAAGAAACTACTTAATACTATAAATATAAAAATAATATTTTTTTTAATGTATTAATAGTAATGGTTGACAGTGATGGTTGTTTGTTGTAAACAATGGCTAAAGACAAAGAACTTCAGGAACCGACAAAAGATGAACTGGACAAAGATGAAGCCAATGAAAGTTCTCCGTTGCAATCAATACCGGAAGAAACAAAAAACAAAGATGTGACGCCTAAACAAAAGCTTACAATCTTTGAACAGCTAAAAATAATTAAAGCAAATATTACAGTGGAACCTGTTATGTGCTGCTACGTGATGCCAAGCGTCCTAGCATCATTGGCAACGCAAAACCTTAATTTAGAGAAAGCTTGCAGAGTTAATCTCAATTTTACAAGTGAAGTATGTAATGCTCTAGCATTGAGACAGACGGAAAACTATACAAAATATGAAGACGATGTACAAAGACTCATAGCCAGTGTCCAAGGATGGAAAAATGTTGTCCAAACGGCTATTCCTGTTTTTCTAATACTATTTGTAGGCGCTTGGAGTGACAAGACGGGGAAAAGAAAAGCGTGCATCCTCATACCTATTGTCGGAGAATTTTGTACATGTATCGGGTTCTTAGTTAACACTTACTTCATGTATGAGTTACCCGTGGAAGTGGCTGCATTAACAGAGGCAATATTTCCAGCAATAACTGGAGGATGGTTCACAAATTTCATCGGAGTTTTCAGCTACATTGGTGATATAACAACTGTAGAGGATAGAACGTATAGAGTAGGAATAGTGAATCTTTGTATGACGTTAGGGTATCCCATAGGGAGTGCCCTCAGCGGTGTCTTGTTGAAGTGGATTGGTTACTACGGTGTATTTTCCCTGTCAGCTGCACTGTATCTCTTTAGTTTAGGGTATGGTTACATTTATTTGGATGACCCTAAAAAGAAGATCGATAAAAATGTAAGTAAAATTTTCAGGTTGTAAATACTTTGCCGAGTAATTTCATTTTTAAAACGGTGAGCATTAGCACGGATACCTAATTAGTTTGGTGTGGAGAGAGACGTTTTTATATTTTAAAGAAATAATTTAGGTAGCTAATGTTGGTTTACTTACGCACTTTTTCAGAAAAGAGGTGGACTCATCGGCTTCTTGATAGAGTTTTTCGATTGGACTTTGGTTATGGATACCTTCAAGGTCGCTTTTAGGAATGGTCCGGGAAACAGGAAACTCAGAGTGATTTTGCTACTGGTAGTGGTCTGCGTAGTGTTTGGACCCATGCATGGTAAGAGTTCTCAATTTAAAAGAGTACCTTCATCATTAACAGCTCATCATGTACGTCCCCACCGAGGGGCTCAAGTCTACCATGTATTAGCCAAGTGACCAGGCATTAGCCATTTACGCTTCTGGCCCAGTGCAGGTTGGTTGACTTCACACACAACCTATGAATTTTCTTCGTAGGAATGTGCAGGTTTTCTAACGATGTTTCCTTAACCGTAAGAAAGTCGAATAAACGCATATAAGAATCACGTAGTGGGGGTCGAACCCACGTCTCCCGGACGCGAAAGAGTGGCCTAGCCACTACACTACCGAAGGCTCTTAACACCTTGCGAATAATCAGTGACAGGAGATTATAGAGGCGAAATTATGTGTAAAGATGATAGTTTATTAGAGTTCAATATAAATAAATGAAAAAGCGAGCCAAATTTAAATTGTGTCGAAACGAAATCAATACTATAGCAGTTCCTAAGAAAAGAGATAGGTACTACATGTTTGTTTACGCAAAATATATATAAAAAATATAAAAAAGAACGTGGAGAGTTTTGCCAAGCGATCTTAAAAAGTAAGTCAGCCTAAAATTGTGTCCAAACGAAACGAAACCACTGACTCAGTTCTTAAAAACGTCACATGTTTGTTTCCACAATAGTTGCTAGACAATCATATCAGGTTTTTTTTTTTCAATATATTGATACAATGTTTCTGAAAGGCGCATTAAGTTATTTTTGTATTTGTTCGTTATAATACTAATCATGACAAAGAAATATTTTCCTCAATGAAATTAATGGATAATTATCATATTTGCAAAAGATGTAAGCTGCTGCTTGTAATGTATTGTTTTTTTCCTTATTATCTTTATGTTTGCCTTTTATTTTGCTTTGTTTTTATATTGAGTTTGAATATAACACCTACCTACACTCTGAGAGAAGAGGCGATAAAGATCTTACTTTATTTGATTTCATATCTACATCAGTACAAATTCGAAAACATTTAAAAGTCTGGAACCTTTTTATTACAGAATTATTTATGAACTAAACACATTTAGGACTTCGCGGTTATTGATATTAATATTATTGTTGTTGATTATTTAAATGGTACCTAACCATCGTGTCATTTCTTGTGTTATTGACTTTAAACGAACAAAAACGAAATAAACGATTAACAAACGATTTTGTATTTGTATTTTGTATTTGACTTATTTTATTTTTCAGGTGAATTCACTATTACGTATCTGTTT
Organism: Carpatolechia fugitivella; assembly: GCA_951230895.1. Classification (NCBI taxonomy): domain Eukaryota; kingdom Metazoa; phylum Arthropoda; class Insecta; order Lepidoptera; family Gelechiidae; genus Carpatolechia; species Carpatolechia fugitivella. Next base: position 5,666,913 of record OX579651.1, read on the forward strand.
ACTAGATACAGATTCAATTGGGACGAAATACAGTTTAGTTTTTGGACTACTTACTGCATCTTTACTAATTTAGCTGGTATGTTTGAAAAGATATAGGTACTATATTGATTTTGATATGATCTTGGCACAACCACCATCACCATTAACAGCTCAAATACGTCCCCACCGAGGGGCTCGAGCCACAACGCTCATACAAAATGTATTTATTTCAGGTACATTGTTCTCGATTAGCTTCTTCAGCAACTTTCTTAAGGTAGACGACACTATCCTTGGCATTATCTCAAATACCAGCAAGATTGTTGCCGCCTTCGCATATGCCTTCGCTAGAAATGATTTGGAAATATATCTCGGTAAACGCACTTTTTAATAATAAATATACAGTTTCGAATATTAACAACCAGCCAAACCTGGGAGATACATTATGTTAGCATGTATCTATCGCGTGTGTACACGAGATACACTATTAAAATTTCATATTCACTCAAGATAGGTAACATTTTGTATTGTTTCAGCACCCTTGTTAGAAATCTTGAATGGTACATCTTTTATAGCGATGAGATCTATTGCTACAAAACTTGTCAGCGGTGATGAGCTTGGTAAGTTGGCAAAGTGTTTATACATATATGTTCATATATATATGTTCTTGAGTACTTGTGACAAATGCTGAGCCCAGTACTTTTCATTGCACGATGTAAACTTTTATCATCATCATTTGTGTGTACTTTTTTTTCCATTGTGTGATGAATAAATTATTTTCTTTCTTTTCTTTCTTTCTATATATTTTCTTTGGTCGTTTAAAATATATTTTAGTGAAAAGACAACCATTGAGTGTATCATTAAGCCAATCGCGATCAGTTCCCGGCCGAAAATAATATACACCAGGTTTTCGGCTTTGTAAAGCTTCATCTCTCTCGCACGTAGCACTTACTCTCGAAGCCTGAAATGCATTATTTACCGCCGGAAACTATATATACTTTTAGAAATCAATGATTTCTGTCATGGTGTCTCGTCTTTATGAGTTCAAACTGTAGAGCTTTTTTTAAATCTCTAGTCATTCTTCTGTTTAGCATTCTGCATTTTTGATAAATTTTCTATTTTATTTCAGGCAAGATAAACTCCCTATTTGGATTAGCGGAAGCAACCATGCCACTGGTATATGGTCCGTTATACACGAACGTGTACATAGCTACGCTGAAAATACTACCAGGAGCGGTGTTTTTGTTGGGAGCTGTTTTGACTCTACCATCAATCGGCATCTTTGGGTAAATCTCTTACTTTTTTAAAATCCTTATAAAATTTTACAGTAGAAGATATGTAGGTAAACATAGGTCTGGTCTTTAGAAACATTATGATTGAAGACTGAATAAAACTGTAAAATACAAAATTTGTAGCGTTTTGTTTACTTTTCAAATCATTTATTACCAAATTCTGCATTTTTTTACAGATGGTTGTACTTCGAACATAAAAAGGATATAAAAACAAAGGAAATCCCAGAATGCAAAGGAAAACTTGAAGCGAAATCTGATGCTGACCCTGAACAATGTGTTTAGAGCGGTAGTGTTTATCATTGCATTCATATCAGTATTTATTACAATCTTACAGTAAGTTAACATGCAATGAACACAGTATTGTAAATTATGTGACTATGTCAGTCAACTGTAACACTACCGCTAGGGCCATAATTTTAGTCAATTGATTAATAAAATTTTTACCAAATGTGATTCAAAGCTTTTAAGATTTTTCTATTTATTTATTTTTTTTAGGTAGGAATAACACAAAGCCTTGATAAAAAATACATAGCGTCGATAACAAATAATCGCAATAAAATTATTATAATAGTAATATTTATTACAAAGAGGTGTTTCTTCGCTATTTTCAATTTATTGCTCTGCAGATACAAGTGTTCAAATTAATAAAATGGTTGATTTACGAAAACGGTATATTTCATTCATCAATTCATCTAAAAACTAGTATTTCTAAACGGTTTTTGAAAATTTATAAAATAATTTTAAAAGTTTCAATTAATAGATCTGTTTAGTTACAAAACAGTTGCGTATAAGTGTGTTAAGTTTAAATATCAACAGTTTCATTAATAAGATAAGATTGTAAACAATCAAACTGCAAATAGGGCCCTGCAACGATAAATACTAAAGATTTATGATTAGTAAGTAAACATTGTTTGTCTGGTGTTTTGTTTTGATTTACTGTGGCATTATAAGTAGTAATTATTGTGTTATCTGCTCTTCCAACCTTAAATGATCACTAATCACGGAAGTGACAAATTGTTCTATTTTTATTAAATATGATGTAGACCAGGGGTCGTCAAATGGCGGACCGCGGACTGCATCCGGACCGCTGCCGACCGCGAGAACACAGCAACTTGCACTACAGAGTAAGTATGTAATTTAATAAAAATGTATACCCCGCATTATCTTTTGTTGACCTCTACTTTGAAACTTCTTACTTTGTTTGGGTCAACATATAATTGTGAAGCAGCATTTTTGAAGACGAACTTCATTAAGAATACATTTCGATCTCGACTTACTGATGAACATCTCCAGGATTTAATGTTTATAGCTTGCACCAATTTACTCCAAACTTCAGACAGATAGTCCGCAACAAAAAAAATCATTTTTCTCATTGATATTTAAAAAAATACCTTTGTTATTACCGTAATTACATTTGTTTAATAAATATTTTTTTCTATAAAATGTTGTGCGGACCGCGATGGTCATTTTATTTCTTAAAACGGACTCCGAGCGTAACTAATTGGTGACCCCTGATGTAGACAGATATTAACACGATATTAACTTTTCTCTTTATCATATTTTTATTTTTACTGTACAAATAAGCACAGTATTTTTCTTATCATAATTACGTAATTGATCTTGATGAAAGCATCTGGCAAAATAGCTAGGAAATTGAAAGCACATGATAATTATATATGCCCTTAAAAATCATAATTCCCTTGAAAACATATGCTGCAAGTAGAAAATTAATATAGTCCCCGCCCCGTGCTATGAGCATTCGGCGGAAGTAGGGGGGATGTTTAAATTTCTTGAAAGCAAACTGTTTCTTAATCACATAAAACAAAACCCAGAGTTTATTTCATCACATTTGACGTTCCAGTATTCTGAATTTGTTCTATCAATTTCTAAGGGCAGCTACTTACTTCGCAGGAAGGATTCTATAAAGAACACAAAATGAAACGCCGACCTTCACAGAATAACCTTTTGAATAACGCTTAACCGTTGTCATTAGTGGTTCCTTCAAAGAATTTGAAAACACCTACGAAACCCTGACTGACGATCAACGCGGCTTTCATGCAAGATCGTTAATTATTACCAAAAACCGCGTTTAAAATTTGAGAAGCTCATTAAGATACGCACGCTTCGTATAAAAGGTTGGAATAACACAAAAGGTAATTTTCGCTTATTCATTTAAAGTAATTAAAAGGGGCGATAATGATGAAGCTTCCCGAAATTAATAACGTGCATGCAGAGTGCGTAGCGAAGTACTGAGGGATACACGGACTGACAGTATCGCATTCATTGCACGCATTTGGATGTAATAACTTGATAAAAATAAAATATTTATATACTGTAGACTGCGCTGTGTGGTGACGGCAGAGTAGAATACATTTGTCACCAACCCCTACTCTTCCCGTGGATGTCGTAAGATGCGACTTAGGGACTACACATTGAACAGGGAACGGGCAGCAGCGCTCTCTGATACAGTAACCTTTTAATCTGCGATCTCCAACCCGCCTGCCAAGCGTGGAGATTATGGCCAAACCCTCCACTGAAGTGGAGGAGGCCCATAGTCCAGCAATGGACTGTAACGGGCCGTTGATGTTGATGATACTGTAGACGAAATACTAAGATAAATTTGTATACAGAAGAACTCAGGAACATGAGCGTGGGGTGATGAAAGAATGTTAGATGCGTGTATAGGCACATCGGCGGATTATCCTTCTTGTCATGTCGACGCCCGACCTCACGTTATGACTTCTGACATGGCTCACGTAACGACTAGCAGACGTAGACAATAGCAGAGACCAAGGGCTTAACGAGCCTTCCTCAGGAATTATACTTTATCACAGTACTTTACGGACTAACATGCCTGCGTTGGTGGTTCAGACTGCGATGGTGCTGCTTCTTGCTAAGGCTAAACGTCAATTGGTCCGTCCTTTTCATCATTTGGCTCCGTAGCCCAGGTGGTAGTGTATCTGCCTCCAACGCACAGGGTCGCGGGTTCGAATCCCGCCCAGGGCAAACATTCGTGTGATGAGCACTTGCGTGTTTGCCTTGTGTCTGGTTGTTGTTTATGTATATAAGTATGTATTTATCTATTTGTGCAATGTATATCAGCTGTCTGGTACCCATAGTACAAGCTTTGCTTAGTTTGGGATAAGATGGCCGTGTGTGAAGATGTCCCCACATATGTATGTATGTATGTATTGGAAGGAAAGAGGTGTAAGGCTATGAAGGAGGAATTTCTCATTTTTAAACCTACAAATATCGTATTTTCGTAGTTGAAATGCAAAATAACTATGTCTCAATAAGAATTATATAGGTAGTTCATAGAACCAAACTACATAGAGTCATTATAATATACTTTTGAAACTCAATGTAAGTACGAGTATTCAGTTTTGTTATAATAAAACAGTAATACGCCTTAATACCTGTTATAATGTATCGTGTGTATATTTTATACTCTATTATCATCTGTGGTTCGCTCGTTAGCGAATTAGGATGTTGGATTTTGAGTAATTCCGTCTAATGTTTTTGACAATGCATAAATATGTATATGTAATTAATTACACCCAGTATAATACGAAATATTACCTCTTACAACGTATGGAGTAATAATCATCAAATCGTAAACAATATTTCCCGGTTAGATATATATAAAATCGAAATCCCAGTCAAAGTATTTATTTTTTTATAACAGAAATCTAAAAAAGTAATAAACTTAAGGGCGCCGTCTGTTAGATGAAATATGATGCTGTAATTCTAGTAAAGTCTCAAGTGGCAAAGAACTGTATACTCTACCAATCCACCATCCACTCGAGTTGGGGCCACAAGCGCTGTGCAACGCAGCAGGAAAGGTTAATGAGGGCACCATTCATCTCTCCCAGACACCTCTCCAGCCTCATGACCAGCAATTGTCGAGTGGCTTCGTGTTGCGACGACCTGCGGTAAGATACAGATATTAACCGTATTATTTTACGTTTTTTGCTAACCAAACAGATTGTAAAGTTTAGACTTACTTAGTTTTGGTTTACCTTAGGGTAACATTGATTGACTCTCACGTCAGCATACTTTAAATTACGTCTCGTGTAAAATAACAAAAACTGGTCGTTTTAAGCTAGACGTTTTAAGGACCAAGTCAACATAAAATAAATTAAATTACCGACCAAATAACCCCCTTTTTATATCAAAATCTGGTCGTATCTAACTAAAACTACTAGGGCAGCAGAAACTCGAAGAAACTTCGACAATACCCGTACAGTCGTACACATCCATAGAAACACATGCGCAGGTCGTGAAGAAGCATTAATTACAGTCGTAGACAAGTTTTTACGGCGGCAGTCGGAACTCGCCGGAAACAGTAAATTACACACCAATGAATTGATGGTTACAGCCGCCTGTAAACGTTTAGTTTTTCCCAGCTATAAAAGTAAGTTGGTCCTGTAAATGCTTAGTTTGTAAACAGACGTTGTTTGTGACTAAGATTTATATTAAAAAATAGCGTTATTAGCTTATAAACACTTTAACGTCCCTACCAAGGGGTTTACGTGGCTACTCTGCATTAGGGGCATCAGGTCGTCCTCACTGGGCACACTTGACTACGAAGTCAACCACGCTGGTCCAGTGGTGGTTGGTCGACTACACACACAACACAACATAATAATATTATTTACCAAACTTCAGAATTTGAAAACACATAGGTATATGGTAAGGTTTGAACTAGCGGCGCAGGAGCAGTCGGTAGCCTTAGCTACTACACCACAGCTCTCTCTACTACACTTAGCACTCTCTAAAAAGCTTAAAAATGAAAAAGGATTAGCCTGACAAAACTTGTATAAAACGATAACGGCAAGTATTTCTTTATAACAAGCTAATGCAAAATAAAGAGGCGTTAGGTGCCTTATTACACGACTGCTCCAAAATGGGAATAATTAAAAATCGAATGACTTGTATATAAGAAGAGTTACGCTGCGAGGCGATAGATGCCTTATTTATTCAAAATCTGCTTCATGATTGCCCAAACCGAATCGAAACTCCGCAGCGCAGCTAAACAAAAACCGAAGACAAACGGCACGCGTGCAGCGAACACTCAAACTCCGACGGCAATGTTTTGCGGCAACTGATTTGCCTAAATCTAAATAATGGGCGCTCTACGTACAATTATAAATTCGACTTGTTTTGCCGACTCGACTCGGAATTAATACCAAGTACCGACAACTCACAACTCCGCCCGTACGCTATTCTGTATTCTGAAGTGTACTCATACATGAGTACACATGAAAGAGGCTATTTCAAGGAACGATTGTATGATTCTGAATTAGTTTGTAATTTTTTTCTATACGTTAGTATTTCATTGGTCTTTGTCCTTTGTCTTTGTATTTGTAACTGTTGTGAATGAGTGCCTACAGAGATATACAGAAAAATATAATTATTAACTCGCTTTCTGACTGTTTCGTCCTTTATTTTCATAAAAAATATTGAAAGTGTGAATAATCGCTCGCGTCGATGTCTTTTGTATGAACATGCTTGCCTGTTGAAAAAGTATTTTTTCTTATTTTAATATTGGGATTATAAAACTTTCTTTATGAATACATTATTTCCCCTAAAGTTTCACCCCGCCGCCGTAACGTAAACAGACAGAACGAATCGTTAATTTCTTTATAAGCAGCTCTACTTATAATCATTTGCAGGTAAAGTTTTGCCTCGTTCCTCGGCATAGGCACAAAAACGCTGAAACTCGTTCATAATGTGTAGCAGCCACGCATTATAAATGCGAGCGAAGTCGCGGGATTTCGTTAACTGCATGCAGCTTTAATTCAGGATCGGACGCGCCTGCTTTCATAGCACATGGTATTTACACTGACGTTTGAGGCAGCGATTGCGACATGCGCGGTTTAGTGGGTTTTACGATCCGCCTTGTGAGTTTCCGATCAATTTCGATACATATTAATCATGAAACAAAACGAAATAAAGACGTTTTTATTATTATTATTATATCTTGATGTTAAGATCCGTACGAGCTAAATACATGTTGTATGTGTTTGGTCAATGTGGTGAACGATATTCACCTCGCGTTTGTATCAGCATTTACGGAGTGAGTGAAAGAGAGATGGATAATGTCACATTCAAGGTCAGCGCTCATAGCTCATTGTGCGACCTGTATGTAAGGACCACTGCTGCGGCTGAAGCGAGTGGTTGAGATAGGCGGTTGAGGAGGGTAGTGTAAAAGTCTTATATTTCTGTACCAAGCTATACGCTCTGCTCAACTTATTTGAAATTTTGAATAGTTGTCACGCTCCAACTTAAAATTAATTTAAATAGTTGCCTTGGATTGCATAAGTATTTAACCTATAATAGATTCGTTAATGAAACTATTAATCTGTATACGGGTGTCCAAAAAGGGTATTTGCACTTTTAAATATCAATAAATCGTCTTAATGAGGGTAGATAGAAAAAACAAATATAATGTCATACGTGGAATTTATTGGAAATTTAATTGGAATGGATTCGTATATCGGAGCTCAGCGCGCATTTTTTGTACGAGCTTATTATCAAAACAATAATTCGATAATAACAGTTCGCCGCTTACATCGCGCGCAGTTCAATGTACGGAACATTTCTTTATCTCCCAATGCGAATATCATTAGAAAATGGATTAAGACGTAATGGACATCAAATTTTTTTTGTCGTAAACTTTCCATTGTATGTACTTTTTGCAAATAGTAATAAAATTATGAAATGATATATTTTTCATATATAATTTTTGTGTGTAAACTGCCAACACCCTTTTAGTTTTTCGAAGACGGGCACACTTTACAGTCGGTTTACTAAGGTGTATGAAAAATCGGGATAAACTTCATCAAAAATTTAATAAATACCCAAACAATGACATAATTAAAACTACATACAAACGATATAGAAATTTTTGCAATTGGCTATTAAGAAAACTGAAAAGAGATTATGAAAAGAGTCAAATTAAAAAAGCTGCACAAACTAATAATAAAACGCTATGGAACACTATTAAGGATTTAACCTACACAAAAAACAGCCTGAACCCCGCCTCTGAGTTAATATCTCCAAATAATCCTCTCAAATCTGTAAATGAAGTTAATAATTTCTTTGTTTCCATTGGGAGAAACTTAGCTGACCGTGCTCGGAACGGTTCCGGAGATGTTTCATCACCAATGCCTCCTCAGCCCTTCTCATTTGCTCTTACCCCTACTGATGAATCTGAAGTTCGTGACTGCATTTTAAGCCTCAAAAAAGACAATACCACAGGTTGGGATAACATTTCGGGAGCCTTTCTGAAACGGTACATTGACATCTTAATACCTCACTTAACCCATATCATCAACCTTTTGTTCTCCTCTGGTACATTTCCTCTCGAATTTAAGCTGGCTGAGGTCATACCTATACACAAAAGTGGGGACAGAGGCTGTGTTGACAACTATAGACCTATCTCTATTCTCCCTACCTTGTTCAAAATTGTGGAAAAACTCTTGAATAAGCGTCTAGTCAACTACTTGGAATCCAAAAATATTTTATCTAAACACCAATTTGGCTTTAGAGCCGGTATTTCAACAAATGACGCTGTTCATGATTTAACTGATCACATCGTGGCAAGTTTGGACAAGGGGAAGAAGACGTTGGCAATATTTTTAGACCTAGCCAAAGCCTTTGACACAGTCTCTGTCCCACTTCTCCTCATCAAACTGGAGAGGCTTGGTATTCGTGGCAAACAACTCGAATTATTCAGGGACTATCTCTCGAATAGACGGCAACGAGTAATAATTGGTGAGGTCAGAAGTGATTACCTTCCCATAACCCACGGTGTCCCACAAGGCAGCGTGCTGGGCCCCACTCTCTTCCTTATCTTTATCAACGACTTATGCAATCTTCAACTGCCCCAAGGTAAAATTGTTACTTTTGCAGATGATACGGCGCTGATCTTCCATGGTGAATCTTGGGATGAAGTATACGACTCTGCACAAAGGGGCTTTAACTCTGTCTGCTCTTGGTTTTCGGATAATGCCCTAACCCTTAATGTTGGGAAAACAAAATTCATTCCTTTCACAATCAAGAACCATCCTCTGTCTGTCCATGAAGATAAGTCCATCATAGCTCATTTTTGTTCATCCCCCCCGCCATGTACATGTAGTAAGCTAACTATAGCGAATAACATTAAGTACCTGGGTGTTATGATTGATAATACGCTGAGTTTCAACCATCATATATAGAAGAGGTTGCTTCAATGATAGGAAGCGTAACTGGCCTTTTAAATACACTTCAAAGTGACGTCACCTCGCTCGAGCGCCGTGTAAACACCCTCGAAATGGAAAACACGGAATTGCGAGGAAAACTAGATTCTCTAGAAGCAAATCCCTCAACTTCATACGAGTCGGAAATTAGCGCCTTAAAGACTGACTTATCGTCTCTGCGACTGACCTTGAGTGAGAGGGATCAACAGGACCTGCGGAATGATTTTGACATTTCGGGAGTTCCAGAGTTCCCCAAGGAGTCTACGACCCATCTTGTCATATCCACAGCACAAAAACTAGGTGTTTCGATGGATGAAAGAGACATCGTGTTTGCCTCGCGGGTCGGGAGACCGGCCGGCGGCGGCGGCGAGTCGGGGGCGGGGGAGTCGGACGGCACGCGCGGCGGCGGCATCGGGAGCGCGGCCGGCGCACATCGTTTACCTCGCATCATAGCTGTGCGCGTCGCAAACCGAGCGCTGCGTGACGAGTTGCTACGTCAAGCACGTATCCGTAGAAACACAAACACAGATGGGCTTGGTCTCCCTCCACATATGAAAACAACAATTTACTTAAATGAGCGTCTAACGGCTACAAACAGGGTCCTACTGGGAAAGGTTCGCGAGGCAAAGCGCCAACTAGGTTGGAAATACGTCTGGACTTCTGGGGGTCGCATTTATGTTCGCAAATCAGACCTATCTACAGACCTTGCTTGCTGTGTAAAAACCGAGGATGATATTTTTCGCTTTTTTGGGCTTCGGATCTTGGGTCGTAAAAAATAAATACATATTTTTGTTAAAGTATTTGTTGCTGTCAGAAATATTTTTTTCATCTTTATTGTTTCTTTTGTTACGATTTTATAATTTTTATTATATTGTATGTTTCTTTCTATTGTGTATTGCCACCTTGAATGAGCTCTTTCCGAGTCCGATCTACTATGAGGCGCACACTTTTGGTGATATAAACTCTTTTACTCACTATAAGTTTACGCTTTTATCGTATGTACCTGTCGGTTTATATATTGTGTTTTACTTTTATCTATACTTCATTACATTTCATCATATGTTAATATATTATATTTGTATTTATATTGCATTATTATATAAACAAGTAACATATTATTCCACTTACAAATGCATTTCTTTTACCTGCCTGCACTTTATTTTCGATAGTAATGATTAAGCAAAAACATTTTTCGATTGGACTCCTAAATGCGGGATCTCTTGGTACCAACCATGACGACTTTCAGGCTGCACTTACTAGCGAATCATTTGACATCTTAGCCGTTAATGAGACGTGGTTACGCGAGGGCCAGGACGGTGTTGCCCCACGGGTCCCTGGCTATAGACTACGTCATGTTCCTCGCAGGTATGGTCACCGGCAGCGGGGAGGGGGAGTTGGTTTCTACTTGAAACAGGGCGTTTCCGCTAGGACCTGTGCCCACCCTACGACACATGAGGAAGTCGAACAAATGTGGATTACTCTAAAGTTAAACGGGAAAACGTTAATAATAGGCACTGCTTATCGACCTCCTTGGCAAAACACAAATGCTTTCTTCGACGCGCTCACTGAAAGCATTGCCTCTTTTACTAACTATGATCACTTAATTGTTTTGGGGGATTTTAACATAAATTTGCTCGACAATCAGGACTACAGGATTACTCATTTGGATCAATTTTTACACCACTTTAATCTAAAAAATCATATAGATAAACCAACCCATTTTACAACAAATAACTCAACACTTTTAGATCTAATTTGTTCTGATGTCGCTCTCGTCATATCAGACAAAAAAATAACGCACTATCCGTCGCTCGGTAGACACGCCATAGTGTCCATTGTACTGAAATGTATGAAACCTAAACCCACAACGCAACGAGTAACTTTTAGACCACTTAATGACATAAATATTAGTAATTTCAATAGCGACATCAAATCCATAGCATGGGACGACTTATTAAAACTAGACTCCGTAAATGAGATGGTACATATGTTTAATCAACATGTGACGAATATTTTTAACAAACATGCCCCGGAGAAGACGTGCTTTGTTAAAGAACCTCTTCCACCTTGGCTGACCAGTAATGTTCGATACATTATGTACCTACGCGATGCTGCACATAGGAGCCTACATAAAGCTGCAAACATGCATGACGGTCACGTTAGTGTTGAAAAAACAACACGTTATAAGGATTTAAAGCATTTGGTGAATGTTAGTATATATAATGAAAAAAGGGCTTACTTTAACCAGCACATAAACAAACACATTAATAATCCTACCCGTCTTTGGCCGAATCTCAGAAAGACAATATTGTCCGACATAAAAAATAAATATGAACTACCATCACTTTTTAACGACCCAGACTATATTAATAAAGAATTTTTAAATGTGCCTGGCGAGGACTCCATGACCCTGTCCGACTTAACATTCTTTGAATTTAATAAATTTGGTTCATCTACTTTCACCATGGAGCCAGTTCATGAAAACGTTATCGCTAAAATAATTATGTCAATCAAATCTAACGCCTGTGGGTCAGATGGCCTCAGCCGGGATATGATTCTGCTTACTTTACCGTACACACTTAAGATCATTACAGCTATCATAAATAGGTCTATTGCTGAGAATACTTTCCCATCTATCTGGAAAAATGCTCTGGTCCTCCCACTCCCCAAAACAGGTCAAGCTACCACTGTAAAAGATTTAAGACCAATTAGTATTTTACCGTTTTTATCCAAAATATTGGAGCGAGTGGTCAGCTTCCAAGTCACTAAGTACTGCGAGACAAATAATATCTTTCCTGACATGCAGTCTGGCTTCCGTAAAGGCCGAAGCACTAGTACTGCCATGATGGATGTTGTGGATAATCTGTTGACAGCTCAAGATGAAGGCAACGGCTCTGTGGTAGTCCTGCTCGATTACTCGCGTGCATTTGACTCTATAAATATTTCTCTTCTACTATCAAAATTATCTTACTACGGGTTTGATCACCCAGCTCTGAAATGGTTCGACAGTTTCCTCAGTCATCGGTATCAGCAAGTTGTTATTACTAAAGCAGATGGTACTCGCGCGTATTCTGATTCTGAACCTATTCTTCGTGGCGTGCCTCAAGGTTCCATTTTGGGCCCAATATTGTACATTCTGTACACGGCAGATCTTGCTCAGCAAATACAAGAATGCAGATACCATATGTATGCGGACGACGTACAATTGTATTACCCGATTGACATGAAAAACTATCAGTCTTCTGTAAATAAAATAAATTCCGACTTGGACCGCATTTCCGCTTGGTCGATAAGGAACTCCTTGTTTTTAAATCCGACTAAATCTAAATTTTTAATTGTGGGTTCTAAAATGCAGGTACGCGCTTTGGAAGCTAAAAATTTAAGCATCAGAATTTCGGGTGAAGCGGTTCAGCGGGTGGAATCAGCTCGAGTTTTGGGATTGCTCATGGATAGTCACTTAAGATTCGAGACTCACTGTTTGGAGCTTGTCAGAAATTGTTTTTATCGTCTTCGCATATTGTACAGAATTAGACCCTTTATAGACACTGAGCTTCGGATTAGGTTATGTGACTCCCTTATCCTCTCCAAATTCAATAATTGCATTTCTGTGTATGGTAACTGTATTTATGGAAAAACTTTAACTCTCATTCAACGAGTTCAAAATGCATGTGCTCGTTATTGTTTTAACATACCTCCTCGATCACACGTAACCCCTTTTTTTAATTCTTCAAATGTCTTGAAACTTTGGGGACGAATAAAGTTATACTTTGCAAACGTATTATTCGATGTCATAAAAACAGGAAAACCAAAATATCTTTACAATAAACTTACTTGGAGGAATAAAAGATATGCGCCCAGACTTATTTCCCCTTTGCTCGTCACTCCACGGCACCGAACAGCAGCTTTCCGCGGTAGTTTTAAATTTCAAGCTTCCAAGTGTTGGAATGATCTTCCGCCACCGATTCGAAGTATTGCCGTTAAACGACTGTTTAAAATTGAGTTACGTAAACACCTTTTGACACTGCAGAAAGCTGCACACTAAATAAATATCTTGTAAGTAATTTACCCGCAAACGCAAAAAAAAAAAAAAAATTTTTGCTCGCAGTGTTCTTCGTTGACAGGCAGGCAGGTGGTGATATCATCTCTTTATGTACCTATATTACATATCAGTTTTATTATAATAATATGCTTTATGTATTTATTTATTTTTTATTATTTTTTCGTTTTATGTATATATGTATTTATATATTTATAGATGTCCATTTTTGAATCTGGTTTTACACCTTCACACAGTGGCTACAATTTTAATTCTATGACTTTTTCCTTATTAACTGCGCACTCACACTACTACGGCACTAACGGAAGAACAGCGTTGTGACGTGCCTCGTGTCGTCGCAACATTATGCTGAGTTAGGGCCCATTCAAGGGTGCAGTACATCAGCGATAACATATATTTTATTGTTTCTTCTTAGTGTATACTCTGTTTTGTATTTGTTGTTCTTGTACTGTATCATTGAATAAACGTTTTTATCTATCTATCTATCATATTGACTTACTTTCGTCTAGAACCCGGAAACTTATTTTCATTTTTAAAAACCTACGTCACATTGCGGATAGGGATGTCATTAGGATGGTTTATCTCGCCCTATGCCAGTCTATTCTCAGTTATTGCATAACAGTGTGGGGTGGTACGTGCAAGAGTAGAATGATAAAGCTAGAGAGAGCTCAAAGAGCAGTTTTAAAAGTGAGTCTCTCCCTACCGTTCCTCTTTCCTACTAAAGATCTTTACACTCGTTCGGATGTCCTGACATTACGGCAGTTGTTTATTTTGCATACCGTCATAAAACAGCATTCTCAGCTATCTTTCGACCAGTCTATTAAAACTAACAAACGTCTCATGTCCAGAGTCTGCTCTTCAGATACTGTTATGTCCACAATTTTTGCAAAGAGATTCTTTCCATTTCTAGGAGGACACTTGTATAATAAGGTTAATAAATCCATAACAATTTACCCTCTGACTAAATTTAAATGTAAAAAGGCTACTTCAATTTGGTTAAAATCTCTCAATTATGATGATACTGAGTCGCTTTTAAACGTTGTATCTTAAAACCCCCACTCACTTTGCTTATTCATGGGCTCCCCTGTATAAGTAAATGTCCATGGGTACATACGCACTCCCCGCTGTCACGCACACTCACACACACACACACACACACATACACGCACACACACGCACCCACGCACACACACACACACACACACACACACACTGATACATACATCACTTAATCTCTCACAAACATGTTTATTTAATTTAGTGTAATTTAAGTTGTACTTACCTGTCATCCTCCTGGTCCGGTGTTGGAGAGGCTGGCAATCTGTCATACAGGATATCCTAGTACAGATGCCAGTCTCTCACATAGATCATATTTAACTGTACGTCTTATATTAATATTCATTTAATGTTTTTTTTTCTTTTTTATCTATGTGAGAGAAGAATAATAAAAATATTTCTATTTCTATTTCTATTTCTACTTTTCTCATAGTTAGGGTTGCCATACGTCAGGATTTGTACTGACATGTCGGGATTTTTTGGTCCCTGTCAGGATTTTTGGATCTTAGAGTAAAACTAGTCGTCGTGCCGTGTCGCTAACTCGTTCGTTGAGAGATGAGCCGTGAGCGGCGCGCGGGGTGTCCCCCCCTCCCCTTCCCTTTTTCGCTCATTTCACGGACCGGCCGGCAGCATGGCGAGGCGTGCGGCGCTCATTAAACGAAAAATAGATACCTACCTACTTATTTTTGCTACACCACCGTGGTGGGCGGGCGCTTTAAAGATACTATTCCGAGCTCTTCAACCATGATTTTGACATCGATAGACACACGTCTAGAGGGAACTGACGAACAACACCGACTAACTTCGAGACACGGACGCGCGCGGCTCACGACAGTCGTCGGCCGCGCGCGTCTATCGCGGGCCTCGGAAGCGGTGCCATACATTTTCATACTCTGACCATCATCCCCAGCATTCGAACTACTCGTTTCGGTTCCTCCTTTATAATGCGCACAGCCAAGGAATGGAACGCCCTGCCGGCCTCTGTATTTCCGAATGCATACAACCCTAAAGGGCCCCGGAGACGGTCAAACGGTTTGACTCAAACCTTACGTGTTTGATCAAACCGTTTGAGGTCGGTTTGAACGGTTTGTCAAACGGCTCTGCGCAGTCTGATTCTGTACGCTGCTGTCGTAATTACACTTCTGACGCGTCAAACACAACAAAATTTATTTATTTATTAAAAACTAATAATTACAAAAGACGTCATCATTACACGATTGCATCCAATACGATGATTCCAAATATGAAATTGCATCAAATGAAAAATATGAAATTGCATCAAACATGCTTCAAACACGTAAATGTTTGACAAACCGTTCAAACCACCTTTGTAAACGATCGAAATGGTTTGACTCAAACCAAACTTTACGTGTTTGAATCAAACCGTTTGACCGTCTACGGGGCCCATAACCTCTTTAAAGTGCGAGTGCATAGGCTTCTCATGAGTAAACTCGCTCCAGCGTAGGCCTCATCTCTCCTTCGGGCTAGATGGAGGTCAAGAGTTTACTCTTAATTTATAAAAAAAAAAAGTTCATTCAGCCTATGATTCTAAATTATTATTTGTAAACAAATGCATAATGAAGTATTTATTTGTATAGTAAAAAACAAAACATAAAACAATGATTTCGCTACTTATATTTTAAACCATAGATTTTAACAAACATTTTATTTATATACATCCCCCCTCACAAATACGCACAGAAAAACTAATTTAACAGGATATTTTATAGTCATATACTTACAAACAAAAAAACATTAAACCTACCTATGATTCCCTGTATATTATTACTACAAATTGAAACTCCTTAAAAATAATTTGATCAAAATAATATCAGGACTGTTGGATGGTACTGAACAACTGAAAATAAAGTACAGTCACGCTCATAAGTTAAATCAGTCACAATATTGTGTTCAATGAAATAACATTTTCTTTCTTGTTTTTTGCTGTTAAAGATCAAGCTTACAGGACTTGATTTAATAAAATAAATGTACTAAGAGTTGTAAAGATCAAAAGATATTTCAAAGTGTAAAGACGCGTGGTATGACTCCACTTTTAAACCTGACTGTACCAACGGATTGTTCTAATATTGATAAAGTAATATGCTTTAAGTCTTTTGAAATGTATCCATTTTCTGCAGTAAAAAACTACGAAACGTGCACCGCAGGAGGTTCGGCGTTCGTGGAAGGTGGTGACGGGGTCATGGGTACTTCCAATCGCATTTCCACCCGGTCCTTCTTGTGCTGCTTGTAGAACCATCTGCAGTGTGAGGTAATGAGTAAGTACCTAGTTAATTCCAGCATTGTTATGCTAAGAACGTCAGTGGTGTATCGTCTAAGGCCACTGCCTACTGATTTAAACCAAAACACGTGTGGTTTACAATTTTAAAATACTTCTTCTTCATCGTGTGGATTGTAAGTACTTGTAAGGTCGACCACCAACCTCACAAACCCTAGTGTCAGTGTTATAGAGCCGCCAAAGGCCACTGACATGACTCGTGTAACGACTAGATAGTAGGCGGGGCCAACGGCTTAAAGTGCGTACCGAAGCACGGAATCATCTTTCTTTTCGGACAATCGGGTGATTCAGCCTGCAAAGTCCTAACCAAACTGGGGAAAGTCTAACAAAGAGATTTTTGCTTCACAGTGTCCCCACCGGGAATCGAACCCGGAACCTCCATAATGAGCGGCGAAATCTCGACCACTCGACCACGGAGACTGTTTTTATTATTGACCTAATACATTGTCGAAAAATCGACGAATCGTGCGTAAACGTTTTAACAGGAGAGTGGAAGTCTCATACCTCTAAGTGTTCAAGACAATGAACTTAAGGCCTAAGGGAATCCACTTAGACATAGGAAATTACCATGGTGAAAAACATGAGGGGGAGGACTAGCCCTGATGGGGCCTGGATTATGCAGGACGGAAATGAGTCTACCACGTTTACGCCGTTGGACGCTGTTGCAACCTGAAGGGCATTCAGTGGAGTATACTCTATTATCTTAGGTTTCCTTAGCAGCAATCATGATAGGGTACATGGTACATTTATTCGGGGAAACAAATTCAAAGTTTGTATGTGGGAGAGGCCAACTCAAGTGGTTAAATAAGGCCCAATGACGAGGAACACTTGGTCCGACCACGATTTTAATGCAATTTAGATTAACTAAAAGCTACTAAAGAAATCATTACATGAATATGGCAAGGGCTGGTATGGTGACCATGACGCTCAGCAGGAACGGGAATCCGGGCAGGAAGTGCAGCGTCAGGATGTAAATCCGGGAGTACAACGGCGCGAAGATCAACGGCATGATCGTCTCCGCCACGCCGAACAACGAGTACACTTTACCTGAAGACAATACCAAAACCATTAACGCGGTAAAGAGAGTTTCTTTTTCCTTATCTTTATCTGTTTTTCATATCGATTAAGATTATTTGTCACACACTTGGACCATTTAGTTTTATCTCTTTTCGATAGTGTTCAGGCCGTAAAGCTGAACAGAAAGAACATAGAGAGATAGAGAGAGAGAGAAAATTGATCCTATCAAACAAAACCGGCCAGCAAGGTAAAAAAGAATTAAATTTTCAGGTGTAGTATAAAAAGTCAACAAGTACAGCAACAAAATAGTATTTTAGAAAGTCATTGGTTATGTATGTTACATAAGTAATGTACCTAGTTTTTTTTTATTATACATACCAAATTCTTGATATGAAACCAGTTTTGAAGCGATCGATCGCAGGGCAATAGGTGTAGTTCCATTAAGAACTTCTGTTAACGGCGCTGTAAACAAAATTATAAAACAACTGTCAAAACAAATGAATTCTAATAAATAGTCTAATATAATTATTATGAAAGGGTCAAATTATCGCTCTGTATGTGTAGTTGATTCGTGCCTTCTATTATACCCACGTCAATCTGCTTAGACAATAAAGTTAGCATCGATCAGGTTTGATTACTAACAATGGAAACTTTGTCTTCCAACATTTGATTACTACAATCTGGAGCACAGATTTGCTGATAGTATTTTATCAAGGAATGGTTCAAACCTTTATCAGCAATGAGACAACCTATTCTTTGTCATACTAACTGAGACATCCTTTCATACTCACTGGACTGGACCCTATTTCGCTAAAAATCTAGTATATCCAACGAAAAATTAAAATTGATTGGACAAGTTAAATTTTAACTTGATTATAATTGGCTTCTTATTACTCCTAGCAAAGCATAGCTTCTTCTTTTTTTTTCATGACAACCATTGCGGTTCAGGTCTCTCTTATGACCCGCAAGATATCATCCACCCATCTGCAGTTGAGTTCAGAATTGCTTGATGATGTGAACAGTTACTAACCAAGATACGCTTCAGCGGTGGTTCTGGCGAAGGCCAGCACCAGCATACCGCAGATCTTGCTGCTGGTGGAAATGATGCCCAGGACGGCGTCGTCCACCTTCATCCTCTTGCTGAACACACTGATGGAGAATAATGTGCCTAAAAATGCAAATAACCCCATCAGCCTAAGTGCTCTCTTTTTCTTAACATGGTATTTTTTTCGGCTGGAATTCCAAGGTTGGATTTTCGAAATCAGAAACCAGATTTTTTGATCATTAAATAGCATGTTTTGAATTGAAATTTTACAAAATAATTATTATTTTATGTCAAAGCTAGCAAATACCTTGGTATTAGCTTCTTTTTTTCCTTGTGTTTTTTTTTAAGCTAATTTGAAAGCTATGATTCATTTTCCTTTTGGATTCAAAATATAGTATATTATATGTGAACGATTACAGTATGTATATCATCATCATCAACAGCTCATATACGTCCCCACCGAGTATGTATACTCGTATAACTACTGATAATTTTATTTTATTTATTTATTTTATTTTAATAGGCACACCAACAACAACTACAATCATATATATATATTTAAAACTTAAAACTAATTGCGTTACCAATTACAGGTGAGCACCGCATGCAAATATAATATACCTACTTATTATTATGTAATACTAAACTATATCTAAGTGAGTTTAGACGTTTTTTAACAGGGTTCTTGGACTTGTTTATATCATCCCGTGGGATCAAGACTCTTCCCCGCAAAAAGTATCATACGTGTTAATTCACAGTATAAACCATCTCCATTCCAAATTTCCTTCAAAACCGTCCATTAGTTCAAGCGTGAAAGCGGAACAAACATCCAAATATATTTTCACATTTATCATAGTATTAGTGTGATTTATCAACAAATGCATATATTGCTTTTTGTATTTGTTTATGGAGTCAGAAAAAATACCTACATGTTTAGGGCAGTCATTGTATAGTTTCACAATAGATTTATTTTCACTATTAATTCAAAATTTAAGCACTTACCAAACCACTAATCATTTTGTAGTTAAAAATAATCTGACAGAATATTAATTACTCGTAGATAACTGTTTGAACCATTAAAGCAAATCACATAAACTTAGTTTCCAACAGGTAACTAATTTAATCACACCGCTAGTGCGGTTCATTATGGTATGCTGTATGGACCGTAATTGTTTTACCATTAGTTTTAAAATATTTAGACTAATCTAATAGTACGTTTTAAATACCACTATAGGTAAGCTACCCTGGTAATAGTCTTAACATCGTGACAGCTTGTTGCTTGTATAATAAATTCTTGCTTGTATAATAAAACTATGACAAGACAGTGATTTTATTAAGTGAGAATATTTACTTATACGTAAATCATGTTGTTAGTATATGAAATTTGCATATTACGTAGTCTATGTTAAAGTTTGACCGTTTTCTAGTAACCACTTTCCTGTAGGTACCTTAAATTTGTATGGAAGAAATTGTTCTCTTAGCAATAAAGCTACCATCTGTTTCTTTGTATTTCTCAGGTACAATAAAGTATATTCAAATTTATACATAATAATATTAATTACCGACTGAATGTGTGACGAATCCAACTGTTGAGAAGATGCTGTACTTCACTTCATCCCAGTTGAAGCGATAGCGGCAAAATATGTACATTACGCTTAACTCCCCTGAAAATAAACCACATTTTTATATACCATCACCATTTTATAAGTCAAATACAACGTGTTAGCAAAGTACCGCAAAGCTCTCGGGTGGTGGTAGATCAACCCATTTCATCACGACGTTTTCCTTCACCTTTCTTGCGTGGAATAAACGTATGTATGAATTCGAAATTCTAAAACACATTAGTACGTGGTGGGGATCGAACCCGCGTCTCCCGAACGGGAAGCAGCGGCCCTAGCCACCAGACCACCGACGATCTTATCTAATGAAGAGCTGATCAGTTCGTATGAAAGTTTCTTTCTGTGCGTATTTTAAAAGTTTGTGAAACAAAATGTTGTTTAGTTTTATGACCGACCTATCACGCGAGAGGTTTAAGCTATTTTGCAAACACGTTGTATAAAGGCAAAGTTGCATAAAGCTATTTGTATCTCTACAAATAAAGATACGAATCATTTCACTCGGTATAGCACATTACATGAGAGGCCATTGAGAGCAGATCATGAAATAATGAATAACAATCATGAAATATTTAGTAGGCATCAATGGAATATGGTTATGTATTTTCCATTATATTTTTTATTCAATTTCACAGGACTTTAATTAACTTAAATCAAAACAATTCGAATGAATGAGTCGGTATTAAAAACGTTTTTTTTTTATCCTAAAGCAGGCAAACTGTCCAGATGTCTATATTAGATATAATATTTTTAAAAACTCCTGTGGTCATAAAATAAAAACACTTCGAGTTATATTTGTAATTAGGTACTGCAGAGACGCGCGTGGTTCACATCTTATCTTGATATTTGCTCTGCATGACCTCATTTTATAGGTTGTGTGACAGAAGATAAATATCAAATGGATTCTTTCATCACGCAATATACAGCAGCATTCATATTAACCAGCTAATTAGTTTATCCCTTTAATACTGATGCATAAATACGAACTTTATGTCAGACTAGCGGTCTGCCCACGGCTACGCTCGCGTTATATAATAAATTCCCGTGGGAATAAGATTTTTCCCGTAAAAGTTATCATATGTGTTAATCCAGGGTACGAACTATCATCATTCCAAATTTCATTCAAATCAGTTCATTAGTTTAGGCGTGAAAACGGAACAAACATCCAAACATCTAAACATCCAAATATATTTTCACATTTATAACATTAGTGTGAAGTGTGATTCATATTATTTTGTGCTAAGATTTTTCCTGCATTTTATGTAGTAAATAAAAAGCGATGACCATTCGGGCAATCTTCTTCTTCTTCTTCAACTTGTGAAGACAATAAAAAATATATTTAAAATGTTTGATTTGAAATGATGACCAATCGGGTTTCGTTGTAAGACTTCATGAAATGGTGACAAGTCGGGATAGCGACCAAGTCTTCACCAATTATTTACGACTTTTTCTATCACATTTGACGAACAATTTGTGAAATTTACCTACCCCAATCGACATAAATCATGAGTCACAGAGTAACCATTCTGTATTAGCAGTTTACAATCAGCGCTTGACCTTATCGACACAGCACGAGGTACACTAGGAGTTTAATGATCCTCTACAGCTCACCATACTTACATATTACTAAATACTATACATAGATGGATGCCATCATAGATGCAATGTCGCATACGTGCTTATAGAACTAGATTGCAGCTCTACTTGTCGCGTTGACAGTTTGTATGTGCATAGTAATTTAAATAGGCCACACAGCGTGAAAAATCGATTGAAACATAAATAGAGCGTGATCAGTCTTATAACACTGATCAATTTTCTCCAAGAAGCATGGCTAAACAGACAAAAATAAATGACCATTTGATATGGAACTGCACGGATAAAGAGAGATGCTATTAATTGACAGAGCGAGCGCGAAACGCGAGCGAAGCGTCTCCCAAAATTGCTTTTGTCTGTCTTTCCATCTGTCGATTTGTTTGTCATCTATAGGTCGCGTTTCTCAACCGATTCTCGTGAAATTTTGTGAGCAGGTTCGATAAATTTATATATTTTTTTGTGGAGTCAGTTTTCGGAAATAAAAAAAAAAAAAAAATATATATATATATATAATATACTCGCGTGGTCTACAGCTCACAGAACCATATTTTCATCTTTAGTGTTTTTATCTTTGAGGTCAAAAATTTATTTCGTAAAATGTTTCTAACACAGACGTTTTTACTCGTATATTTTATGTTCTTGTGGAAAGTTGACCAGTTTCCACGACTGAACACTAACTTAAAATATTTCTTTCATATGGCTTCAATTTCACAGTATGACAATAGGCAAAATGAGCCCACCTTCAATAAGAATGATGTAATGTTATATTAAATGAAAGGTAGGTAGTATAAATAAAAATATACATTTACTTAATTAATGAATTAATCAATGAGGCGCATTCCAGAATATGTTGTGTGGCCGGAGTTATTAGACTTATAAAAAGTTGTCTTTTTGTATTAGTAATAGAAGATTTTAGTTGAGAAAACAGTTTGTTTTTTGTTTTGTGTGTAATTCGTGTTTATAAATGAAAAACATAAAATCGTTTAAGACTTACCCCACAAAGTTCCAAAGTTACAGCATACTACGGTCAGTATGAGGCAGATTCGCAGCCTTCTGTTCTTAGGACCTTTCTTGAAAGCAATCTCCATAGTCTGCTTGAGTCCTCTAAAGTCAAAAAATTCCAATAAGAAGCCAGAACAACCAGTCCTTCTCACCTGGAAATAGATAAAATCTCGATTTCATTGTAAAGAAAAATAGTGCTCATAAAAATAAGAAAGTAGCAGGTAGGTAACTAACTAGGTACTTATTAAAAAAAATTACAAACCTTCTCTTTGTTTTCCAACCACGTATGATCTTCAATAGCGAACAAAACATAGCACAAGTTGATGAGTTGCAAGCTTGCTGATATAGAAAATACACCATAATAACCCAAATATTTCAATAAGACCCCACTCAACCCCGTGCCGATCGGAAATCCGACTGTCATGCACATACTCAAGATTCCCAAACGAAACGTCCTCGTCTCCTTTGAAGTTATATCACCCAAATAACTAAAAGTACCCAAAAACATTGTGTACCACCCTCCTGTCAACGCCGGAGATATCACTTCCATAAACACCGTAGGCCCTACTGGCACTTGGTAAAAGAAATACGTATTGATCATATTTAATATACAAGTCGAAATCTCCCCGATAATAGGCAGGATCATGCAAATTTTTCGTCTTCCAGTCTTATCGCTCCAAGATCCTATAAAAAGCATTAAAATTGTAGGCACAGCGGCCTGTATAACACTTTTCCATGCTTGTACTGAAGCAAATAACTTTTGGACCTCATCTTCTTCTATAGTATGATTGGCTCTTCTTCTCAGTCTTAAGTCAGTACACACACTGTCGCCGAATCCTAAATCAACTCGACAAGCTTTATCCAAATTCAAATTCTGAGTCGCCAGCGCCGCTAACACGCTAGGCATCACAAACAAAGCTAATACCGGTTCTACTGTTATATTCTTTTTCATAAATTTTAATTTATCCCTGAATGTCATATTTTCCAAATTGAGTTTTTCAGTTTTAAGTGGTAAACCTTCGGCTGTCTCGCCATTAACCATTTCTGAGTCCGCTTTTTCTAGTTTATCCATTTTTCTTCAATTTCGTTTTCAGTAAAAAAATAAATAAGTTGTTTTATATTTTTGGTTGAAGATCTACATCGGCTTCGACATTTTAGATATGCTTAGGAAAATTCTGGAGTAGAATTGGGATGGTGCTTGGAATCCGTCTCATTGTCTCGCACGACTCGGTCGGACAAATACAGGTGCTAATATTGAATCGTAGCGAGCCGTCGTCGTCGCCGCCGTCCCGGCGCGGACCAGTCTCTATTGTTCGCCTTTATGTAAGCAAACACTCTTATGTTGCCATATCAGTTCTTAATGCGTGTACAAACACACTCCGAGGAATCGAAAATAAACATCGACAGATATTAAATTCAAACAACTCAAATGCTATGGGATCATCTCGCAAATCATAATATTTTCTCATAAACTTCCGACTATTTTCCTAAGCATGGAAACTAGAGAGTATACGAACTTATTTATTTAAACACTTTTCATAGAGTTCCATTAACACTTGCACTTAAAAATTGACACTAAACTTCTTTGTTGGCGGTTTCTATTTCTTCTGGCTGAGTGATGTCCTTCTGCTCCTCGAAATACATCCACCTGCAAGTAAAACCAACGTCCTATTAACGACAGTTTCGTAATACAATGGACAAGAGCGAGATTAATACGTTTTTAGAGGACTAGCTTCGTGCCCGCAGCTTTGCCTGTGAATTGATTTTATGATATTTCTGCTGAGGAAAAATTATACTTTTTAAAAGTAGAATAGGTTTTTTGTGGCGATTAAGTTTCTTTTGTGAACGATTTATTACGATTTATTTTTGAGTCTTAGGTACTTGAATAAATGATTATTATTATTATTATTATTATCAACTATTGTGTAGCCTAAACTGATAAAAAATTCGTAATATTTTGTAAAATAAACTTAGCTGGATACGTATATGAGCCGTTGATGATGAAACTTAGGAAATAAAAAGTATATTACTATTTAGATAAAGATTTCCATAGAGTTCAAATAATGTTCAAAATTGCTTATGAAAATAACATAATATTAGTTATGTCTATGTTCAGACATTATGTTTTACTAATGTTTCACTATACTACTCTACGATACTTTACTATCATCTGACTATAACTTTGCTATAGTATGTAGCGTAGTGTACTTAAATAATGTTATATACGATCTTACTTTTGCTTCATGTATGTCGTGACAGTTTCATTTCGAATTTAAGTTTTTTTAAGTTAAGTTTAGTTCATAAACCTAAACCACTTTTAAAAAGTACTAATTTGTTACAGGCGTAGAATACAATTTCTTAGTTTTATGGACTGCATCATTTAGTAAGATCAGATTATTATTGGGATATGGCAAAATATGATAATATTCGTAACATAAACCAGGCAATAACCCAATAAATCGCATAGTGATTTATAATGAAAATTATATGTCCATGAAAAGTTGGAAAAGGAACGGCAAAAATTACAAAACTAGTTTTTAATTTGGAACAGTAATTTTGTAATGATACAAGAGAACTGCCCATATTTTGTGAAATATGAATTTTCCAGGGAACCAAGCCTACAAACTCAACGCTCTGTTACAAAACGTAAAGAAAACTCGTCACAAAAATCATGGACAGACAGACACAATCAAAGACTTTGTTTTATTAGTTAGCAACTCAACCTCAATCTATTTGAAAACAAACGACTTCAAAGTGCGTAAATCAATCGTCCAAATTGATTTTTGCTATTGACGGTACAATCAACAAACCGCAAAGATCCCGTCATTTCTGAGCAATATTGACAAAAAAACCACAAACATTCTTACCTACTTTCATACACTAGCCTCTATTTACGCAAACATGTAGATAGGTATAAAACTAAAATTAGGTAAATGAACTACTTCTGTCGTTTTAGGTTTTTGAATAAAGTAAATTGGCAATGGAATGACCAGCATTTTAGATCTGTCAACTTAAAGATCGTGGTTTTAATTTTAATTACAAACCAATTTAGGTTTTTACTTAATTTTAAATTATTAGGTAAAGTAAGGTTTTAGATTGTGTTAGGTTTTCTTAGTTTTTGATTTTATAGGTATATGAACTTTTGGCGAACTTTATGAGCCCTCGGCGAAATGTGGTTGCAGAGACTTTCACCTATCAAGTCCACGTCTGATATATTACCAATTTAGTATACATAGCAGTTAGGTCTGTTACGAAAAAAATAAAAACAACACGCATGTACGTGAGCATTAACGGAATAAATTAGTGAGAAAGATACTGTCACATTCAAGGTCAGCGCTCATAGTTTGCTGCGCTACTAATTATAAAGTAGGGCCATCAAGAGAAGCGAGTTTTGACGTTTATTAACTCTTTATTTTCTATGAGTTTGACAGCTGTCAAAACGTGCTTAATTGGATGGTCCTGGCCAAAGATTTCTGACGCGCGTCGCCCGAAGCGATCGTCTTTTATTTCCTCTGAGGTCCTGGCCTATGGGCTAGGCTAGGGTAGAGCACAATAGATTGAACGAGTATATTTTCTGTAACCTTATGTTACTTTTCCCACGCCTAAGAAAAGCAGCGCGCAATAACCTACTTCTTCGTTTTCATTGTCAAAACTTAGTTTTCTTTACTTTCATTGTAATTAAAGGAAATAAAACTAAGTTTTATTATATTTTTGCAGGAATTGAGGCATCTGGTGGTTTTCCTTGTTGTATTGTAGTGTCATGATCGAATACTCAAACGTTATCTGTGAGTGCCTACGTGATGTAATTTAAGTATGCTATAACAAGAATTTTGCAGTCCAGAAAGATTATCATAAGTACGAATATCCTTTTTAATTCATTTTCTTTCTTATCGCTATATTTTTTGTTGGAAATAAACACCACACCAGGCTCTATCTTTTTAAATTTGACAAATATTTCGGCTTTACCATAACTTTCATACTAACAAAGATGAAACAGGAAAAACACACACGGACACTAAACACTACCTAAACGGACATTTCGGTGCACGAAATACTAAAATTAAAGAATTAATAATAGACAGTACCTACAGTGGACGAAGTAACCGGACTATTTGTCACTGTCCAATAAAATGGCAACATGCAGTGAGCCGCGTAATACCGGGTGTCCTAAAAGGGTGTTGGCAGTTTATACCAAAAATTATATATGAAAAATATATAATTTCATAATTTTATTACTATTTGCAAAAAGTACATACAATGGAAAGTTTACGACGAAAAAAATATGTTGTCCAAATGACATCCATTACGATTTTGACACTAGCCTCAAATGTCTCCATTTTCTAATGATATTTGCACTGGCAGATAAAGAAATTGAACTGTGCGCGATGTAAGCGGCGAGCTGTTATTATCGAATTATTGTTTTGATAATAAGCTCGTACACAAAATGCGCGCTGAGCTCCGGTATACGAATCCATTTCAACTAAGTTTACAATAAATTCCACGTATGACATTATATATATTTTTTTGCTATCTTTCCTCATTAAGACGATTTATTGATATTTAAAAGTGCAAATACCCTTTTTGGACACCTACTATAATAGCTACTTTGTATTATAAATAGGAAAGTAAAAGAAAGTTGCTTCCAGCTCAATATAAAATGCTTTACCCAAAGATGGCGACAGCGGGAACGGTCATGGCAGCCCCTAGCAAGAAGACGGCTCCGGGCAGGATGCTCAGCGTCGCCATGTAGACCCTGGAGTAGAGTGGCCCGTAGACCAGCGGCATCATCGCCTCCGCCAGCCCGAACAGAGAGTTCACTTTGCCTGCAAAGGTAGGTCAAGATTAATATCTAAAAATATTGAAAATCTAGCACCAAAAGTCATATACGATATCGGACGAAATAATTCCTGGGCTGAGGTAAATGCCCGTCTTGTAATCATCATCATCAACAGCTCCCATAAGTCCATCTCGTTTACTCACTATTTTCTATTTTCTTTCCTCCAAAAATTTGCGTCATATTAAAAAAGGCATCTATGTCTTCAGAAAAAAGTTATAAGATTAAAGTATTTACAAGAGGTTATCGTTATTGTAATGTTTTTTGATATATTTTTTTACTTTTTGTTACGTTTTACAGCATGAGGCGTTTACTGGCCACTTAATTTAGTTATTAAAATTCGCATGCTCAAACAAAAATAGTCAGTTCAGTGCATATAATAAATAATCAGCAATCTTGTACGATTTTGACATTGGAAATGTCTTTTCGTGCGCTCCAGTGTAGGCTCCGATTTCACGAAAAAGTGCGACCCCCTTATATCTCAGAGAGTTGTGAATATATTATATTTTAAAAAGGTTTAAAAGAAGCGTATTCACGAGAGCTGTAAGGTGCAAAAAGTATTATTCGAGGAAATCAAAAACGAAAAAAGTTATGGCCGAAATAGTGAAAAAAAAAATATTTCCCGTTTTTTTTGGCGCTCGATTTTTTGGAAACGAAGAATGATATCAAAAATTTGAGAAAAAATCCTCTAGACTATTTAGTCAGCTACAATTTGAGCCTAAAACAAAGACGATCGGGTTAAGAATTCTTTTTTACGAAGAATCCTTTTTTATATAGATTAAAAAAAAAAACACTTTATTTTCAAAACTTACTCTGCTAAAATTTCTTCCTCTGCCAAACTACAATATAGTTTATAGGCAGTAAACTAACCAAAGTCATTCAAAGTCAGTCAGTCAGTCAGTCGTTCATTTCCAAAGTGCTCGATAGCCGTGTGAAGCACGAAATCTGCGAATTTTTATCATAAGTAATAAATGTTAACATCAAGGACAGGAAGACATTGAAGTTCATAATAGATTTTGCAGTAACACTATCACGAACAATGTTATCATAAATAGTACGGCACTTAGTTATAGGTATAAACATAATAAAATGTATTTTTAATGGGAAAGACGATCGTATTCTAAACTCAACATGGTCTTTACAGCAAGAATATTACCTAAGGTATAACTTTATTTATTCTGGTAATTGTACCCGCTGGTTTAGCTGGTTATGCACTCCTAGAGAATATGTGCTACAGAAATTATTTTTAAAACAAACTAGCTCTTCGCCCGCGGCTACATCGCGTTATGTAAGATTTTCCCGTAGGAATAGGACTTTTTCCCGTAAAAAGTATACTATGTGTAATCCAGGGTACTAGGTATCTCCAATCCAAATTTCATCCAAATCCGTTGAGTATTTTAAGCGTGAAGGTGGAACAAAGTAGGGAACAAACAACCAAACATATAAACATCCAAATATATTTTCACACTTATAATATTAGAGTGATTAATTATTGTGATAAGGAGGAATAACTAAGGTAGTTTGAAATTACATGACGTCACGTGTAACGCAATGGCGATCTAGTCACTTTAAATAAAGTAGTTTTAGTCACTAGAATATTTATTATAGTTGTTGTTTTTTTTTGTCGGTTTATAATTTTCTGTCTCTGACTAAACTGCCTCCTTGTGATGGGAAAAATTACCTCGAAAGCTACGTACGTATACATATAACCTAACCTAACCTGCACAATTGTATATTATACGAAATTTCCGACGTGTGGTGACGGCAGAGTAGAAAACATTTGTCACCAACCCCTACTCTTCCCGTGGGTGTCGTAAGAGGCGACTTAGGGACTACACATTGAACAGGGAACGGGCAGCAGCGCTCTCTGATACAGTAACATTTTAATCTGCGATCTTCTACCCGCCTGCCAAGCGTGGAGATTATGACAAAACCCTCCACTTAAGTGGAGGAGGCTCATAGTCCAGCAGTGGACTGTAACGGGCCGTTGGTTTGATATACGAAATTTCATGATAAAGCAAAAATAATGACCTTAGAAAACTGCATACGATTTCAAGCAGTCTGTAAGCATACCTTTGCTAACCGTACGTACGTGTATTTACTTTACTTTAGCTGTTCGAATCAGTGATTTATTCCTTGGTTAAAAGTAACTTACCTATTTCAGATTCTGAAATATCCATGTAAAAGACTCTCACCTCATTGCCCTGTTAAGTATAAGAAGTAAAGACGAACGGACACAGTTGCGTTTTTTTTTAATATTACTAAGGATTAAAATAGTTTTATAGATCTTTTTATTTTATTGTAAGCCCGGGGGAGTTCCATAGTTGTGTAGCAAAGTAAGTGCCATAGTTGGGAATCTTGGCACGTCGTCATCTCGCGTGGGAATACGAAGAACGAAGAATGAGTCGAATGAGACATCATATTTATATAAATACTAGCAGAGATTTTCCAACATGATATTATAAATAGGGCAAAATATGTTTGACATACTTTACAGGTCCCTATTTAAACTAAGTACATATTACTAATGCTAACCTATTGTTTGAGTTCGGAATACCACAAATAAGTGGAGTTTTACTGTGATTTCATTGTAATTTGCGGTCAAATTTAGTAGTTTTACTTTATTGTTTATATACCGACTGCCAAAAGCAAGAGAAAAGAATGCAAGAGATATTATGCATGTGAAATGTATAAAAGATGAAAATGGGAAAGTACTGACCAATGATGAGGATATAAAAGACCGATGGAAGGGGTATTTTGAAAGACTGATGAATGAGGAGAACATATGGAGCGGAACTTTAAATGATCCACCAAAAAATAAAGGTCTAGTGAGAAAGATGAGTATGGATGAAATCAAAGCTGCTGTGAAAAGTATGAAGAATGGTAAAGCTATGGGGCCAGACGGAATACCAGTTGAAGTATGGAAGCTACTGAATGTGGATGGATATAAGTGGTTGGCTTTATTCTTCGATAAGTTACTGCAAGAAGGGGCGATCCCGGACGAGTGATGCAATAGTACACTTGTGCCTATATTTAAAAATAAGGGTGATGTATAGGACTGCGTTAACTATCGAGGAATAAAGCTAATGTCACACAGTATGAAAGTGTGGGAAAAAGTGATAGAACGAAGAATAAGAGAAGAGAGCGAAATTTCACAAAACCAATTCGGTTTTATGCCTGGTCGATAAACAGCGGATGCCATATTTGCGCTCCGGCAATTGCTAGAGAAGTACAGGCGTGTAAGAAAGAACTTGCGCATGGTGTTCATTGACCTCGAAAAGGCATATGACCGGGTACCTCGTAGGGTTTTGTGGTGGGCCCTGAGAGAGAAAGGTGGCCTGAGAAGTATGTTGAGTTGATACGTGCAATGTACAGTCGACCTAGCACGCACGTCCGGCGAGTTTGATGTGGCTGTAGGCTTGCACCAAGGGTCGGCGCTAAGCCCGTACCTCTTCCTCCTGATAATGGATGCCTTGACATCGGACTTGCAGGATGAGGCGCCCTGGTGCATGCTGTTTGCCGATGATATCGTACTCGTCGGGGAAGATGGACTTGAGGTTCAGAGTAAATTGGGGAAATGGCAGCAGAGTCTGGAGAGTGTTGGCTTGAAGATCAGCAGAACCAAAACTGAATACATGTTCTGTGATTTCGGCGGTCTCTCCAGCTTTCTGCCCATTGCGCTTGATGGTGCACCCCTACCAGTTTGCTCCGATTTCCGATACCTTGGTTCAGTCATTCAGAACGACGGTGAAATCGATCGGGACGTTAAAAATAAAGTGAATGTGGGATGGATGAAATGGCGACAGGTCACAGGGACCATTTGCGACTCCCGATTCCCTTTAAAATTGAAGGGAAAAATTTATAAGACCTGTCGTCATGTATGGATCTGAGTGTGCCTTTAAGGACATGGATGAAAGACGAATGCATGTAGCTGAGATGCGAATGTAGAGATGCGAATGTTAAGATGGATGTGTGGTGTGACGAGGAAAGACAGAATAAGAAATGAGTATGTAAGAGGAAGCTTGAAAGTGGCACCCATAGTGGACAAGTTGAGGAGTAACAGGCTGTCGTGGTATGGGCATGTGATGCGAAGAGAGGAATCCCATACCACCAGACGTATGTTAGATATGAGAGTGAATGGAAAAGCAGGTAGGGGTAGGCCCAGAAAAGTATGGATGGATTGCGTGAAAGATGATATGTGTAAGAAGGGAGTGAATAGTGATGTGACGTCTGACAGGGATGAATGGAAGAAGAAAACATATCGGCGCAATAAAGGGAACAGGGCAGGAGAATGATGACTTTATTGTTTATAGGCACACGTAGAATAAAAATAAAAAATCATACATTCTGTAGATAAATAAATAAAAAAAAAATAGTTTATTTCTCTGTAACAAAAGTCCTAATTAATAAATTGGTCGACTGAGACCTCCATGTAGGCACAATTAGCCTGTGTTTGGAGGCCCCGCTCTTCCATGATTAGATATCTCCTTTATCAGTATAAAAGTAGGGAGAGAATCTACGTCATGCCTCTTGAGAATTTATTAACACTAGCGGTCCGCCCGCGGCTACGCTCGCGTTATGTAAGATTTTCCCGTGGGAATAAGACTTCTCGGTAAAAAGTATTCTTTGTTAATCCTGAATACAAACTATTCCAAATTCCATCCAGTGATTAAGGCGTGAAAGCGGAACAAACATCCAAATATCTAAACATCCAAATATATTTTCACATCTATAATATTAGTGTGATTAGTATATTGAACGCGTGGAAGTTTAAATAATATACCTATACGCATGCGTACTTTGCGTAATACAAAATTTATCAATGATAAATGATTCGTCTATGCTCTATTATCAGAATGTTTTATAACAATCTACATATAAAATTAAAATATGTCCTCTATGGGACTCCATATATGAATAGTGTAAGCATTTTATAAGTTTTTGTCATCAGACGGTCTTGTGGTGTGAGTGAATCTGACACCAAGCTACGACTTTAATTATTCGTGTAAAGAACAACTCACGGTTAGTGTAGGTATGGTATTATTAAAATAAGTATTCCATTCACCCCACTTTATGGATATTGGTTTGTCTATCAGTGATTACACAGTTACGCAAATAGAGATATGTAATATGTAACCGCATCAAATCTTTGTTTATTTATATACAGGGGTCTCTTTTTGAAATATTTTATTTTGTTGTTCTATCTTAAATTGGTGATAAAAATTGTGCTCAAATTTATTTATATATTTTTGTGCTCTCCATACAAAATGGGTCGGTCGGAAGTCTCACTTTGTATGGAGAGACAAATTTTTTCTTGTCGCAGGAATTATTTTTTCACGAAATGTTGTTCAGTGAACAAAACCGAATATGCCGAAGCTCACGAACTAAGACTTCATCATCACGTGAACGTTGAGGCTATCCAGCTCCTCGACACCACGGACATAGTGAGAAGACTGAAAAGGACAAAACCCTTTCAGTTAGTTTAGTAAACATTAGTGTAATGTAGTGCAGTCAGTGCTTCCCTTAAAGAACACACGAACAAAGTGTCTTCCCCTTAATAGAGACAATAAGAAAAGTGTTGATGGACACATTCTTAGCTAACATCTACTTAGCAATTTAAGTTAAAATTTAATTACTCATTAGTCTTTAGGCTAGATTGTAATATTTATTTTGGATGTCTTAAAGGCAAACCAAATATAACAAATAAAAAAAATAAAAAAAAAAGTGAACAAAACGATGTAAATTTCACGGATAGGTAGTGTGATAGGTATACTGACGTTATAGTAGCAGCAGCGCTACAACATTATATTTTATTTATTTTCCCTGTTTTTAAATTTAGCTTTGACTCCTTTCCACAATAGTAACTACTGCAGCATTACTGCATGTTTTTTTAATAACCTTTTTGGTATGATTCTTTTCTCTTTTGGCTGGTTTATTATGTCACTTTTTCAAATTTCAAATTTTCTTTGGTTGACCTTTTTTTAAATTGTCTATTGTTTCTGAGTGTGTCAGCTTGGATAGTTGAAGAGACGAAAATTTCTTGCCATTTACGTTTATGAAAACACGTATTTTTGTGTGTTATCGTCGAAGTTTTATTTGGTCGATATTAGGTGCCCTTTTGGACTAGCCGGGTAAGTCTTGTGATGTCTTCCTACTGGCTTTTTATCGATGCACTTTTCTCTTTCCTTGTTTTGTTTGGATGGCGATTATTTCTTTGTTGTTCTGACTTTACAGTGTATTTCCGGCTACTGCAAGGACGCCACACACACAAGGATCCCTCCGTGTTTGCGAGGACTTATACCGCGATTTCTTTCTGTGGTTCCGGACACGTGAGGCCACCAGGCATTGGACGATCCCGGATTCCTGTGTTGTGTGCGTCAGCACACGTAACATCTAAGTGCCGCATACCAGCGTTGAAGTCCCCCCTGGCTTACTGCCCATCTGGCAAATTTTTAGTTTGTGATTTTTGTATCTTTTGGTTGTGATTTTTTGTACGCTTTGGTACTACGCGATTTTGCCAAATTTCATTTAGTGTTAAAATTCAATTTCTAAATTCTAAAAAGGCCGTTTAGGTTGCTCTGGCCCTCCCCTTTTTAAAAAAAAAAAAAAATTCTTTTATTTCAGGCATTGCCCATACATAGTTAGTAACAAAAGACTTATGCTATGTTAGTAGATAAATTAAAATTATTATAAGACAGTTTTGTGTCTTTGGCGAGCTGGAAACGTGTCCAATGCTGCATAATAGCACTGTCCACGTCCAGTCTCGCCGCAACAGTCTGCAGAAGGCTGTTGGAGCTGCCCCTCACGCGTTTTTGGTTCCCGTTTGGCTTTTACTCTCCCAGGGAACTCCGCGGTTTTTTACACATTCCTGCATCGACACACTCAACACAACACTAAGTTCACCAACACTTTATCGACGGAGTCCCCTCAGGACCCGACCCTCTGCTTATCCTTTTTTTGATTGATTCTTTGGTAATATCTCTACCCATTTAAATTTTAATTATACTGTTCGGACAAATTTAACTCAATCTTTCTTTATGCTCCTAAATTACACGTTTCACTTGTGGTTGACAACCACAGGTTAGCTAGCCCTTTTTTTTTAAACGCTACACTACCTACTATAAATTCATCACAAATATCATCGATATAGATAATTAACAACATTCATAAGTTGGTAATGTGGTTAGATGTTTTCTATTTGCTTGTTCCTTTCTTCAATAGGTTCCTTTCTACTACACTGGACGCAAAAATAACCTATCCTTTATAAGTAGGTTCTCCACTATTTGTTAGCATTCTACGTGTTATATAGCACAATAGTGAAAAATTCAGCTTTCCTTAAAGCTCCAATATCTATAGGGGTGGCATAAGGGAGTCAGGCACAAGTTCGATAACAGCTAAAATTATAGCTCTGACCGCAGCAGGAACCTAAGGTATTTTTGTGGCACCTTATGGCACCTTTAACTGCACAATAGTTAGATTTGTATCTTTTTTGCCACTTTTTCTCGCATAATGGTTTCGCATGGCACTTCAGACCACCATTGGCTGCATTGTAGTTATAGTTGCATATTAATTGGCACTTATAGTTGCATTACGGTCCTGCGTGGCATACTTTACTACCCTGTTCTGTGCACGATAGGAAATTGTAACTTTTTTACTTCTTACAGTTTCTTTTATGCGTGTGGTAAAATTAGCTCCTAAGCTCGTAAAATTCCTTTTTTGTGGAATCACTATAGAGTTTGCAGTTCTTCATGATAGAAAATAATAGCTTTTCAATAAAATGGTGAACATGTACTACGCCTGGCCATACGTTTTCTGGTTTTTTAAACAATATTTAGAGTATATTTTGGTTTGGTATTGGTTTAATATAAGATAGTCATGGAGAAAAAAACGTCAAAGAAAAGTGGCAGTTGTAGATGCAAAGGTATAAAATAATGTAAGAAGAGATCATAAATAGTTAAGTAGGTATAACAGAAGAATGTCAAAATCAAACATCAACGGCCCGTTACAGTCCACTGCTGGACTATGAGCCTCCTCCGCTTAAGTAGAGGGTTTTGCCATAATCTCCACGCTTGGCAGGCGGGTTGGAAATCGCAGATTAAAAGGTTACTGTATCAGAGAGCGCTGCTGCCCGTTCCCTGTTCAATGTATAGTCCCTAAGTCGCCTCTTACGATACCCACGGAAAAAGTAGGGGTTGGTGACTAATGTATTCTACTCTGCTGTCACCACTCGGCGTGAAGAAAGCACAGAAGAATGTATTGGTTTTTTTAATCAATCAACCAATTCAAGCAAGGATTTCCAGCATTGAATGCAGATCCCTAAATTATATTTATTGTATGTGCTGCAATGCAGGTGCGAGCTTCATATCACATCAAATTCACACTAGACGTTATAATATCTATTGGATATTGTATGGAGGTTGAAGTTCTAGAACAAAGAATTTAGCAGCATTAAAGGAACTAGGAGCTTCTGAACACTGATTTTTAGCACCCATTTCTGCAAAAGGGGGCTACAGTAGCGAAAACTAGAAACCAAGGCTGCAATAATTTTGACGCCATTTTCTGAGACGGTTGTAAGTAATTACATGCGCTATTATGCAAGTCTACTAGATCTATTAAAATAGGTTACAAAGGTTTAGGGCTAAAGCAGCTGCAAAAGGGTTGCATTTCTATGCAGCTATGCTGCTTAATCTTGCAGCTCCTAACTGTAATTATGTACGCTATTATAAAGGTCTTAAGCAGTCGTTTTGTGCTGGTTGGGTAGTGCCAGAAGATAGTAGATAGTATTATGCTTCAAGTGTCGATAATATTTAACAGCTTCCGTGGCCGAGTGGTTGAGATTTCGCAGCTCATTACGGAGGTTCCGGGTTCGATTCCTGGTGAGGACAATGTCAAGCAAAAATCTCTTTATGAGACTTTCCCCAGTTTGGTTAGGACATTGCAGGCTGAATCACATGATTGTCCGAAAAGAAAGATGATTCCGTGCTTCGGAAGGTACGTAAAGCCGTTGGTCTTAATATCTTCATCTAGACGTTACACGAGCCATGTCAGTGGCCTTTGACGGCTCTATAACACTGACACTAGGTTTTGTGAGGTCGGTTATCGACCTAACAAGACTAACAACCCACACGATGAAGAAGAAGATAATATTTAGAATCCTCTTTCTGTGTCTACTATTTATTTCAGTCTATGCGACGTATTAGCAAAATAGCGCAAAACCTCTCGGGTGGTAGACCACTCCATAGAACTAAACATTTTTTGTTCCACAACTTTTAAAAATTCTCAAAAGAAATAATTGAACTTTCATACAAATTGACTCGATCAGCTGATCAGTTTAATGATTGATATAATAGAATAGAATATACTTAATAAAAAAAATATAATTTTATAAAAAGTGTGAAATACAAGTTATTCAGTATCACCACCTAAAATTTTGAAGTTTTAATTAATGTTGTTTGACAAAAGCTCGTGGTCTAGTGAGAGCGTCGGTGGTCTAATGGCTAGTGCCGCTGCCTCTCGTCCAGCAGACGCGGGTTCGATTCCCACCACGTACCAATGTGTTTTTGAATTTAGAATTCATATATGTACGTTTAATCGACGCTCTTACGGTGAAGGAAAACATCGTGATGAAACCTGCACAATCCTGCGAAGAAATTCAAAGGTTGTGTGTGAAGTCGACCAACCCACACTGGGCCAGCGTGGTTGACTAAGGCCTAATCGCCCTAATTCAGGGTAGGCTCGAGCCCTTTGGTGAGGACGTATATGAGCTGTTGATGATGATGAACAAAGCTCACCCAACTCCTCACTGTTGACCAGCTTGGAAGCTATGGATCGCATAGCGATGAAGGATGTTCCATTGAAGATTTCAACCAGAGGAGCTGGAACAAAAAAGAAATGGATAGTCTTCGACTTCTTTTTACCATGCAGGTTGCAAGGTCGACGAATGACCTCACATGCTCAGGTGTTAGAGCTTTGGAGCCGCCTAAGACCTCTAACATGGCTAACAACAATTTTTCATAGATTTGGATTGATTAGATTAGAATAGAATTGAATAGAACATACTTTATTGCACACTAGGAAAAAAAACAGAACAAATATACAAATAAGAAAAGAGTGTTTAAATGGGCGACCTTATTGCTTATGTAGCATTTTTTAACAGGCAACCTTAGGGTACAGGAGAGTCCCATTGAGAATAACAATAATATAATCGAGAAAATTATACTTTAAAATTAAATCATAATGTCAGAAAACTTGAAAACAAATCAAATGTACTTACTGCGTGCAAAAACTAAACCCTCTTTTCTCTTAAAGCTTATAGATGTTGCTGATCCCGTACTTACCAATGTATATCTCGGTGGTGGTGGTGGCAAAGGCGAATATGAAGGAAGCAAGGATCTTGCTGGTGCAGGAGATGATGCCGACGATTGTATCATCTAGTTTCATTAAGTCGCTGAAGATACTGATTGAGAACAATGTTCCTGAGGGAAAATAAATAAAATTAATTTCATAAAATATTAAAGGACGGGAAGCTTCATCAAATAGACGGGAGCCCACTGCAAGAAACCTTACGTTATAAGATATAACTTTTCAGGGATATTTTTTTTTATATATTATTTAAGCAGGCAAACGAGCGGACGAGCCACAGTGGTGGTAAGTGGTCATCGTCACCCATGGACATTCGCAACACCAGGGGTGTTGCCAACGCGTTGCCAGCCTTTGAGAGCCCTATATACTCGCCCCTTGAAGAACCCCATGTCAAAGCACAAAGGAAACACCTCAGGGGGGAGCTTATTCCACATCCTGCAGGTACGCGAGAGGAAAGATCGCGACGCCCGTACATTTTTGGGATGCCAAGCATCCAAGACGTGAGGATGAGCCCCTGCCCTGTGGCGGGAGGTGCGGTGATAAAAGCGTGACGGTGGCACTAAGTCAAACAGCTCATCAGAACACTCCCCATTGTACAGACGGTAGAACACACACAGAGAGCCAACGTCTCTCTGGAGACTGAGGGTGTCCGGGCCGTCTGTGAGTTTTGGATCATCGACAATACGAATTGCCCGGCGTTGGATGGAGTCGAGTGGAAGGAGTTGGTATTGGGGCGCTCCAGCCCAGATATTATGAGAGCAGTACTCCATATGGGGCTGAACTTGAGCTTTGTAAAGCAAAAGTGAAGTACCGCTTCGCTCTATTGAGCACCCCAAGCTTTTTTGAAGCCAACTTGGCTTTATCCTCCAGATGACCCCGAAACTGGACCTCGCTCGTAATGTCGACACCAAGAATCCCAATACTCGTGGAGATGGTAAGAGGAGTGCCCTGGAACTGTGGATATCTCTCACTTAGTAGCCTAAGAAGCTCTTGGTCACAACCTGGCTCGTTTTTGTGTAATATGGATACA
The DNA here is from genome assembly GCA_951230895.1 of Carpatolechia fugitivella. Lineage (NCBI taxonomy): Eukaryota > Metazoa > Arthropoda > Insecta > Lepidoptera > Gelechiidae > Carpatolechia > Carpatolechia fugitivella. The sequence goes on from OX579651.1 coordinate 5,706,332, forward strand.
AGTGGCTGAGGTATGAATCGGCCGACCAAGTTAATTAGGTTTTACTAAGTAGTCTAGAATCGAACACATTGACTCGAACAGTTTCATTGCATTATAAATATTTAGTAAAAATTAAGCTACTTGTTGTCACTGTAATTAATCAATTCTGTCACAACTTCTTTAGATAGATAGATAAAGCGTTTATTTGATACTGCAGACACATACATAACAAAATTAAAACTAGTATTTTAAATATGAATATCATAACATAACCTGACACTCCAGGTTATCTTTGTCGGTTGGCCGGCTAGTAATTTAAGTCTCACTACAGTCTTAATAATCTAATCACTTGTGTCCATATTACACAAAACGTGAAAGGTTGTACAGCGGCCCACCAAGAGTTTCTTAAGCTACTAAGTGAGGGCTATCCCTGCAAAATTGAGTAGATCTAATAACGTAAGGTTCCTTGTAGTGGGCTTCCGGTCTAAAAGAGGACGTCTTTACTCACCTACTAAATTCGTGATGATGCTGTAAGTGCAGAACATGCTGAACTGCACTTCGTCCCAGTTAAACCGATATCGCATGAACAAATAAAGTACGTTCATTTCGCCTGCAATAAAAATATTAACCCCTTAACCGACTCTCAATAAAACTTTTCATTAGGGAAAATCAGAATGCTTCTTGAAAATTCTGACGCACAGTCAAGCAGAGTGACTCATGATTTGGTATACTTAGCTATACACATTCTAAGCGTAATAAATTACGCCATAATGCGAGAATCCCGATACTAATATGGTCGTTGTCCTCAAAAATTACATCTTTGGTATAAAGTTAGTCTTGTTTGTAGCATTTTACTGACTGAATTTAAGTATACCAAAATACCAGACAGTTACACGCAGTTTTAGAAAGTATTTGAAACCAATTGTACGTTACTAAGACGGAAAGAATATCAGAGAAATCTCACCATGTAGAGGTCCAAATATAACGCAGACAACGACAATGAGCAAGGAGACCCGAAGCCTCCTCCGCCGAGGCCCTGTTCTGAAGGCCACGGTGAGGGTCTCGCGGACATGACGGGCGTCGAAGAAGGAACACATCCAGCCTCGACAGCCAGAGGGTTGGTCCTGGAGACAAAATATCATCATCATCATCATATAAATTTGAAAGACTTCCTGTGCTTTACAAAGCCCTCCCCAAGAATTTCCACAAATACTAGGCCTACGCTAGCCGCATGTATTTTTATTTTTATGGACTGTAGACTACATAGGTAGATACATGGGGCTATAAGGTTTTCAACCTTCAACTTGATATTCTAGTTATATGTGAATTATTGTATTCTAAATTAATATTTTCGTATAGTACATTTCTTGTTACCGTTTGTCAACTTCGATAGTTCTAGATTTTTTTTTATTGTTTGCAGAATAATGCGCTACACCCCATCTCATCGGTCATCTGTCATCACGTCACGAACTGGATTGATGACGTCATCATGTTCGTCACTCTTTGTCGCACGTGTCGTCGAGTCACCACTCACATAGTTCAAGTACTTCTGAACTTCTGATGAATAATGCTCAGTTGGACAAGAGTTGACTCTTTTCGATTCAGTTAATATGTTCATGATTGTAAGAGCGAAGTTTAGTTCATTTAAAACCACGGGATATGCCTACAAAAAGTAGCTCCAGACATTTATTTTCATTTCTTTTCTATTTTACTTTACCTGCTGTTCAACTACCTAGTCGTCTTATTAAAATACCAGCTCAAACTATTTTCAATGGTTTTCTTTATAATGAATAGTAGTTATCTTAATTTTCTAAAGAATACTCCTTTACTCCATGTATAGATAGAGACCCAATTTGCTGGCGATGCTCAAATAAATCACTATCGTTATCTAATACATTTGAGGAGCTTGTGCCGTAAAATCTAATGTCCATGTCCACCATCGACTCAAGAAGTAGAAGAATACGAAATACTCCCACCGCTTAACGAAGGAAAAAGCGTGTAATATTAGCTTATTTTTGTGTAAACGGAACCTAAGTTCTGGTACAGTCTGGTACAAAAATGGACAGTTAGCCAGCTCACATAAGTGCAATTTCGCGTCCCGGGGCCAATCCGGCAATCATCCCGGCTTATTCCGCTTTACACGCAAAAAGAAACGCTGGAATTATCTGTTTCCTCTTTTTCCAGCCCAATTATTGTGATTTACAGTAATGGAAAGAGGGAAACATTGTAATGCGATAATCTCGAACAGACGGGAGATCACTGTTTGATCACGATGAAGTACAAACACACTATCTACGTGAATATATCCACAAATAGATAACGAGAAGTAAATAATTAATAAACACAAAGGTGCGGTTCTGCTGTCCGCGCGCGCATGATCTGAATGTATTCGTGGCCATAATCATACACTTCAGAGCCGCATTCGATCGCGCGCGAACTAATTTACCTACAGCAGCTCCGTTCGATTCGTAGCTGCTACGAGATATTACGTACGAGTAAGATTACTCGTAGGGTTCCACTTAATAAGTTTTAATTTCCCTCTTCCATCTTTTCCATGTAAATAATTATTAAAGTTAATAGGAATTAATTATTTTGTGTCGTAGACGTATGAGAATTAAATAAAATAAATATTTCCATAATAAAATGGGATCCGTTCTCGGAATTTCCATAAAGTTAGAATTAACATAGTCATATTAATTTATAATATTAAGTAATATTCATTTTTATTTTACAGCCATCGCGATCGTAAACATTAAAAGCATTAACTTTGCATGGCATTTTAAAATATACTTATTATAGACCTAATTATAACTTATGTAAAACTTAGGTATTATTATACTGGTGCTATTTCAAAATGCGTAGAGTGCGTGATGTGCGCTGAGACTGCGTTTGCTATAGATATGCTATCGACTACTATAATTTATTCTTTGCTAATAGGTTTTGACCACGGAAACTGTCTCCGTGGTTTTGACAATAATAAGTCAAAAGTGCACTTCAAGAGTGTGAGGAGAGGCAGTGATTACGACAGTGAGTAGTGACTATTATAAAAACTATCATATAATGATATAATGACCTCTGCCTACCCCTCCGGGAAAGAGGCGTGACTTTATGTATGTATGTATGTATGTATCATATATGACCAAACAATAGTTATTTGTTAGGTAAGAGAGGAATGTTGAGAACTGATATTGAATCCAGAGCATGCGAAGGAGTCTGTAAAAATAGACTATTGAAGCTCGCGAGGGATTCTAAGATAAAATTCCTCTCAAACCCAACACATTATTTTTCACCTGTTCCGGCAAGGAAATCATTTAACTATTTACTTACCTACGTAAATATTGGTACTTAAAAATGTGCAAGAGTTCTCTTATTCTAGATATTATTCTATAAGTTCAGATTAAATTACTGTATTTTATCATAATTCTTTTAAATTTTTAGTTAATAAGGTAAAAATAAGCAACCAAAACAATAAACAAACTTTTAGGTTATGTTTTTTTAGGGTGCGTTCCAAAATTGTATGAAAACCTATCCCTGCGTTCTGAGACGCGCTGAAATCTATTTTAGCTTAGCATGATTTTAGCGCACTCAAAGGCAGGCGAAACGCATACAGTCTTTTGGTTTTCCGATCGCTGACGGTGCTGACAGTAGATTCGATGTTCTGAATAAAAAAAAATATGGCACACGTAAATTATTTTACGCGCGGATATACGAAAACTTTTTCCTGTGTAAGATAATGTTCGAAATTCAAACTAATTCTCCTCTCTAGACATGAGAATGGTTTGCATGTCTAGAAATGAATAAGCGATTTTCGACCCTGTTTTCGGGCATTAAAAGCCAACTTTCCGAGGTGGAGAGGTGAAAAAATTTTTTCGTTGCTATTGTAGACATTTAAGACCGTATGGTATAACTATCGGGCTTACCTACATATATTTTCCGAGCTAAAGACGGAGCTTGCTAATATTCTGTTTAAGAGACAATATTCTAGTTAGATTGCGAAAAAATCCTATTTTTTTCCTGAAAGGAAGAGATTAGTTCGTAACCGAAAGGCTCTCATTTCATTACATTAAAAGGGAATATTCCTGTACAAACGTATTTATGCTACAATGTCGCGCTATGTGCCTACTCCAAGCTCTTCGTACAATTTTGATATGTCAAGTAAACACTTTAGTTTGCCACAAACAATGAACAGTTAAGGATTATTATTTTTTTATGTGGCCTGTAATGTGTCCACCGTTTACGATCTTAAGCTTCCATCTGCCACTCTGTCAGGAACATGTCCAGGTTATTAACTTATTAGTGTATAATTAATAATAATAATAAATAATAAATCTTATTTATTTCTCAAAAAAGCGTTTGACAATTTTTGTTTGGATACATTTTATAAATTACAACAGGCTTCATCTTAACTAAGCTTCTGCCTCCCAAACTAAGTAAATACCTGTATTTTGGGAGACTGTGACTCTAAATTGCCGTGAGAACTGTTACAATATCTTGAAGTATAATAGATCGTGTTTATCTCTGACTCTTAGAAAAAAGGAAAACCTATTTAATTTCATGAAGTATTCTGCTCAAAGACATTCCGAAGGGTATTCCGAGAGACATGCACAATTTGGCCACTCTGACCCTGAATGTCATCTTACTTTAGCGTCATACTGAGATTGGGCTGCCCCGAATTAGGATAGTCTAACACGGTGGCTTAGACCTAGTTGGCCAACTAACTATACACTGAACTGACTGATTCTAACAGACAGACTGGCACTAAGAATATTTTTTTGCAAGGAAGGGTAGAACCCGGAGTAGGAAGAGGAAAAAGGAGGGTAGAAGACCGTAAGAAACTCTATGGTATGAAACGAACACCACGAAGTTGTGGGCAGGATGCTAGTTTCTCATATTTTTCTTCACCGTTGTTAGAGCAATTCCATAAATCGGTGGATAATTTGGTTGTTTCTTTTTATAAAAGCAATCCTGAGGATTCATTGAAAGCATTTGTTTTTTGCGCGTTCGCATCGCAGCGATGTACTTCAATGTAGCGTTAATAGCACCCACACCGCCATCCACCACAATATCCACCACCAATCTTATACTCGTACTTTAAGCGAGCAATTCTTTTCTCTAAATATCTCGGAAACAGCTGCAACGATTTCGATGAAATTTACCATATAGGGGGTTTAAATCGATCTAGCTAGGTTTATTTAGCTAAGGTTATTTTTAGTAAAACGGGATTTTCCTGTCTTGAGTTCGAATCTCGACAGATATTTTTTATTTTGTTAATGTTTCTTTTTTTATTTGTTATTTACTTTTTTATCCTTTCATTTAGTTATATAAATACAAAAATTACAAAAATAAAAAATTATTATATATTTTTTTGTGGTCCGAAAGTTTTCCAACCGATAGCACGAGCAAAGCTCGGTTGCCCCGGTACCAGAACCATAGTACGAGCCACAATACATGAGTACAGCTGTGATGTCAGAGCGTCACAAAAAAAATCTGTAGTTTATTTAAAAATGACTTAGTTGAGAACAATTCGCTGTTAAACAAATGCTAAACATGTCCCATGGATCACACCCACATGACACATGGATTTACGTAATAAACTCGCGACCTATTTATAACACTGCAGGTGTTATACAGGTTAGTATGCCGCCAGGCTACTGGGGTTTTCTTGTTTTTCATACACTAACTTCTAAGACTAGTTTTCTTCTAATTTCTAGAATAGTTCAATTTAAATTCTACTTGTATCGTAGTGGAAAATTAATTATTTATAGTTATAAAGATTCAAATCCCTTGCAAGAAACGTAGGCTTCTAGGATTATAAAGATTTACAGTTGTTTGTACTTCATTAATCATTCTACTTTATCGCTGCTTCAGGGCAATCTATTCAGTATTCAACGTGATTGCAAAATTGGGTAAATAGAAATAGTTAGTTGATAATGAATGGACTGAAAAGTCGTAAATATCTCAGCTGTCTGTCAAGAACTAGATAGCAGCGTGAAGGTAGCCAAATAAATCGTTGGCAAGACCTGTCTGAACCTCGCGTAAACTCACTGATTGCGTGACGATGTCCCCCTTCGTTCGAATTTGCGTAGAGTGTCGGCAATTTATCACTTAGACATAGGACTAACCGCCTGTCGAGCACTCGAAATGATGTACGACTCGCCCTGCGCGACTTCTAACACCCATACCTATCCACTACACGTTGACCTCATGAAACTTAGTTGTGATTATCTGCTCGATTGTTTTCACTCAATTACGATCATACACACTCGTAAAAATTATTATCCTAGCCATAAAGCGTTTAAACACGTGTATACGCTTTTACGCTTTAAGAATTAGTTTCTAGCATGAGACTATTTTGTTCTCGAAACGAAGTAATCAATCGTACACTTACTCTCTGTCTTTCCGGAGAAATGGCTGGATCTTGTAACCTTATATACCCGTAGATGAGACTGGTGAGGTACAGGCAATTTGATATGAGAAATATCCCGTAATAGCCGATCTGCTGCAATAATATTCCGCTCAAAGACATTCCGATGGGTATTCCGAGAGACATGCACAAATTGGCCACTCCGACCCTGAATGTCCTCATTTCTTTGGTCGTCACATCACCGATATAGCTGAATACGCCCACACACACAGTAATCCAACCTCCAGTCAATGACGGAAATAAATCCGAGAGGGCCGTGACCTCCAGAGGCAATTCATAGAAGAAATATGTGTTCAGGATGAAACAAGTGCAGCACAAGACTTCCCCGACAATTGGAAGCAGTATACACGCCTTCCTTTTCCCTGTTTTGTCACTCCACGATCCAACAAACAACACCAATATGCACGGAAACGCAGTCTGTACAATGTTCTTCCACGCTTGCACAGAGGCTGTCAGTTTCTGCACCTCTGCCTCTTCTAATGTATAATTCTCGGTCTGTCGCCTGTTCAATGCCGAACACACTTCATCACTGTAATTTAAATTCACACGACAAGCTTTCTCTAAATTTAAATTCTGAACAGCAAGTCCCGAAAATACATTTGACATAATATAGCACGCTATGATCGGTTCCACGGTAATGTTTGACCTAATCTGCATGAGCTTTTCCCGAACACTTGGTCTTTTGAATTTCTTCTTTTCTTCCTTCACCGGTGTCTCCACTTCGGTGCCGGGTTTGTCAACTAATGCACTTATCCCGTTCATGTTGTTACAATTTTATTCACCGCTGTCATAAATCAATCCTTCATCGTACCCACTATAAAAGTCTGTTGACGTCGCAGAAAGTTCCATCACAATTACGTAATGTCATTCATGTTTCAGCTTTGTATCGGTCACTGCATGTGCGGCACGAGGCTAGCTATCGGTGCCACTCGTCTTCCCACGTTACAGTTGACCAGAGAGTCACAAGTCGGGGAGCAGACTGGAGGATCCAGTTGTCTTAAGAGTTGATTGGACGGATACGCGTTCGAGTGGTGTCATTATGGCAATTGGCCGGGCGTAGTGTGTCGCGAGCGTGTCGCAGTGTGCTCGGGGCCCGCGGTACTGCCTGGAGCAGCGTGTGACAACCTTGCGCTTAAGCAGCCGTTTATCCCATTATCCCAATGTCTGCCATTATGTGAAACAGTGGGTACGCGCCGATCGCCGCGCCGCGTCATTAGTGCATGGTCAAGGTACCTACTAAACGCTCGTGGGTGGAACAAACTTGTGATCCGTTTCAGGATGAGTAGGTACCAGACTTCCTAAGTTAACCTGAATCGTCTCTAATGAGGATGTCGTGTAAATTCGTATTTATTCACTTTATTCTTTATTTCATGTCGTAAATTACCCTCGGTTGCACAGAATGGCAAAATTGTTTTGTATTAGTCAGCGAGTCACTATTGCAATACAACTCGTCGTTTGTGTCAATAGTGCGCCCGTATTTACAAACAAATGGAGTCCGAAACTTCTTGAAAATAAAAGTTGCTTGGAAAAAATATCTCCGAGAAAAAACATCTAGTCCCAGAGGATAATTCGTATTGTCGGGCGTCGAAGCAGAGCTACTTTAGCTACAAATGTCTTCCAGTAGAATAGCGGTAGGTAATAAAGGGGCAGCGAGGAAACATTACTCAATATGAATGGTTTCCTCTCACGGCTGCGCCAAAACTATTGGCTAACTACTTTCGCTCGGCTGGGCGCTGAGTCCAAATTAGGAGCATCGGTGCCATGACAAGGGTTAAAGCAGTTTTGTATGATTAGGGGATGGCTCTGACAAATAAAATATAGGTAATATGTTTTCAGAAAGATGTGAAAGATTTTTGCCTTTTTTAAATACTTACACGTACTTCCTTTTTTAATGTTTGTTGTACTTGGACATAAAGATGTCCTTCTGAAGATCTTATATAATATAGGTAATAATATGTTGTGGGGAAAAATAATGAAAATACCGTATTCTTTATCAACTTATTCAAGATGAAAATATATTTATCCTTGGATAAACAGACGGATATTTTTATCCACAAAATCCTCAAAACAACAACATTGTCTCTTCCCATCTCAGGAGTAAGAACATTTCCTGTAATAAACAGGATGAAATTACGGCTTCACCTGGATTCGCAGTACCAGGGGAAAATAAACGGAATGCAATCAAAGCGCCATGCGTCACGGCACCGAAATACGGGGCATCAGTATTACTTTATCCAGCTGATTTATACTACCATTAAACTCGCATAAAAATCATAGATCCTCCAAAACTGATGTTTGGGAAATTGTAGACATGTTGCGCAAGAGTGTAAGACAAATTAAGACTTTTTAAAGCGACGATGTTATCGTCTGTTTCAATTTTTCTAAGGGTCTGCACAGACGACGGCATTTTATGTGTTACAGCCTTATGAATACAGTCGATTCAACTGAAGTTACTGTCTATGTTAACTCTCATATAAAAGAAGATTGCGTTAAACTGAAGTTGAACTAGATATGGGCGGCGGCGGCCTGGCCTGAAATACTTTTATACCTGAAATACCTGAAAAACTACATTTTTTCATTGTGGTCTAGTATAGAGACAATTATCTTTACATTATTGTGTGGGTTGCAAAAAGGGTTGCTTTTCTTCCTGGGCCAGCACATTTTTAAAAGCTAATTTATAGTCTTTTTTCTATAATTTGTCAATAGAGCAATATAATATTACATTAAATTCAAAGCCTTGCATCGGTCAAGTTAGGGAGAATAGATGAAGAATACGGGCGTGACTGTTAATTTATTCACCGTTTAAATCCCTGTCCATAACACGTCTTTCTTTTTATACATCTAACATTATTACCCTTTATTTTTATGTAAATTGTTAGGTTTTATTGTATTCATACACGAACGGTTATGAATGCAAAATTTATCCGCGAAACTGTAAAATTTCCGACGAGATTTTTGAAAGCGTGTAATAAAAGGGTGGCGGATTCAATGGGTTGACGGTTGTTGGCGATTGTGATGAATAAGGAGGTATTTTGCATTTAAATTGTTCGGGATAAAGTTCTTACTTTGTCTGCCATTTTGTTTTTATTACAATGACTTTTCTTTTATAAGAAGAATGGAATTTTAATTTTGCGATTGGATTTGGAATTGAATTATTTTACATAATTCTTCTGTCTATCGTACTAATTTATTATAAGTGATTTAATGCTATTTCGACACAACTACGAACATAAACCTTAATAAAGGAAGACAGATAGATAATTAATTAGCGGTTAGTAATTTAAAATTTGCATCTAGAATATAACTGGAGCTTCTCCATCTTCACAAATCTTCAGATGTTTTTCTTTTTTGTAATTTGAAAACTGTGAATCAACAGAAGCTCTGCTCAACCCTTTAAGTAAATATCTCTAATAAAAACAATAATAGGCAAATTATAATAAGCAATGTGCCATAATATGACACGAATAAACAAATCCGAGACTCGGTGAAACAATTTTCGAACAGTACCAAAATTCATTAAATTGTGTGCTAAAATACGATTTTCAATTTTGTAACTCAGAACGGGGTGTTTAACGAGTTTCATGTGCGAGTAATGGTGTGGGTTTAAACTGCAATAAAGTGTGGACTATGCAGTGTTGCCAATGCTACGGCAGTTTCCCTGTTTTACGGCGATCTACCCAAACGCGGACTGCGGCTGGAGTACTGTCCTATACTTTGCAAACTTACCTCTTTTTATAAAAAAGAAATACTGTTCGTAAGGTAATAATCGCATTACTTAGAACGGCTAAACTAATTTAACTCGTTTTGAATGTACGATCGAAGGACGTCTTACGAAGCACGAATCATCCTTATAAGTAAGACAATATTATCAACTAAAAAATATGTATTGGCAATACTGAGAGTGTGGACTCTCGGATAGAGGCCAAGTTTCCAAGCATGCAGGACGTATTTTAGGATTAACCCGACCCGCTTCTAATTAATCGCTTACCTGTTCTGTGTCCCTAGTAGCCCCATACCTTTAACCCGCTTCCCGTGGTATACTTGTTTTAATAGCTTATGATTTTAATATTAGATTGCAGAGTGTTTTAAGCTTTTATTAAGAGAATTAATTGAACGTGGGTTTTTAATTTGCTGTAAAAGTTGTTCAGATCCATTTAATGAAATGACCTTCTTTACGAAAAATACAAAATTTCACCAGGGGGGTTATTCACGGAAAGCTCTCACTCGGAATTGGAAAGTTGTCACACGGGAGCGAGTCGATTTGCGACAAGTTTCCTTTTGAGAATAGCACATTGTGAATAACACGTCTCGTCTCATTGTGAACAACCCCCCTGCTCCTAGTATGGTCAGAAGATTAGCAAGTACTCGGGTACACAGAACTGTATTATGTTCCGTGCCAGGGTGCTGATCAGTATCCTATCCTCCGCCGGCTCTAAATAAACATGGCATCCACCTGGATGTGGAACAATCGAACTCAATTATTGTGATTGGTAAATTCAACATCCCTTTAGAAAAAGCGCCACGTTGCTCTAACAACAAAGAGTCTGGTTGCATTTATTTACAAGGTGTAAATAAATTAGCTGACACTATTTTAAAGTCAACTACCCATGAATCAACCTACCCATGAAACTGAACAACTTCCCCCAAGAAACATGGGCTGTCGGACGACAAAAAAATATGCATCTTCAATAGTAAATCGATTAGCTGGCCGCGCGGTATTGTATGAAAGGGACAACTTTTTTTTGGGGAAGCCCGTGTTTCTTGGGGAAAGTTGTTCAGTTTCATGGGTAGGGTGATCCTTTAAAATAATGTCAGCTAATTTATTTACACCTTATATAGGGCTAGTAACTATTATCTATACTGTAATATACAACGTGTTAGTGAAATAACGCTAAACCTCTTGGATGGTAACTCAGCCCATGAAACTGAACAACTTTTGTTATAGAATTTGAGTCGGCTGCTGATGAGGTTGTATGTAAATGTATTTCTTTTTTTTTTGCGATTTCGTAAAAGTTCCAAAGTTTATAATAGGTATCTGAAACAAATACTTTACATCGTCGCTTTGGTGAGCAGCTGGCCTTCAATCCAGCGTTTTTTTTTTTACGTGGCAGGAACGATGTTACCGCTTTTCTAAACCTGTTCTTCGAGGTACCTGATCTACAATATTTCACTTGTGACAGAGGAAAAGATAACGTACGGTTAGGTAATCGAACGGGTAGTTTCCGCAATGTCAGTAATAGCCACGTAGCGGCGTTTAGTCCTCGTATTGGCAGAGCGGCGCAACTTTTCTGCCGCGTCCCGGCAAATTGCGTGGACGTGAGCTGCGATCTTACCTGATTACTCCTGGAACTATTGCACTGTTGTCGCAGTGTGTATGGGACGTTGTTGGGATAAAGTCATCGTATCATCATCGTGAAGAGCGTCGGTAGTTTAGTGCCTAAGGCTCCGATCCGGGCGATGCGGGTTCAATCCCCAACCGTACCAATGTGTTTTCGAATTTCAAGTTCATATACGATATTCAACGCTCATTACAAATGTCATGTGTGAAGTAGATTAACCCGCACTGGGCCAGCGTTGACCAACCAACCAAGACCTGCTGATCGCCTTGTTGCATGGTGAGCTGTTTATGATGATCAGCATCGTGTAGGTTGTAAGGTCGACATTCAACCTCTCAAACCCTGGTATCAGGATTATAAACTCGCCAAAGGCCACTGACATGGCTATGGTAATTTATTATAAATCTTCAGGGTCATCCTACTTGCTCTGTACAAAGCAGATTTACCCGCCCTTGTTTCTAAACCAGGTCTGTGACTTCTACTAGTTACTTTACAGAACAATTGTTGGTTACGTCTAATAAACATTGATATTTCGAGTATATACCTTATTTTATAACGATGGTAAAGTATTTTCAATTTTTTTAAATACGAGTTGCAACTATCCTTTTTTCTTTAGACTGCATAATATCACCCGTGTGCATCGTACATTTACTATATAAGGCGCGTTACCCCAAAAAATAACCCCATATCTCAACCCACGAGGCTATCAGACCGTAATACACATTTAACAATGTTGTTATGCTTGCTTTTTCCGTAGAACGTACAATGCATAAGAAGACATGAGGCTATTATTTAATTTTGAATATTGGCGGCTTTTCCTGTATTCTAGCTAGACACATACCTACGTTGTCGCCTTCGCTAGTCCAGATGAAAACAATTTGGCAAATTCGATATAAAGCCATCAACGCGTCCGTAAGGGCACAGTAAGTATATGGGTCTTGCTTTAACTTACGCCGTTGGGCTCCAATTTAGCAATTAATTCCCGTACGATATAGCGTGGGAGTTAATGGGCCATTTACCCGATATTGTTTTAATACATTAACTCGAAGTTTACAGAATCACGCGATTAGCTGAAGTGATTGTGGAAACAAAATAAGATTGGCACGTCCGTCCGTCCATCTGCATGTTAAAATGTTTGCTGACTCTAGAGGTATATCAGAGCTCAATGTTTAAGTAATGCTAAAGATTTGTAAGTTTATTTACAGTCTTCATTTGCAAGCGTGAAGCGTCTCCGTTTCAGTGTGGCCAAAATTGCTTTTCTATGTCCATCTGTCTGTTTGTTCTCATCTAAAGTTCACGCATCTCAACCGATTCTCGTAAAATTTTGTGAGACATGCTAACAAAATTTCTATGTTATATAATTTCTATTTTTTATTATTTTATATTATTTTTCTATTTTTTTATATATTTTTTTTAAGTGTTAAACTTCATGTTTTTATTTATTTATCAACTTGCCAATGATGTTTGTTTCTAAGCTACTGTGATCATGTCTTTGCATTTATACTTGATATGTCAGAGTTGGGGACGGGTGGCCCATAGCACAGGGTTTTTCCTAGTTTGGGACTCCCGTCTCTCTACTAGTATTTTATGTCAAACAAATGTTACTAGTTATTAATTGTCACTTCCCTAATGATCTTGATGTATATACTTGTGGCGAGATAATAAATAAATTATAATGGGGAAACTTCTTATTATTATTTATATATTACATTTTTATACCTTACCTTTTTTTTACATTTTCTTAATGTATATTTGTAAGACTATATGTGGAGAATCAAATAAATAAACTATTATTATTATTATTATATTATATATAATTTTATTGTCAATTCAGTTTTTCGAAATTTTTCGAAATGGAGGAGATAAGGGAGTTGAAAACATAAAAAATCATATTTCCGCCATTTCGAAAAGAAGCTCGTGAGGTCTACAGCTCACAGAGCCACTAGTAAATAATATAGATAAAATAAATAATTAAAAAAAAAATAACAAGAACTTGAGTTAGAATTAAGAAAATCTACCAAAAATTAAATGAACGAACGAACAGTCGTTGACAATCTCATCACTGACTTGGCATTGTTAAAATGCTTTTGGAAAAATAAAATGTTGCCCTAAAAATTGAAAATTATAGAAAATCTGAATATAACCTTTTTATCTAAGGGATTCGTTCTGTTTATTTGAGAGCGAAATTCAGGTTAGGACACCGTCCGTTCAGTTAGCTACAAATGGGTGAATTGCCCAAGCTTAAAAAAACCACGGCGGAGCTGAGAACGGTAGTGCAATGTCTTTTTATATGGTTGATTATATTTTTTCTGGGCAGAATACATAACCCTCTACTTGTGCAATAAATTTTATTAAGGTACGTACCCTATTACATATATAAAAAAAATATTGAAGTGCCATTTTATCATGTCGGTGACTTGTCCTGGACCTATCTCTGCTCATATAATGCCTTGTATCGGAAATGTTACTTATTAAATCAATTCAGATGTACTTAAAATATATTAATAGATAACTAAGCCATCAATGGAAATCATTTCTAATTGTTTAATTACGTAAGAATAAATTTGACTGGCAATCAACTTTTGTCCGGAGAAAAGTATTCATTCCAGTGGGGAGTTATATTTGGTAAGATACCTCCGTTAGCATTGAATCTGTGTGCCCCCCTTACCCTGCGCCACCTTCGACCAGTCCCGCTCGAGAGCTCGGCGTGAACACACCGGTCACAACGTGTCGTGGTTTCCCGCCAAAAAGGTAAGTTCATCATTTCAGTGGTATAGGAGACAAAAGTATTTTAATTTCGGTAGCCGTTATAGCTCGTGTTATATTCATTCGATTTCTTCCTTAATTCGTATTTTGTTTTCTCTTTAAGTATTCTTTTATTTAACCAGTATTATATAAAATACAGATTTTATTTCGGAGTTTATATGCAATTAACTTAAAATTTTATCATCTCAGTGTTATCATTTCAGAGGATTCGGTGGACTTAAATACCGGTAACAGTCCATGGAAATTAAATATGTCACCGAAATGAAAACAACCATAAGTCTTAGAGTTCCTTGAGTGAAATATTGAGTCAAAGGGTTATAATTTTATTTTTGTTTACGTTTCTATTTATGTTACGGCTAATGGCCAAATAATTAAGAATGTGGAAAGAATCTTTATCCTACTTATTAGATGGCATCTTAGAAATTATTTTAGAATTTTATACAATCAAAATTTATTTCATAACTTATTTAAGTTTTTATTTTTATTTTATTCCGCTTTAGTCAACTACAGAATAAGCAAACGTTATATATTTAAGAAAGAAAGACGTTTGATATGGATAAAAAGACAGTCCTAACACAGACTGAACCCTGATTACGCTATACAACTTTCCTTGGCCGTATCATTTAAGTGGGCTAAATTAATTACGGTGTACAGTTATATCATCTTGGTGGACTAATTATCACAACGGTGCACACTTTTATCATTTCGGTTGACACTTTTCATTTCAGTAGCCTAAAAAAAATTCAACTTTAAATATCTCAGTAAATTTTTATAATATTCGATGCCCATTCACACACACGAAATAAAATAGAATAAAGTTTTATTTGTCATCGAAACTGCGTAGAAAAACATTAAAATAAAAAATCTCACCGAAATGATAAAAAAATATCGCTTGTTGAAATTCACCCAAATCTCTGTAATAATAAGAATAAAGTCTTTATTGATTCAACAAATCACACAGAAGAATCAGCCATCTTATTTTATTATTTTATTAACAAAGAAATCGTATACCAAACGTAGGTACTTCTACTACTACGAGCACAACGCCACAACGAGGATTTTTTTTTTTTATTTAGGATAGCGTATAGCCAGTGGCGTGCCTAGGGTCTAATGGTAGGGCATGCCGATGATATATTTTCGTAGGAATGAATAATACTACTGAATGAATAACATCATTTTGAATTTTGTTAGATAAATAACTTGGCCCCGGTTTGCCGCTATTTTGGTATTGCATATGTTTTTCCAAGACGAGATCGTATTTCGAAAGCAAAGATACTAATTCTAAGAAATTTCCTTTATTTAATTAAGTTATGGTCTCATCATGCCCTCTGAAAGGCAGTTCTTGTTGTGCTAAATGACAAACAATATCTACTAGTCTCTGAAAAACACTACGATTGTGGTCGACGCGCGAGTTATGTTTTAAGATTTCGTCAGATAGGTAACTGACGAGATATAAAGAAGCTTCTATACGCTGTTTACCAAAATTACAAAAAGAAATAACAGTGTTCATGTGTTTTGTGAGTTTTGGTGCCTTTTTATGATGGCATTAGATATGTTATTTAAATCGTCATAACTAAACGTATTCCATGCATTTTTCTCGTTGGAAAAGAATATGCAACACCAACAATATAACTTATTGGAATGCGAGCATCCAGCTACCCAATGAGTTTTGTACACAGATCTATTAAATTGTCTTTTATGAGACTTACTTGACTGAGAAATCAACAAATCTGGTGTTGGTTTTGGCGAAGAAATAAGCTGCTCTTTATCGGGTAAGGTCAATGACTTTACCTTTCCCCCGCTTGTTAAACTTTGCACACACTTCAAATCACTACACGGAACAATATCACCCAGATCTACACTCATTTAAACGCAAATCCTACACAAAACTAAATTTTTTAACAAGAAAATAGAAATTGCACCAATTATCACCCGCTCAAACAACAACTGTCAACAACAGAAGAATGCAACGTAACCGTCCCGAACATAGCTTCGCATCATTACTCAATTTACCACTACATTCAAATGCGGAAGCCTGTTTCATGCGCAAGCCCGGCTTAATTTTTCCCAAAATCTAGTACTATTTTCAATATTGTTAAAAAAAGTTCATAACACAACGACGTCACAGATCTCCATAAGATTGCGTAAGAGTAAAAGAGACGCAAAAGCATGCCCCATAAAAGCCCACGGGTCGGAGTGAGATGGCGGCGCGGCGGTCCGAGCTACTGAGCAATCCCGAGACGCGTTTCGTGTCGACACGAACGCGACTCGTTGGTTTGTAGTGTGTGTCGCCCGGAATAGGGTTATAGCGAGCGAGCGCGCGATTGATTCTGCAAGTTTTGAATGAAAACTGGCGCGAAAATTTAATTGTTTTTTTGGACTTTCGTTCGATATCCGCATTATTACGTTAGGGCATGCCGGGCTTTTTGGCTTGTATGGTGGTCACGCTACTGCGTATAGCTTATATCAGTAAAATAATTTGCTCAAAACATTTCCCGTACAAAAAGTAAAACGCTACACTGTACTACTAGCGCCCCGTTTCGCGAAGCAAGTGAAAATTTGGTATTTATTGCGTAGCCAATTCGCCTAAATTATAAGCCCTTATCGTTTTATCTCACTGTCTACGCAATGTAAATTGAATTGTACTTGTAATTTGTAACTTATAACTTCGTGAAACAGGCCCTTTCGCAGCAAAGTTCCAGATACGCACTTGCCCCAGACTGACATCAAATTAGTTTGCAACACGAAGGTCTGTCCAGCTACGTCCAGCATCCGCAGTTTGACCCAATCGCCCATTTGACTATCAATCGCGAAGTCCTAGGGTCCGTCACATCATAACATAAAATTGCGGAGTAGGGCTCCGCGCTCTTTGACGACATACAATATTCTGCAGAATACATTGATATTTTTATTAACTATATCTACTGCTACATTTTAAATCTAATGCCAATGTAACGCAAATATGTACCTTGGTATCTTAGTCAATTCAATATTTTTTTACACACATACTTGGAGACGTAGATATGTGATACCGAAGTTCACTTACATTATGAGATGATCTTTACTATTAATTCTTGACAGGCAAATTACATATTTATCTTGTTTCAATTGTATGAATGTAAAATGTGAAGTATCTAAACATGACCATGATTGCTTCTAATCCACTCTGGGCGTAGCTCTTCGCCAATATAAATTGACCTTTACTTATTTCCTACTTCCTCCCAGGACGGCCGTGCCCTGTTCGTTGGACATGAAGACCGTTGGTTGGTCCATTTTACAACATTACGTCACACGTGCGTCACGTCTGCGTAGTTAGTGTTTACGATATAGGGTCGGTGTAGTTAGAATGGTTAGACCTGACAAACTATAAAATTAATATAATCTTTATTATTCATTAATAATATCACAGGATTTATGTAGTAAGTAAGATTTTTGTGGGTTGTAACCCAAGGCCCATTTATACAGGCATAAGTAAAGTGGCGAGTTAACTTAATTTGTAAACTAAACTCGCTGTTATCAAGGTCGGTAACTGACTGACAAATAGCTATTTTGAGGATTACATACAAAATAAGTAGATGGCGGGTTAATGTATTATAGGTAACATTGTGTCGTGGCGTAAGTATTGCTCATCATAACAAAAATATATTTTCAATCTGTGAGTTGCACAGATGGAAAGTAGTTACTTCAGCAATAATTATATCTCACTAGCGGTCCGCCCGCGGCTACGCTCGCGTTGTGTAAGATTTTCCCGTAAAACCTATATGTTAATACAGATTACAAACTATCTCCATTCCAAATCCGTTGAGTACTTTAAGCGTGGAGGCGAAACAAACATCTAAACATCTAAACATCAAAATATATTTTCACATTATTAATATTGGTATGATTTTGTTATTGTATTTTTATAGCTTTTGCTGATTCACTTAAAATAAAAATGTTATCAAACTTTTCCATATTTTCCAAACGGTTCTAGTTTAAATCAGACTGAGCGATCCTGTACCTAATTCTTGTTATAAGTTCACGTAGTTCACAATATTTTGTGTGTCGAATATTGCGGGTTCAAAAATCAATAAAACAACATGTTAAATTCTATTTACGTTCAATGTGAAACCAAAGAAGTTTTCTCATCAGAAAGATATAATCATTAGGTATACTACACTCATCTATGCTATCTATTGAACTAATACATAGGATTAATTGAGTCTTACTTCTTGACTTTACCGATACGATACACCGTTTTAAAACTCATTGGCGATAGTCAGTCCATGTAATTAAACAACTTTTCTCAAAGAACAAAGGCTAATTAATACACGATATTAAAAGTTGTACCTTTCATACAAAGTCGCACGGCCAGCTGATCGATTTACTATGACGAGAAATATTTTCTTGTTTTTTCATCTGAGAAAAAGTTCTCCATTGGGAAAGTTGCCCGGTTTGAACTGATCACCTTCGCAAAAGGATTAAAACGCGGTGTTTATGTCGTTCATATCTTACAACATTTTTATTTTTCTAGAACGCGTTGGACAGTGCTTAGTTCTACGACCTTTTTACCACTAATTTAGCGCTTAACTACGCCGTGTTTGCCCCACAAGTCACCTGTGCTAGCTATAACTAGAATTGGGTTGGAAACCTATCTTACCGCGATTGCAATCTAAACTCCAGCAAGTTCCCAATATCGGGATGGGCCGCATCAAACACTTAGCCAAATGGTTTGCCGCTCCGCTCGGATATGTTTACACTCGCTGCCGCAGTAGGCACAAATGTTTTCTTTCCAATTACACTTCTTAGCTATTGAAAACCTGTCCGCTACTAATAAAACTGCATTGGAAAAGGTTTTGTTACTGGTAAAACAAAAATGTTAGTTGCTACATAAATAATACCAGTAGATTAGCTAATACAAAACTTTTGGTATCACTAGTCAAATGGCTTTAGTTCTTATTTGTGTAAACGGTATAAAAACTTGCCAAACGTGCTTTTAATTTGAACTTTCTAAGAGCCAACTAAAGCTCTACTCATCGCTTTAAGGACAGGTGCATGATTTTATGTAGGTATTTTGTTCAGTGTACCAATAATAGGTACAAATATCAGGACAATATCATCATATCAACCGAAAGACAAACTATTGGAAAGGCCTCTTTCAAAGCTCTACAGAACGACAGGTCCTGCTCTGCCCGCATCCGGCATCACCACATCCGCACTGCGACCTTCATCCACCATGCGGGCGACACGAGTCTGAATCTAAACAATACTTACACTACTTATATATCCCTCTGTTTAGTTAATCGGTCTATCTTTCTGTCTACCTGATGTATCTCAAAGACTTTATTGCTTCCACAATGTAGTTTTATAAAGATGGTAACTTCTATAGTAACAATTGTGGACCCTTTGGGCACCGAAAATTAACTTACAAACTACATAGATTCATTTTATAAGAAAATAACAAGCTTATTCTATTTATTATTATCTTCAAAGCTTAATCGATCCTACAGTGCACATAAAACAAATTATTGATTAACATTGATTAATCGTGCGAAAATATCACATTTCTTCATTATTCTTTGTATTTTAACTCTAGCTGATAAATATCGAACTCTATTTATATTGAAATCTTTTACTAATTTGATATCTTTACATAAATGTTTTGCAAGTGTTTTCGATTGAAGGCAATTCCTTTTATGCATATTTACTTACTGTAATAATAACTATATTTGTTTTTAATTATGACAATGCGTTCGTTATAAATACATTATAAAGCCGACTTCTGTTAAAAATTGATTGATGTTGAAGGTTGTGATGGAAATTGATTTTTCTCATTCATATTTTATTCATTCTGATGAAAATGTTTGTTAAGTTAACCAAGTGCTTACCTGGCTGTTAATATTTAAAGTAATTTACATTATTAATAACTCATCAAGCATGCTTGCATGATTTAACTAAATGTTTTTAAAGCTAAGCTTGTAATTTTAATAAGTATCACTTTCTTTACTATACCGTGGAAGTAACATTAACCCGATTTTACGTGTAAGAATTTTAACTGCATTCTTTGACTGCATTCCGACTGAATCACAATGCAACAATGCAGTATTACAGCAATCAGACTGACTACATCACACACAACCTTCATACTAACATACTCGTGTATGCGAATGTTTGTATATTTTTGACGTTTAGATGTTTGGATGTTTGTTTCTCAATCACGCAAAAACGGCTGAACGGATATAGTTTGTTACCTGGATTTACAAATAGGATCATTTTATGGGAAAAATCTTACACAACGCGAGCGTATCCAGGGGCGGACAGGTAGTAGAAAATGGTGCAGCATGAGTCATAGTGTAATTAAAAATACAGTCCATATTTGTATGCTCATTATCGAATTAAGTTAAACAATTTGATGTATCCACAGATTCTACCAAACTCTGTAGAGTAGACATTTCGTACAAACAACTTAAGGCCCTATCCTAAATTAGCAACTCAACGCGCTTTAGTTGAAAGTTCAACCGACGCACTACTGAAGTAACGTTCATATTAGCGTGCGATGCTTCACGGAGGTTACGTCCGACACTGCGCAGGAATCGTGCGAAAACCTCGTTTACTTGAACTCTTTTCTATTTTTTGTAAAAATATAGAACGAATTGAAAACCTACCTGGTTTCGCCGTTTAGGAATTAATATAGCCACCCAAAAAATTCAAAAAAATATGTTGTTGTCGCTGAAAATATTGAGAGAACAGATTTGCTTTGAGGTGATTTGGGGTGATTTTAATTATTTATTTTTGCTTTATTCCTTGATTATAAGTAAAATCTACTTGGTTACGCCGCTAAATGATAAACTCTTCTGTTGGTTGTAATTTTCTTGATTTGGTACATATTCCGAGACGTGAGATCCGCGAGTTCAAAAAGGGGCCCAAGAACGTTTTTGCAAATAAGGCCTCGCCTTAAATCCATCTACAATTTTTTAAAAGGTTGGCATGTGCGCTTGTTTGCATTAAAACTTTTTTAATGAAGAGGAAAAGATAGTCGAAAATAGCACAAAGCTATCTTGAATTGCCTTCAAACAGTTGCGATAATCCTATAAGACTGGCATAATGGACGGCAAAGACCGAACAAACTTACGGCTTAGTTATTTATGAATAGAACCACTCTATACTTTTGTTCAATATGTCATTGTTTTCTTTTGTTTATCGCATGAATAGGAACAACGACGTTTAGCTAATTAGTATTGCCATATCATATGGTGCCCACATTTTTCGCCTTCGAGGACGACGTGATCATCAAAGTTGAATTCATCGAATTTGATTGAACAACCTTATGGTCTAACAGAGAATGTTAGCTCTCGTTTGGGTGGTTCTGAGTTCATAAATCACTTCGCTTAGAACTTTGCAGGCTGAACACCTGACTCCCAAAGTATTTAGGTTTCGTAGAATTCTGTGCTTCAAAAGGTACAGAGGACAAAGGATATAGTCAAGCCAGGCTGCTTGAAACGGATTAAGTTTTCTCTGGTAATTATTTATGCTTTGTCATGAAATTTCACATAATTGTGCCGTTCGGTAAACTATACATGTAAACAAAATTTCAAATAAAAATTGTATAAAAAATCTCTTGAGAAAATTCAAACTGTTTCAAGCGGCCTGGCCTGACTATATCCTTTGTCCTCTGTACATATTTTATAGATAATATTTTGGTTTCGGCTAAAACTACGGAAAAAATTGAGTGTCAGAGACCTTTGGCGGCTTAATAACTCACCAGGGCGAGAGTTTGTGGGGTCGGTCATTGACTTAGCAACCCGTACGCTATATCCTACGAATAGAAACAAATCCACAAAGCCAAGTAACGTACACGCGTCCCACCGGAGCCTTATTCCCAATCAAATCGGGCGTGACTAACGGGACGCAGTGGGACTCGGGACAGGCGATAATCGGGAATTAGGGGCAGGTGGCACTCGGCAGTAACGTAGCAACGAATTTCGGGACTGCTACCAGAAAAAATAAAACATTTTTTATTTACCTACGTTTATAATTCGCTGACTGGCTCTTACACGCACTAAAACTACGTTGATCAAAACTAAAAACATACACAGATCTTTTCAATTGCTCTTGATTACTCATATTTCATTTACATAGTTTTTAATGTATTTTAAAGTTATAATAATATTATATAATATAAGGTATATATGGGGACATCTCACACACGGCCATCTGATCCCAAACTAAGCAGAGCTTGTACCATGGGTTCCAGGCAGCTGATATACATTACTTAAATATATAAATACATACTTCTATAGATAAACAACATCCAGACACAAGGCAAACACAAGTGCTCATCACACGAATGTTTGCCCTGGGCGGGATTCGAACCCGCGATCCTGTGCTTCGAAGGCAGGCGTACAACCGACTAGGCTACCGGGCAGTCAAATAATTTTTAGGGTGACAGGTTGCCAGCCTTTCGTCTAGCAATCTTAAATCCAAGTCTTTTAGTCAACCTATTATGCCTTATATTATGACATCGAAATGAAGATAGGGGTGGTCACAATCTTAATCAGAACCACACTTTTGTCATCATTTAAGTCTAAGTTCATCATATCTTCTTCAACCCGCCTTAATCGCATTAATTGTTGATGATGATGATGATGATGAGCTCCTGTTCGAATTCGGCTACGGTGACGTCACCGAATGTGACATATAAGGGCCAACCCTTACTCATGTTTATCCTAAAATAAATGCATATCAAATTATCATCAATGTATACCAAAGGGTTCGTGAGGTCGGTCGTCTTACGACCTACACGAACCTGATAAGAAAAAAAAAGACAAAGATATCGATCGTTTCACCCACCCCACTATTTTTCAAACCAGGCAGGGTTACGTTCCGAAGCCGGCGATGTTCCGATAAATCCCACAGAATTCCCGCGCGCGTCATATTGACGCAACAAGTTATGTTTATGCCTTTAGAAATAGGGCTGTGCGTGCTGGGTTTTTATAGGCTTATGGTGGGGCCACAATAAAAATAACCCAGTATTTTTATAACAGTAGAACATGTAGGGTCTTTTTGAAGAATGATAACGTTAAACAGTGGCAAGTGACAGACAACGTTTCATGATAATTATGTCACTTTTTAAAAGCAGTTTCAGTTGCATTGCTATATTTACTGTGTTATATCCTTTACGA
Organism: Carpatolechia fugitivella; assembly: GCA_951230895.1. Lineage (NCBI taxonomy): Eukaryota > Metazoa > Arthropoda > Insecta > Lepidoptera > Gelechiidae > Carpatolechia > Carpatolechia fugitivella. The sequence continues at coordinate 5,729,998 of OX579651.1, forward strand.
TATAAGCGCAAAGCCTGGAAGTTATTTGGTTAACATGCAACCATACATAACTCACAGGAGAAATGCGAACAGTTCGCAAATCACCTATAAAGCTGAATGTCTACTTACATTTTAAAATTTAAATCAAAACGTCAATTTAAAATGTGCGTGGTACTTTTGCGAAATTACTGAGTTTCATTTGTTTCTGGTGCTCGTTGTATTTATTTACAGGTCGCTCCCTTATTGGCAACGGAATGATCTCAGGGCTTTAACAGATGGTTGAAAATAGGTAAGTGAGATCCCTGAGGGCTTTTAGTAACCTTAGTATCGTAGTAAATTGATAAGAAAGAAAAAACTCATTTATTTTGCCTTACACTATTTTTTCATCACGCTAGATGCGTATGAACACAAATTCTCAGTTAAATATTCCTGTAACATTATAAACACCCAATCCCAATCTCCCAATCCCATTCTTATCCTATTTTTAAAGTACTATCAAATGAGTACGTAGGTACTTACTAGTATTTTTATCGAGGAGTTAACTAACATTAAGTAGTTAAATTACTTATTTGACAAAGGTGAATCGTTAAGAATTAACTTAAATATCCTCTTCTTGGTCACTAACGTTTACACTTTCGCTTTATATTATTTTGAACTACAACTTACTCGTAAATTTTAGGTAGTAAACCTCAACACTTTAGGGATAGGATGCATGTTACTGCGCGCCACAGTTTATAAAGTGAATCGGACACGATTTACTTCGCTACGCATACGCGTCGTAGCAGCGTAGCAGCTACGCCGTAGCAGCTTTCATGTTCTCAAATTAATCTTGAACGTTCAGCTGTTTTATGGTTTTTAGACGATCATATAAAACATAATAGTATTATGCTTCGGCAGAAAAGTTTCGAATGGCAACCACGCACCGGAAGACGCAGCTTGGGCAGGGCCCCCACAACGTGGACCGACGATCTGGTGAAGGTCGCGGGAAGCCGCTGGATGCGGGCAGCGCAGGACCAGTCGTTGTGGAGATCCTTGGGGGAGGACTTTGTCCAGCAGTGGACGTCTTTCGGCTGAAATGATGATGATGATGATGATGATAGTATTATTAACCAGCCTGATTTTTTTTAATAGTCCTCAAAATGACAATTGAAACTTTTGTCTGCCTGCCTATAAAGCTCGGTGTTGTGGATTCGAATCTCTCCCAGGGCTAAAATTTGTCTTGTGTCGGCATTTTATTAAGTAAACCTATATAAAGTATGTGTACGTATTTATCTGTCAGCTGTCTGATATGATACCCATAATAAAGGTTCTGCATAGTTTAGGATAGATATTTGTGGGCCATGCAAATTCAAATCGAAAAACTATGATTATTACCGTTTACTTCGACGACTCGTGTCCAGACTATTGCACAAGTTTAGAAATAGCAAAACTAGGTTTAAAGTTACTGATACCCTTGAGCAAATGCTAAATTTCCGAAATCGAGTAGTATCGGGCTAAAATACACTCAGCGTGGGAGTTGGCCCCTCCGATTGAAATCAGCGATTGATTCCCTCGGGCTTCGTAACTAACTTATCCTTAGTTTGCCGTCGGATCTCGCGAGGATTATTTAGATAGGGAGAGATAGATAACATCTTTATTAAATGACACAAAATAACAAGTATAAAATAAAATACAAATTCTAGATATCAAAGCTAGGTTTAGGTTGTATATAGTATTATCCAAAACGCAAGGTGCCTATTGGTAGAAGTGTATGTGTGTGTATGCTATTATAATCGTGGCTAATTAATTATGTGATAATTTTCATCCTATTTTGTTTTTTTTTTTTTAAGTTGAGAAATTTATGTTTGGAATGTAATTAAGACGAGGTCCTATCCTAAATTAGCAACTCAACGCGCTTTAGTTGAAAGTTCAACCGACGCACTACTGAAATAACGTTCATATTAGCGTGCGATACTTCACGGAGGGTACGTCCGACACTGCGCAGGAATCGTGCGAAAAACTCGTTTTTCTTGAACTCTTTTCTCTTTTTTGTGAAAAATATAGAACGAATTAAAAACCTAGCTGGTTTCGCCGTTTAGGTATTAATATAGCCACCCAAAAAATACAAAAAAATATGTTGTTGTCGCTGAAAATATTGAGAAAACAGATTTGCAAATTTTGAATGTGGGTTAATTTTCGGTAATTTTAATTATTTATTTTTGCTTTATTCCTTGATTATATGTAAAATCTACTTGATACCGCCGCTAAATGATAAACTCTTCTGTTGGTTGCAATTTTCTTTATTTGGTACATATTCCGAGACGTGAGATACGCGAGTTAAAAAAGGAGGCCAAGAATGATTTTTCAAATAGGGCCTCGCCTTAATATTTAAATGCTTATTCTCGTATCATCATCAACAGCTCATATACATTCCCACCGAGGGGCTCGAGCCCACCCTGAATTAGGGTGACTATCCTGTATCCTATAATCTGTCTTAGCAATAAGGACAATCCGTATACCTATATAAAGTAATATAAACTATATTATTAGTATGATACTTGCGATAAACACATTATTAGTGTAGTAGAAACACATAGACATCAGGATATTACGACTATCCTGTATCCTATAATCTGTCTTAGCAATAAGGACAATCCGTATACCTATATAAAGTAATATAAACTATATTATTAGTATGATACTTGCGATAAACACATTATTAGTGTAGTAGAAACACATAGACATCAGGATATTACGACTATCCTGTATCCTATAATCTGTCTTAGCAATAAGGACAATCGGTATACCTATATAAACTACCTATATATTATTAGTACGATTGATACTTGCGATAAACATGTCATTAGTAGTGTAGTTTGATAAAGCTAGCTACTAAAATACAAGGTATGTAGGCGTTAGATGTCCGTTCTGGATTAAAATAAACCGCTGACTCCATCCCTCAGTTTCATAACTTGCTTAGCCCAATTTAGACATAAGCCTACACGTAAATTACACATTGTAATAACTTTACTCAACAAATATATATTAAACAACGTATATAATATTAAAGACTGAGATTACATTTCATCAAGACATGCCAGACAAACTAATAAATAAATTATGAGATCTCATTATAGCTAGCCTTGAGGGCTGAGCCCCTGAGTATATCTAAACTGTTCTTTTTATTATGTGGGTGGGTTGGATTGAGATCAACGAACGACCTCACAAACCCAATATTTTCCGTAGTTCTAAACCAACGCCTTCCAAAGCACGGATTCGTCTTACTTTTCAGCCAATCAGGTGATTCAGAATATTTAAAACTGGGAAAAGTCATGAAGTAATTTTTATTTGGTCATGGTGTCCTATACCTTACTATATACGTTTTAAATTGATAATAATAATAAATAATAATAATAAAATACCGGGATTTGAACCCACAGCTGAACGCTTCACCGCTTATGATTCTCAGTCCAATTTTGAAATGATTACGTATAAGCCGCACCGATAAAGAATAGATCTGAAAATGGCGGCGGGTACTTTATGGTACAGTTGGCAAAACAAGTTCTCAAAAATCGATTTTTATTTTTCCTACAGACTTTTTTATTATTATGATTTAAAACGAGACGGGAAGAGTTTATTATTATTAATTAATTATACTAATATAATATAATAATAGTAATGACAAAAAATAATAATAAAATAAATAAGGAGCAAGGGTAAATATAAGAAAAAACGACATGGGATAAGTTTAAAATTATTTACTTTACATTATTATGTACGATTTCCGGAAGAATGTCATCAACATCAATGACAATATCATTGTTTGCTAACACTGATTTTTGACATATTTTTTTTGCAGCGCGTACTTCACTGTGTGAGTATAGACAGCGATTTTACAGCGATAGATTGTGAGCGAGATAGCATTCGGATGCGAGCGAGGCGGACGCCATTTTCAGATCTATTCTTTATCTGCGCGGGTTATACCTAGTAAAAGACAATAATACCGGTCAGTATACCGGGATTTGAACCCACAGCTGAACGCTAATTAAATTATTAGGTTGGCACAAATACACTATGTAATTAACAAAGAACAAACAGTTAAAATGTGGCTACAATACAATGGGAAGTTGCACAGCCTGCAGATACTTATACTCCTAGCACTTATTGATTACAGGAAATATAAAGAAGCCGCTAGCTACAGAAGTAAATTTCTCAGAATTCCGCTTGCTATTCCGTAGTTCCTGGAGAATTCATTCAGCAATCACTAATTTTATCGGACTCCATTTTTCAAATAGCAATACTTGCAAATTGACTTATTCAAGATCCATTCAACAACGAGACGTTTATGTAATTTATTCATAAACTAGCGGTCCGCCCGCGGCTACGCTCGCGTTGTGTAAGATTTAAGATAAAAGTTTTTCCCGTAAAAAGTATCCTATGTGTTAATCCAAGTTCAAACTATCTTCATTCCAAATTTCATCCAAATCCGTTGAGTACTTTCAGCGTAAAGGCGGAACAAACATCCAAATATATTTTCATTATATTAGTGTGAGTGTGATGTAATGTAATGAGTTATAATGCGGTTAATCATGACCATGAATCATGGTGATCGATGACCTATAATTTTGTTTTTTAATTTCAGTATTTTTTTAATTCTCATGCATGGTTAAAAATATTCATAATATTCATAAATATTCACTATTAATGTGTAATTCACTTCTTGTACAGAGAACAAATCGTTAATTATTTTACAAAAAGTATACCTTGATATGGCTTCTTTTTTTTAGCCCCCATGGTGGGGGCGTAAGTGAATTGTTGTTGATGTTGATACTTTAATACATAAAATTCAGTAAAGCGTATTTTGATCAGAATGTGTCCCGATGAAACTAAATTTATCCGCACTATACAACCATTACAACTGATAGCGTTATTTCCCAAAGAATCAAAACTTTGGGCTACCTTTTCATCAACTCTTATAATTTTACGACGAAGAGCCGTGAGCGGGTGATTGGGTCTTAGTCTCATATTAAAAAGTGTGTGTATCAAGAAACTACAACTGTGTGTATGCTAGAATAGTTGACAGAATTAAAGTGAATTGGTTGGATTCACGTACAACCATTTTTTTCTCGCTGACTTGTACAAGTTGCACATAATCATTATTTTCACATATTGGTACGTAGTTGACATCTTAGAACGTGTCTAACAAGAACAGCGAAGGGTAAATGTTGTCAAACTTTTTCAATTTCAATAAAGAAAAGTATTTTCTCTTAAAAACTAAAGATAAACTGCAATAAGTAATAAAACGTCCGCGAAATTAAAAACTTTATTGACCTGTAAATCATTGAAATCGCTATAGATTTCGAACGTGCGAGATTTAGTGCCGCAGGGCCCAGAAGTGTTTGGTACCCTAAATTATGAACTTTACGTTCAAAGTGGCTCAAGTTTTAAAACAAAAGTGTTCACAAACTTTTAAGGCCCATAAAGTTGAAAATTCTTAATGGACGCGTAATATTTTTGGTAATTAAGCGCTTATTTGGGCGCAGATTTTGGAGAAATTCAAGAGGGATTGATGGCTGAAGTCAAGGGCGTTTAGGAAATGTATACTGGGTTAAATAGATTAAAAATATTACATAAAACACATTTATAATGTAACGTAGGGTTACAGATAGGTAGGTAGGTAGAATAAAAAGAAAGAGGGTAAGTTCGATACCTGGAAATTTATTCTGTTCTCCGCCCTAATACATCCGTGAGTATTAACAGAGGAAGTGAAGAACAATAGCACTGGCCTTATGTATCTGTTGTTGAAGCAATCTTCTTTGCACACTCGATCCAGTCCAGACAACTGATTCCGCACATCCGTTCCACACAGTGAAGGTGTAGTTAGTAGTAGTAGGCAGATTGAAGTAGAACTTGAAGTACTTAGTAAATTGAAGTAGTATTAACTGAAGTGGTAGCTTGAACCTGGAACGGTAGCCAGAACGGAGTGCGTAAGTTTTTGTCCAAAAACCTAAGCCCATTGTGCCGTGCGCTAGCCACTGGATAGTAAGTACCAGTGCCTTGTTCCTACATTACAATGTTATAAAATTACGCAATATAGCACTACAAGCGGCACAACAAGCTTAGATATAGTATTACAAGAGCTGCACAAGCATAGTTGAAAGGTATAAAATATGTCAACTCACCCCAGCGGGTAAAAACAGCCACAAAATTACCAAGTTCAATTACGCACTAACACGTAACGGTTTTTTTAGCCAAGCGAGCGTACGTCCGTGCTTCAAAGCGATCTGTTAGCGTCTGATTGACTGAGTGAGTGAACCGAGCTCCGCCGCGCCTCGATCGGCATATCGTCTATCCAAACCGGTCCGCACACAATCGGTGATCTATGCAGTTTAAATGAAATATTGCAAACCTTTCCAGAAAACGAACGTAGCACAATTATAATAAAATAGATAGTTAGATTAAGTTAATAGAATTAAGAATTTATCATTACTTTTAGATTAAGTTTAAAATAGTTAGTTCTACCTATAGATAAACGTCTACCACGTTACAGTACCCCGCCAAAAAGCGAAGGATTTTGCTTGCTCACTAAGCAAAATCCGACTACCTAAAGCTATCTTCCGAAACACAATTATTCATCCTCACATCCATTCATACCACTTTTATTCCTCATCTAACATGCATCATCTTAGCACAGAGTTAATATCTTTAAATAAAAACTAATATTACTCAAAACCAGAGTACTTTACAAGAGAAAAGCGAAATACTCTTCGAAAGACAGAGTGATGTTAAAAATTCAAGTAATAGCAGCGATACTAAAACGGTGATAACGAAACTAATCTTTATAGTTAATTAATTTGATGTCTTTGATATGCCAAGATCCTAGAGATTTTCCCGACATGTCAGCAAGAACATAGACCAAAGGCGATTTTTTACCAATAACCTTACACTTAGTAAATTTAGGAGCTAGTTTTTTGGTAAAATATTTATTTTTGTCGCTCTGATAAAATGTCCTTTTCCAAACTGTATCACCCACGTTGAACTCAGCAGTTCTCCTACGTAAGTTATACGAAGTGCGGTTTTTAGAATGTGCATTTAGTAAAGATAGTTGCACCTTATTAAAGATGTTAGATAAAACACCAAGGTTCTCAGCGTAAGGATCACGAGGCTGGTAGATAACCTCGTCATCAAATTCTGAATTAATATACAGAGAGCCACAAGTAATCAACTCTCGACCGTAGACAAGAAATGAGGGAGAGTATCCAGTTACCTCATTTATAGCGCAATTCAAGGCAAATTGAATTTTAGGTACAAGTTGATCCCAAATTCGCTGATCACCGTCAATAAAAGTAGAAACCGCAGTTATAATAGTCTTATTATAGCGCTCAACCGTATTAATATGAGGACTATATTTAGGAGTGAAGTGAAGGTTAGGAACGTGGTATTTGGCTAACATTTGTTTCAGTGTAACACTGTCAAATTGTTTACCATTATCCATGACGATAGTGGATGGTATACCATGAACCAATAAAACTTCTTCCTCCAGAATACGAGACACAACTTCAGCTGTGGCACGCCTAATTGGAAAAAGTAAGCAGTACTTACTGAAACAACAGGTTACCACGAGAATGTAGCAGTTTTGTTTTCTTGTTGGGGGTAGTGGCCCAACAAGATCAACACTTATTACTTGAAATGGCCGAGAACAAACTTTTGGATTGCCCATATGGCCCAAAGGAGCATGAGTAGGATGTTTATGTGAGATACAAGTATCGCAGGAAGTTACGGCTTTCACAACGTCTGCGTACATACCCGGCCAATAGTAGAACTGAGCTAGACGCCTGTATGTCTTCATGATGCCAAAGTGTCCAGCGGTAGGTACAGCATGGTTAAGCATTAAAACTTCATGCCTAGCTTCAAGAGGAATAACCTCCTTCCACTGAAAATCTTGCTGTAATGAACACTTAGACTTCATAAAGCGATACAAACGTTTATCTTTAACTAAGTAGTTAGGAAAAGAAGTAGGGTTGTTTTGACAACCATGATAGAGATTACGGTACCAACCATCAGATGTTTGCTCAACATCGTAGAGACAAGTATCAATACTCAAAATAGGACAAGCTCTAGATAAAGCATCTGGAATGACGTTCTCAGAACCACGACGGTGTTTGATTACAAGATTAAAAGCGGATAGACGAATACCCCAGCGTGCTAGACGACCAGTAGGGTTATTAAGATTCAGGAACCATTTAAGAGCAGAATGATCTGTAAAGACAGTGAATTGCTGGCCATTATCCAAATAACACCTCCAGTGTTCCAAAGCAACGAGCACTGCTAAGGCTTCACGCTCAGTGATGCTGTAGTTCTTTTCCTGAGGCGAAAGTGATTTGCTCATGTAAGCAATAGGATGCTCGACACCGTCTGTAGTTTGAGTCAACATAGCGCCAACACCATAGTCGCTAGCGTCCGTATGAACCTCAAAAGGTTTATTAAAATCAGGGCAAGCGAGAATAGGAGCAGATATAAGATACTCTTTAAGTCTGATAAAAGATTCATCAGCTTCTTTCGACCATTCAAAAGAGCGAGATTTCTTGCCAGTAGAAGTTAACTTATTTAGAGGTCCAGCAATAGAACTAAAATTAGGCACAAATCTTCGGTACCACGATGCAGTGCCTAGGAACCTTTTAACATCCTTTTTATTAGTAGGAGTAGGAAAGTTTAAAATAGCTTCAACCTTCTCAGGATCAACTTGAAGACCTTTTTCGTTGACGATATACCCAAGATACTTAAGTTCACGACGAAAGAACGATGACTTCTCTAAATTAATAGAAAGATTGGCCATCTTTAGTTTTTGATGAACCTTTAAAAGCAAGCTAATGTGGGATTCAAAATCAGGAGAAGCAATAACAATATCGTCGACAAAAACAAAAACCGAATTTTCAAATTCTGGGCCGTAGAAGAGACTATCAACAAGCAACAACTTTGTTGCGTAGCAGGGGCGTTAGTTAACCCAAAAGGCATTGTGACGAACCTGTAGGTACCACGTGTAGGAATATAGAATGCCGTTTTGTCACGATCATTCTCAGAAATAGGGATTTGCCAGAAAGCCTTAGAAAGATCGATGCTAGATAAGTACTTGGCATCCCTGAGATTGTCCAGAATAGAAGCAATGTAAGGTAACTTATAGGCATCCTTTTTAGTGACCGCATTAAGTTTGCGACTGTCAAGGCAAAACTTGGCGTACCATCTTTTTTTCCAATAACAAGCACAGGAGAAGACCAAGGACTTTCGCATGGCTCGATCACGCCTAAACGCAACATTTCATCCACCTCATCACATAAAATGCGGATTTTCTCGGGAGACATTCTATAATAACGCTGTCTGATAGGTGGAGAATCGCCCGTATCAATGTGATGAGAAATTAAAGTAGTGCGACCTAGACCACAAGTTTTGGTAGAAATAGCTCCAAATTGTTCAATAATATTATCAGCTGCAGTTCGTTGATGACCAGACAACTCTTCATAAGAATGAATCATTTTAGGGTTTTCAGAAATAGCAGATAACTCATAATTTGATGCATTAGAAAATGAAATAGATTTCATAAATTTAGGAAATAATTCAAATTTAGACCAGAAGTCAATACCTAATATCCATGAAGATTGAACAGATGGAATGACGTAGCATTTTAGTATGCGTAGCTGATCTTCAAATACCATTGGAAGTTCAATATAGCCAATAGCAGATAGTTTCTGACCACCAGCAGCAGAAAAAGATAAGGGTCGATCACATTCCATAAGTTTAAAACCAGCATCGACAAAATGTTGATGAAAGTTACAGCCTAAAATTGACACAGCAGATCCAGAATCCAATAAACCAAAATAATCATCGTCACGAACTTTGATAGAAGCATAAGGACGCATATCATTAGGTGGTTTGTTATTAATGATTGAGGCAACAGAGTAACTTGAGAAGAAAAATTTAATAGTCTTAAGCCAATCATCCCATTCATCTTTATTAAATTTATTATTTTTAGAAGTAGACTCATCAGAACCACTCATCTTGCCACAATCATCAGCAACTAGTTTTTTGAAATAGGAGGATTACAAGTAGTACATTGTGGATACTTAACGTTCAATTTACCACACTTGAAGCAAATCGGAAAGCGATTTTCCTTGCATTCATGCAGTGAATGCCCGTTAGAACGACAGCGAGGACAAAAAGACGAACTGTTATTGACAGACGCAACAGGCAATCTGTTCAAAGAAGGATTAGATGGACCCGGTGTAGAAATTGGATCACGAGACTTAAAATTATTACCAGTATAATTCTGTCTGAAGCTAGCTTGATTGTTATGAGAACTGTTAAACTTACTGTAGCTAAAATTTCCTTTATTATTTTGATTGTAGGTAGCATTGTATTTATTGTAATTATTAAAACCTTTATTTGTAAATTTATTTCTTGTATTATTATTATTATTATTAAAATAATACTGTTTAAAAGCCAAATCAGGAGCTAATGTATTTTCAGAAACTCGAGGTGGTTCATGAAACTGGGTAGTTAAACACTGAATCTTCTCATAGTTACGACAAACTGAACTTAAAGCAGAAATAGACTCAATGCCTGTAGGACAAGCAGCTAACACAGTTGCGTAGCATGGACGAATATTATGCAACAAAATTTTCAATTGGTCCTTCTCAGAAATAGGATCAATCAAACGAGAGAAAAGTTGAGTCATAATAGCTAAATAGATAACAATATTTTCCGAATCACCCTGTGTTCTATTAGTAATCTCCCTCATTAATCTATAATCATGATCAAACAAAGTAAAATCATCAATTAACTGTTTTTCAAGTTGCTCCCAAGATTTAAATGATTCTTGGTGGCTACGGAACCAATGTATAGCATTACCAGTAAAGAACTGAGTAGCATTAGATAGTAGTTTACTGTGAGTTAAATTTTTAGCAAGACAGTACTCACGAACATTTCTTAAAAAAACACGCACGCAGCCTTCACCATCGAATTTAGGACACTTAGCATCAAGATAATGATCACAATTTACAACAATAGGCGGAACGTTAGCAGCGGTACTAGTAACAGACACTTCAGGTTGACTAGAGGTAGAACGCGAAGTAACACTTTTACTCAATTTATATAGACGATCATAAAGCATCGAAAATTCCTTTGAGACCGATTTATAAGAAACAGCTATAGTCGGATCAGATGAGTCAATACGCGTTAAACGATAATAAATATGCGCAGCTAAAGCACGAGCACGATCACATAGATTTACATCAAATTTTGCTTCAAGAGATTTTACGCGCGCACCGAGTTCGACAATAGAAACGTTAGCTCCAGCAATATCTTCGTCAGCATCCAAGCCAGACTCGCATATGTCCGAACTAGGCAGCATAGGAGCAGCTTTAACAATTTGCTTTTTTAGCTCAATGACGGTAGAAGCAGGATCAAGTCCACGAATAAGCACTTCATACTGTAGCTCATGCTTGTTTAGCAAAAAGTACTTAATGGGATAAGTAGCCGCGTGAGTTGACATATTTAGCCGTTAAGCACACAAGAAATAAAAAAAAATCTGATAATTACACAAAACAAATAACGAAACCAAAACAAAAAAATGTGCAAAATCAAGAGGGTAGATTGACCCAGTAAAAAAAAACAGTAAAAGCAAAATAAAATAAATACCAAAAATAATACAGCAGACAAAAAAAAATATATGAAGTGCAGCTCACTACTAATCTTTACAAAAAAAAATATAATACATACGAATAGGTGATGAAATCAACAAAAAAAAATATAAAATTAAAAGAAAACCAAAAAATATAATAAGCAAAATAAAAGTACTATTGCAAAGGAATTAAAAGCAAGAAGAAATTTAACTACTTACCTACGAACTGTTACGTAGGCCTTTGAATATAAAAAATAAAAAATAACCGTTACAGCTAACGGTAGAAAATTCAAAAAATAAAATTACAACGAAAATAAATCAGTATAATTTAGACTAAAGTAGGTGACTACATAACAGTTACACACTACTAAGCAACTAAATACACTGCAGAAGAAACTAGAACTAAATACACAGTACAATTTACAATGTAACAGCAGGTAAGTACATACCAGTTCAGTAGGGTAGGTCACCTTTTCGCTCACAAAAAGAAGACGGCTCGCTGTGCAGTGCTAAGAAACAAAACGACAGGATGTAAAGATTGGAGAACAGAAAACCACGTAGAAGGGCGCCACTGTAACGTAGGGTTACAGATAGGTAGGTAGGTAGAATAAAAAGAAAGAGGGTAAGTTCGATACCTGGAAATTTATTCTGTTCTCCGCCCTAATACATCCGTGAGTATTAACAGAGGAAGTGAAGAACAATAGCACTGGCCTTATGTATCTGTTGTTGAAGCAATCTTCTTTGCACACTCGATCCAGTCCAGACAACTGATTCCGCACATCCGTTCCACACAGTGAAGGTGTAGTTAGTAGTAGTAGGCAGATTGAAGTAGAACTTGAAGTACTTAGTAAATTGAAGTAGTATTAACTGAAGTGGTAGCTTGAACCTGGAACGGTAGCCAGAACGGAGTGCGTAAGTTTTTGTCCAAAAACCTAAGCCCATTGTGCCGTGCGCTAGCCACTGGATAGTAAGTACCAGTGCCTTGTTCCTACATTACAATGTTATAAAATTACGCAATATAGCACTACAAGCGGCACAACAAGCTTAGATATAGTATTACAAGAGCTGCACAAGCATAGTTGAAAGGTATAAAATATGTCAACTCACCCCAGCGGGTAAAAACAGCCACAAAATTACCAAGTTCAATTACGCACTAACACGTAACGGTTTTTTTAGCCAAGCGAGCGTACGTCCGTGCTTCAAAGCGATCTGTTAGCGTCTGATTGACTGAGTGAGTGAACCGAGCTCCGCCGCGCCTCGATCGGCATATCGTCTATCCAAACCGGTCCGCACACAATCGGTGATCTATGCAGTTTAAATGAAATATTGCAAACCTTTCCAGAAAACGAACGTAGCACAATTATAATAAAATAGATAGTTAGATTAAGTTAATAGAATTAAGAATTTATCATTACTTTTAGATTAAGTTTAAAATAGTTAGTTCTACCTATAGATAAACGTCTACCACGTTACAATAACAGAAATATTAACTTCAGTAGTTTCAGCTTTTATTTATTTCGACGAAACGTTTGCTGCTATACGAATAGGTTGTGATGTGTAAATGATCCAATAAACATAATCGATGCACTGATAGTCAATTTCTGATCACCTACTTTAATTGCAGACTCAAGTAACTGGCTCTAGTAAAAATAATAACCACATTCAACTTCTTATATGCTAAAAAATTTTGAGTAGCTTAGGCATGCTGAGCTCTGTGCGTTTTTCAGTACTTGCTAATTTCATGTTCACACTTGGACATTTACTTGTCTTGTGAGTGGAATAAATATCTATGGTATGAAATGTACATTAATGTCAATTCTGGCTGAAAGGATATACCTAAGTAGTTCTCAATAGGGGATCAGACTACTTTTTTTTATTTTATAAATCCAAACTTCTTAGTTTCTGCTATCGAACACTAAAATAATTTTTACTCTATCTTTAAAATTTACCGAGTTGTAAAGGTTTGAAATTCAAGATTAGACAGAGAGGCACATAACTTGTGACGTCATTTGTTAGTATCGCCATATAATCTCCATACAAAAAATCGTTTTTGAAAGAGACAGACATATTGAAACTTTAAAAAACCACTGTAAATTCGTTTTTCAACCGATTCTGTTTTTTTCTTCGCGAATCGTCTGCTACTAATCTATATTTTAAAAATAATTCATAATAAAATATGGTGAACAGTCCGATCCCCTATTCCCACGCTTGTGTAATTTCTCTCTTGTCCTTCGAGCCGGCAGCCTCCGCACAAGGGCTTATTATGAGTAATGCCATAATGCCGGTCGAGGTTCAATTTGGCCGCTTTACCGACCTCTACCTTATTGCCCTTTTCACGTTATCCTATTTAGGACGTGTCCCCGTAGTCCTGTTGTCCCACTGGTGTATAAATGTCCTTATTTCAATTCACTTAGACGTTCGAAATATAAAAGAGTATTTTTTCTTTTCCAAGCTTTTATAGAGATATTTTCGTATATTTTAATGGACTGTGCTTGAGGGCATTCTTTATATAATAGATGGTATTTAATTTAGCAGCTGTTGTGTTCAGCTCTAGAACCATTTTAATATTTTTCTTTTGAAACAATTCTGTAATTTTTTTTAGTATGCTACATCGGAGTAATCCTTTTCTTTTTTATCAAACTTTCCTAAAGTTAAACCCTTAATTTATTACTTAATTTGACCCAAAAACTACCCTGAAAGTGTTGCCGTCGTAATCGGGCAGTTTTTATTCCCAACAGGAGGCATCAATTAGGCACACATGCCTCTAACTCTCAGATTTTAGGAGGTGCCGAGGGCAATCCGTACAAGTTATATATGTGGCAGCCGCGCTGGGAGGTGCCAGGATGTCATACGTTACTGGAATAGATACTGTTAGATTTGTGCTTCATTGAAATGTCACTTTGAATAACATAATCTATATAGCATATCTGTATAGCAACAGCACGATAAAAGGTCATCAAAATGTTAAATATTTCTATAATTTAAGTACGAATACTATATTCGTGGGTGTCGTAAGAGGCGACTTAGGGACTACAAATTGAACGAATGCGTGCAACGGCTTTACTTTAAATCACGGAAGAAGATGAAGAAGTGTAAACTATGGATTTATCGTATGTAATCTTGAGGAATGTAAGATCGACAACCGACCAACGTTGCGATTCGCATAGCAAAGTTTTAGGACGAGACCATCTAATGTCGACTCGAAAAGAAGAAGAAATAATCGCATGTAATACACATTTGCCGGCAGTGTGGTGACGGCAGAGTAGAATACATTTGTCACCAACCCCTACTCTTCCCGTGGGTGTCGTAAGAGGCGACTTAGGGACTGCACATTGAACAGGGAACGGGCAGCAGCGCTCTCTGATACAGTAACCTTTTAATCTGCGATCTCCAACCCGCCTGCCAAGCGTGGAGATTATGGCAAAACCAAACACTTAAGTGGAGGAGGCTCATAGTCCAGCAGTGGACTGTAACGGGCCGTTGATGATGATGTTGATGACTATATTCATAGCTCTGGTGTAGTTTGGTTGCGTTCTTTGGCGTTTTTTGATTGTGTATAGCAAAAAAACTAAAAAAAACTGGAAAACTATAGCAACAAAATTGGAGATTACTAAATAGATAGTGGCTATAATCGTGGTATGCAGTAGACCGATAATATTAATGTTTCTCTCAAACAAAAGTGACGGTAAATCGCGTAAGACTCTATTTTCTTCTACTTAGAAAGCATTATTAGATTTAAATTTAACCAACCAAAAGCCGTAAGTAGGTAAGTATTCTATTAATTTGCTACAATACATCTCAGTGCGCAAACAATAACGAAGAGACATAAATTAATAATTACACCTTTGACTCCCCCTGACCATGCTGAAAACTCCGAAAGCTGTGATAACTGACATATCAATAAAAAATCAACGGCCCGTTACAGTCCACTGCTGGACTATGAGCCTCCTCCCCTTAAGGGGCTAGTCCGGGAATTTTCAAGATTTTTGTTGAATCAGATCTCATTATCTACGTCAGTAAATGTATTGATTTTCTAAAATATGTTATTGGACTCTATTATCTACGCTTACACTAAGGCCGAAACATGTTTGGTAAAAATCTTCTCGATACAAATGTTATCCAAAGCAGCGTCTTCGATTCTCGTTATTTGAATCTGAGAGGTAAATGGTAATTTATTGGTCGCCGAAATTTAGTTACAAGATAAGTCTCCGACTGCTTTATGTTTTCCACAAGCAATTTACAAATCAAATTAGTACTTTTTATATAAACTGAGAAAGTAAATTTGGCACTTACGCCATTTACTTGGAGCGCGCGAACATTATTTCTTTCTCTGTTAAACACGTGCGGAGAAGCTTAGCGTCATCACTTTCCTTTCTTGAGCTCAGTCGCCCATGATCTTTGCCGACGACGGATGTGCGCTCGGTGGCGCTCCAAGCCGCCCGGCTCACGAAATAATTTTATTTGGAGAAGACGTACTATGAGTAGGTCCGTCACATCCGTCCGTCCGATCCGTTACATTGACAATATTTCTAAATCGATTTTTAATTAAATAAATATAGGTTGGGTCCATACCTGCTGCTTGTATACTTAGTAAGGTTTAGACAAGTTTGTGATACTATCACTTTCAAGGTCGACACTAATAATACGAGTACACTACGCAAAGGGTATATGTGTATGTACAGTGGACGGCACATCAAGGTATACATTTTTTTTTTCAAATTAGATGTTATTGTTATACTACCTAGTTACAAATGTCGATCATATTATTTTTATAGTACAACACAGGCAGGCGCGAGAGGAATAGTTAGGTAGTTCTATTCTTCAACCAAATGCGGTTTTTTAGAATTATTTTTATTGTATTAGGTAGGTAAGATATAATTTATTTATTGATTCAAAAGTAAAGTTTGCATACTCGTTACGTAATTTTATAGCCTATACCTAGCTTACAAAAACCAGCCAAGTGTGTGCGGGGCCAAGTCTTATTTCCAGTCAAAGGATTATATCCCTCACGGGAGAACAACTAAGGATTTTTCCCGCTGTCCCCCAGTATGTTCACTCGAAAAAAAACACAGGGGACAGTGGGAATAAATATGTCCGTTCTCCCACGTTACAAATTATAATTTTAAAACGAATGACTGATTTACGAGTATTTTTATTCAAATGATATTTTGGATGAGTATTAATTATTTATAAAAAAATTATTATAATATTGAACAAAATGAACTCATATATTTTTTAACTGACAGTTTATTATTTTGTTAGTGCTCTGATTAAGATAAAACTTGGGTTAGTGTACTATTCCATTAAGAAAACAACATTTTTTTTTTCTATGAGTTAATGGGTTTGATGAAACTCGGTTAAGAGCACTATTTTGCCAAGGAAACAATGAGGCAATGTTAAAAATAAAAAAAAATCCAAGAATCTTAGTTTTTATGACAAAATAGAACCTCTAATAAATATAAGAAAATATTGTCACACTTTAGAAATTCTAAAATACTTAATGAATTTCTAAAGAGATATCGTTAGCTTTGCCGTGACAAATCAAAACTACAACGTGTCAACGTCTTAGCAAAATAACGTAAAATCGTGTGGTAATAATCGGCCCATGAAACTGAACAACTTTCGTTCCAAAACTTTTTTGTATTTTTTTCAAACAAGGTGATCAGCTGATCGAGTTAATTTGTATGAAAGTTTAAAAACATTTTTTGACGGTACTTAGGTGTCACGTGGGATCGATCTCTGACATAAAGAGAGAACTGCCGCAAGCTTAAGAGTAAAGTTGGTGCCCGGAACAACATCCTGAGACGCCTTACCACTACCCGCTGGGGAGCCAGCGCACGCGTTCTTCGAACGAGTTGTCTTGCTCTCGCTTACTCAGCAGGCGAATATTCGAGTTCAGTTTGGGCTTGTTCAGCCCATGCAAGAAATGTGGACACGGCTCTCCACGAATCATGCATGACGTATGGTCACGGGCACCCTGAAACCGACACCACTGAGAAAGCTTTACTCCATGGCAGGAATTGTTCCACCCAGCGTGAGACGTGAGGTCGCTTGCGATATTGAAAGAGCGAAACAGTCTCAAAATAGCAGGCACCTCCTTTACGGCACAACCCTCTTCTTGCCCGTCTCAAGAGTCGCCGCAGCTTCCTCAAGAACTCCACACCCATCTAAAAAGACCCACTTTTAGCACGTAAACATCATCCTATCAGATCCTCGTTTTAACACATTATTACAATTTTTACGAACGAACACGTTATATTTTTATCACTAGCGAATCGCGATGGACTCTGCGACAGGACTGTCCATACTAGGCAGTGTTGGCAGGGTCACCATGCATGAGGTATGGAGACACAGGAGCGTGTCAGAATGAAAGACGTGTTGTGCGTCAGACAAACGTATTGACTACAAGCTGCTTAGATGCTTAATTATATCTATCTAGATGTGGTTGAAGTGAGTCATACATATACTACAGTTGGCTGAATAAAATACATTTTTTGCCTACTGACAAGCAAAAAATGTAGGTATGAAGTTAGCTGTCATCGTATGTCATCAAATGTGTTTTAGTGATGCCAGACCAAGCGCCCCAATAATTTCAATGGTAAACACAAATAGTCGATGCTTTATCAATAAAATTTCGCGGCGTGGGCAGTCTGATATAATACTAAAGTAAAGTTTTACAATTAAATATAATTAAATAGCAGATCAAGCTTTACACGTGGCGCAAGATACTGTGCCATATTCAAAGATGAAGTTTGACATTTGTGTAATTTTTTTATATATCTCGTATGTCAAGGCAGAGAATCAGCCGTATATCAAATCAAATAAAAATATTTTATTCAAATTAATATTTTTATGAATCATTTTTCGACGTCAAATCTACCATGGATGGCACGGCTACAGGTTACTTTTTGGAGGGCACTTGGAAATTAAATGATTTTATAAAAAAATAAACAACCGTGTAGTATTTTGAGCAAAAAAATGCAAAATATATTTAGGAACTAACCTTATATCTCGAAATGGTTTTGCATTTAGCATACTTTTTTTAAAACTTTGCATACCCAATTTTATTGACAAAACAGAAACTTTTGATCTTGATTTGAACCAAATATTTGATATAAGATTTCTTTGGTACCAATTACTCATCATAATGAACATATATTTAGGAACCAACCTTATATCTCGAAATGGTTTTGCATTTAGCATACTTTTTTTAAAACTTTGCATACCCAATTTTATTGACAAAACAGAAACTTTTGATCTTGATTTGAACCAAATATTTGATATAAGATTTCTTTAGTACCAATTACTTATCATAATGACAGTGAAAGAAAAAAATAATTGATGTGTTGAAGTGACGTGTGTGTGATAAAAATATTATATAGACATTTATAGTGATCATCCTGTTTAATCTAACACAAAGAAAAAAATAGGCACGATGAAAATATTATGCATTTCCGGAAACATTCACAATATTGATCGAATCAGAAATAAGTAGATACGTATCGATCGTATTGTAAATCGTAAATAAACATCACATTTTTCTTTTTTTGCATCCCATTAATAAATTGACTTCAGTTTGGATACAATGGAATAAAAATACTCGAAAATCTGTAGGTATTTTATAAATAAATTAAAGTGGTGACAACGGGAATTATTTTCCCCTTGTCCCCTATATAATTTTGAAGTGAAGATACTGGAAGACAACAACTACTGAACGGATTGGTATGAAAGAAATTTGGAATAAAGTTAGTTTATACCCTGGAACACATAGGACACTTACATAGGATACTTTTTAAGGGAAAAGGCTTATTCCCACGGGAAAATCTTACACAACGCGAGCGTAGCCGCGGGCGGACCGTATTATAGTAATTCAAATTATACTTACTATTACAATGTCAAAATGTCTGGAATCTTGAAATACTAAATCTTTTATTTTTAGGTGAAATTATAATCATTACTACCCTACACTCCACTACACTAAAGACCAATTAAAATAAAATAAAAAATATATACTCAAAGAGCGAATCATACATAGTAATATACTTTGCGCAATTATATCAAATTAAACAAATATAATATTTTATCATTGTCGCAGAGGTCATAGACCCGCCTCGATGTTTTAGAGCGGGGTCTGTGCGGGGAGCGCGGGGAGCGGCTGGACGACGCGGGGCGCTGCCCGCGCCGTCTTCCTTAGACACACCTCTTACGCAACAATTTTTTTTCGGCGTAGCGCCTTAAGTGGAGGGTTTTGCCATAATCTCCACACTTGGCAGACGGGTTGGAAATCGCAGATTAAAAGGTTACTGTATCAGAGAGCGCTGCTGCCCGTTCCCTGTTCAATATTGTGTAGTCCCTAAGTCGCCTCTTACGACACCCACGGGAAGAGTAGGGGTTGGTGACAAACGTATTCTACTCTGCCGTCAGCACACGGCCAGCAACTGAGATAAGGCACGTTCAAATATACTCACCGGCACATCTAACCGCCCACCCTTGTATTTCGGGTTAATTTTAAACTAAGTTTATTGTTATACATTACATCGATTTATTGATTATTTTACGATAAATTAAACACACTTAGGCTCGGTTTTTCAATCGCTAGATAAACTAACAAATAGTGTTTATTCGACAGATAGCAAGTTATTGAATTTTTCAACAGTCGGATAACACTTATTTAACGAATAACTCCAATATCTGAAGAATAAATCTATCTGCCGCTTCATTTGCCAGATAGCTGTACTATTCGACTGATAGTTTGAGGCATGACGTTTATGACAAACAATTTTTGAAACTGGCACAAAGTTCAACTAGTGCCATAACAAAAAAAGAGGAAGTAAATAATAGAATTGACATGACACTGTTGACAGAAAATGGGCAGAAAAGTCTGTCTTGCTCTAACGTTAGTCTAAGCAATATATTTGTTTCAGCTCTCTGAAGATTGCGTCAGATAGTTATCAATGGAATAAATAACGATTGAAAAATGGGAGAACAATTATTCGTCCGATAAACAGTCATATAACTTTGTTCGTTAGATAGTTATTAGATCATTTATCTAAGGATTGAAAAACCGGCCCTTAAATAAACTTCAAATTAACTACTTTTTAACTAACATCAGCTGTGATTAATAGAATTATAAAGAATCACGAATATTCCCTGAAAAAAAGGGTGGGCGATTAGTTGTGCCGGTGAGTGTATAAAAAAAATTACAGATTCAGGCCTAAATGAAGATTTTATTTTATTCACAAATTGGAGTTTAATTAGGGCCTCTGTAAAAACAAAAGCTACAAATTGAAAACTAACAGGTAGAGAATCTTTTACAATACACAAAAATGACTCTTATTTTTAACATACATAATTAAAATCATCTGAGTAGACTACGAACTACACGTTCAATTGGTTTTACAATGGTTTCGCATATTTATTTATTTTTTGCAGCGCGTTTCCACCAGCATTCTTTTTACCCGACTTGTGCATAAAAATAATCGCCCAAGCACGTGTCAGGCCACGCAAAGTGTAGGGTTCCGTAGTTGTCCTATATAAGTAGTATAGGACAACTACGGAACCCTACACCTGTTTTAAGACCGTTAACGTTCATCAAAATAATTTTCTGCGAATATGATATTTGTACCGAATTTCTTACTAATACAAATACATTTTATAAGTTGGTCTATTATTCCTTAACCTGTAAACAGAGGTTGATAATTTTCTTTTTAAATTCATCATATTATGCATAGAGATGGGCAAACCACCGGGTTTAAACCTACCGCTGGGTTTTTACCCGATAAACACCCATTTATTCCCACCCACTGGGTGAAAATTCGGGTGTTTATTATTTTTATAACAAAATTTATATAAGTATCCATATATCATTAGATTTTGCGTATGCACATTATATGTGACATTTTTTCACTTATTTGCCAGTAAATGCAGGGGCTTAGAACATCTATTTTAGCAAGATACCAACAAAGCAATGGATAAAACGGCGTAAAGCACAAAATCTACAGAAAATATTGTTTTTAAGGGCAAATCTCGGTATTTGAACAAGAAACAAAAAAAAAGATGGCGATAAAATTATTGTTCGTAAGTCATGCATGAATCATGGTTTAGGGTACTATGTTTAGAAACGAGAGAAACAACAGTACCAATTATGTTTAAAATATCAATATCCGAGATGGCAGCAAACTTTTTCGTTTATTGGGTCAACTTCGATTAAACTCAACACAGTGTTATAACATGTCCTAGGCCAATCGTAATATCAGGCAGCTTCCATCATTTAGTATACTGTCACCGTGACTTTTGTCGCCCGTACTTGCCACGTTCGCATGCAGTGTAGGTATGAGTGAGTGTAGTGCTAGCTAACTGTAATTACAACTTCTTTTGATCATCCCGTTAGAACTTGAGCATTCTTCTTCTTAGCGAGTCGATGGCAAGTCGAATTTTATAATGTTGTAACCCAGAATGTGGCCACTTGGACGGCGGATTGTGTGGCGTCCATCAAATCTTGCTGCGTGCAGGTGGCAGGGCACGCAGGACATGATGTCAGGTGGGCCATCGTCTGTACTTCTCCGCACACACAGTTTATGTCAGTATTATCGGAAAATCCCCACCTAGACATGTTATCTTTACTCCGGCAGATCTGAGTCTGAAGTCTATTTAAAGACTTCCAGATCGGCCACGACAACTGATGTCCGGGTGGGAGATTCTCAGATGGCGTGACAAAGGGGCTAGGAAGGGAGACTCCGCGGCGCCAGAGGTTGGTCAGTGATTCGACGCACTTTATAAAACTTTTTCGGCTTTTCAGCCGTTGTGGCACTGGTTTATAGCCACTCAGTGGGTGCCGAATGTCGTCGTCCATTTTACGCCTATCAAAGGAGCTTGCAACTGCTCTGCGGACATCTGGAGGCGCTATGCCAGCTAATGGAAACAGCAACTTAACCGGCGTCGGTTTCAGGCAACCAGTAATGATCCGGCAAGTTTCGTTTAAGGCTGTGTCCACTAGCTTGGCATGAGCAGAGCGGTCCCATACTGGGCATGCAAATTCGCCAGCTGAAAAGGCAAGCGCCAAACCAGTAGTCCGCAGAACTTGTGGTGTGGCTCCCCATTTAGTGGTGGTAAGGCGCCGCACTAGATTGTTTCGAGCATGCACCTTCCTTTTCACACTCTCACAATTCTTTCGGAAGGTAAGAGACCTATCCAACAGCACGCCGAGGTATTTGGGGGAGTTACTGTGGGAAATAGGCACCCCACGCCACGTGATTTTGAGCTTTCGACCCGCCTGTGCATTGCGAAGGTGAAATACGCATGACTCAGTTTTAGACGGATTGGGCTTAAGGGAATTCTCTGCGTAGTAGCAACTCAGGTTCTTGAGAGCTACCGTCAGATTGGCCTCAACCTCTTCGAAACTGGTCGCTTGAGAAGTGAGAGCAAGATCATCAGCATACACAAAGCTGGAGGTATTTGGACTGGACGGTTGGTCGTTGGTATATCAATTTCGGGTCAACAAAGCTAGTGAGGCGTACCAGCAGCAACCGCTCAAATAATTTATAAGTATGGCACAGGAGTGAAATGGGCCGAAAATTTTTGGGGTCATCTGCTGGTTTTCCTGGCTTTGGTATAGCTGTGACCTTCGATTTTCTCCAGAGTCTTGGTATTAGGGCAGATTCCAGACACTTGTTGAACATTTGTAGCAGCCATGATACTGCGACGGGGCCAAGGTCAACTCCGGAGGCTTTCCCGCACTTAAGGGATTTAATGGCGGTGATGATGTCACCATGCCCTTCTACTATTATGCGTCATGTTGATGTTGGTTACAGTATCAATCCACCTGTCCCGCCGACTTTCATCAATCCGCGACAGTAACTCTTCCCCGACTCGTGTAGTCTCCTCGGAAAAGGGATCACCGCAGTACAAAGTCTCGTATCGCATCAACAGTTCCCCCGACTCCTTCGATAATCCTGGGATGTAGGAGGTACGGCATCCTCTGGGGATACAGTGACGAGACACCTCAGAGACTATGTCAGCAAACCGATCATATTCTCGAGGGGATGGTGGTACATTCAAGAGGGCGTCGTCGACTGACTTTGCGTACTGCTCCCAATTTGTCTTGGAGTAATTAAATCGGCGTTTAAGGGGGACCTGTAGAGAACGGACGACTGGGCTAATCTCGCACATAATGGACCTATGTTGAGTGCGAGGAATAGGTGGGCATACGGTCTTAACGCACTGAGAACTTATGTCTGAACTGGTGAAGATTAGATCTGGGTTGTATCTTCTCTTCCATCGGCCACTATTAAAGGAAGCCGGTTGTTTTGGGTCATGAACAAGAGTCAAATTGTTAGATTCAGTCCATGTCTCGACCGCTTGACCACAGTCGTCAAGGTCATTGTAGCCCCAGAGTGGATTATGACTGTTAAAATCACCGATAGAGCAGTGGTCGAGGTCCAAGGTAATCACCTCGATGCCATTCTGGGTCGAACATTCAGAGGATTTTACTCTTACTCCGGGAGTAACAAACACTGCGTTACCGTGTTTCGGGTGTTAAGTCTCAGAGATAAGAGTGAGTCCAGCTACGTGTGGTCGGCATTGTGTTTCATCTCGATGGGTTTCTTGTACACACAGTACATCGCAGTGTGTCTTGCGACATAGTTCAGATAAGAGTTCTGATTTGTCTTTCGAGAAACCCTCGATATTAATCGAGACTACACACAGTCTTTAACTTTGCCGGATTTAACACTGGACTGTATGGTTGATTTTGATTTGCCATCGTGGGGAAAGGATTTGCCAGTCAGCTAGAAACAGAATTCGCTAGACTGTTGCCCAGGGTGCGCCAGACGTACTACCGAGTAGCGGTAGCGGTACGTCGCTCGGGGAGGCTCCTTTCATGCACCTTGAGCATTAAAAGATGGCGACATTTTACAGATTTCTACTGTTTTATTTTAAAAATGTTTATTCGGTTGAACTTATTTGAGTCGATGTGAGTCCAGCAGCTGGAGCGCTGATATACATCAATATCTTTTACGCATGTAGGTTTTCTTAAACTTAGTAAAATGCTTT
This sequence comes from Carpatolechia fugitivella, assembly GCA_951230895.1. Classification (NCBI taxonomy): domain Eukaryota; kingdom Metazoa; phylum Arthropoda; class Insecta; order Lepidoptera; family Gelechiidae; genus Carpatolechia; species Carpatolechia fugitivella. Next base: position 5,754,680 of record OX579651.1, read on the forward strand.
ACGCTAGAATATACAAATACAAACAAATTCTAAACAAAGTTTCATAGAAATTGTCTCATAAACAAAACAATTGGCTGCTACCTTGGGCTTTCCACATTATTGAAGTTGCGCATATTGCATATAAACAGGGTATTTTCATCAAGATATACAATAAAGTTTTTATTTTTATTTTATCATCAATTATTATAATAAACACCCACAAAAATGGGTTGTTATGGGTAAAAACCGGGTTAAAACCCAAATCACCGGGTTTTTACCTGGTCAGGTGGTTTGGGTTTTAACCCACCGCCCATCTCTAATTATGCACTACTACCGTGAATTTTTTCACATTTCCAAATACAACGGTTTCGCTGGTACGTAGTGTTTCCTCTTATGTATGAATTTAAATAACAGATGTTTGTTTAGTTGGACCAAATCGCTTTCTATAAACTATTAAACACAATATATTTTTTATTTTCCGTTTGTAATCATAATGGACATAGGTTTTGGTTTTAAAAATAATATTGCGCTTTTTATTTTTACTACGCATTTGATTCCTCTCGTATTGCTATCGCTTTCTAGGAAACTGACTATACCAAGAAGACCACTAAAATTATATGCCTATTCTTAATTTCCAGTCGTTTCTAGAATCTTTTGAAGAAACTGGCAGGTTCAAGGCGACTTATTAAACTGGCCGCTTTAAAATATGTCACGTTAGGGCGCCGCTGGCGTATAAATAATGCGATGCGGTCGCCCGGGGTGGATGAGACCCGAGGTGTCGTGTGTGCATTGGTACAGGGTGGATACGACCACTTGAGAGATAGATGCTTTTTCAATTATTTTAATAAGGTAACAATGAGATAGAAAATCGTATTTATGATCTTATCCAGACCGACAGTAAACAGCGGTAATTTGTTAGCCTTTTGATTTAATTACTCCGTTTTTAGAACGGTAACAGCTACGATTTTAATAAAATTACTGACCTTATTTTTAATAGAAGTAAATTTTCCTCCCCTGTGATGTAATGGTGTGGAGTTTCTTAGACCATTCTTCTCCTAGAAGATAGTAGGCTTACCAGTTTTGTCTAAATGAACAACTTTAATACCTTTTCTGCCTAAGTTTAGAAACTCCTTTGTTGGAAACTCAATCTTACACAAACAATACAAAACTAACTTTTTTTCTGTTGTTATTACTGCTGGTTTGGCAGATTTTTGCTTTATTCCCATAATAAAGAAAGCGCGGGCGCGAGACGACGCTCGTTAGAATTTGTTGGTTTGACCAGATTTTTGTACACTTATGGAGTTCGAGTTTGTAAGCCAGGCGTGTCCTCCCTAACGTCTCCTGGCTCGAGTGGCAGCAATGGCTGGGCACATCCTCACAGAATTTACACCAGCTTCTAATACGCGCCAGGGCCTGAGCTAACGGCCGGCCTGCTCCATCGATAGATTTTTAACGGGAAATTATGCTAGTCTACTTTCATACTTAATTTATTTCTTTACTATATGTACTTATTTTTGACGTCTAGTGTGCATGCGACGCATAAAATTGGTGATCTTTACGGCGCAGGGGTCGATGGAATCAAGTCATTTTTAATAGTGTACGATACGCACGATCAGTGCACTTGATCAGGCGCAGGTTACTGATTGAGTAATAGGACACGTCGTTTGTGTTTCAGTAGGTAAACTGCCGCCTCCTTTTTTTTACGAACATTTACTTGAGTTCGCATTTTGATGTATATATATTAAGAGTAGATATTTAGGATGATTTTGCGCAAAACAAAACGAAATATTGGATCTACGTAGATCCTCCTGTATGTAACATTCCACTAATAATATTCCATTTCAATGACTGCCAATCAACGCAGAGGCGGTTAATCCATCAGCTCAGATTAGATTAACTCCTGACAGGACATGTTCTGAACGTAGCTCGTGATGGAGAGATGTATGCAGCTGCGGCTAACAGACATCACACAATGCAACGTGCTAGTTAAATAATGCAGTTCTCTGGTGACCCAGATACTAACTGATCAACTCCCAGGCAATTTGTATAAATGTGCTTTTTTTTTTCTTCGCACATTTCAATCTTTTTTTTTTTTAGTTGAGCCCTCGCCACTAACGCTAACCGCTTTAGTAATAAATTCAGGTCAGTAAGATAAAAAAAACGTATTGCCAAAAATTGTGGATCAGATGTTAACTTTCATGGTCTGAGTCACTAAATACGAAATATTTAACGACATTTAACAAAAATGTTGTCGCGTAATGGATGTGACTGAAAAAACTCTTTGAATGATCTTGCTATTTCTAAACCGATTATGGATAAATACTTCATTATAGCAATCTCGACACGCTGTTCTCTACGCGTTGTTTCTTTGTCTTTAAAAACTGTATTCTAATCTATCTTCTACAAACTTACGAAACGTGAGAAATATATTTAATTACAATTTTATTTATAAGTAAATTAATTAAAATTTAAATTGTTCTTTTTTGTACCAAAAGGTTCTACGCATGAAGGAAGGTAAATTTTTTTCTTCCTTCATGGTTCTATCTACAAGTATTAAACTTAGATAGAATCCATAGATATTTATTTTGTAGTGTCAGATACAGGGTAGATTAAAAAAAATCTATGTCTATGGGTAAATCTGCCGCAATTAAGAAAGTCCAGTTCAAAAACCTTGAACCGAGAACCGCTTTCATCGTATGGATGACAAGCATCTTTTAGTAAATACTTGTGGAACATACTTAGGTTAGGGACAGGTAGAATCAAATGAAGCACGAAACTAGTCGAGTTCAAGTCAAGAGACGTCGCATGCGTCGCGTGCGCCTCGCTTGCTCGCTACAAAGATTTATCTTTGTTTTGTTTGTCTTTCTTTTTTTATTTGCTTTTTTTCAACTCACTAAAGTTAGTTCTTCAAGCTAAGGCAATCAGACCACACTAGCCCAGTGTGTTAAGATCAAATTATCAATAAAATTAATAAATCAATCAATCAATCAATCAATTTCTCCGCAAGTCTCCTCACGATATTTCCTTCGCTGTAAGAGTTTCGAACAAACATTACATACGTTATGTATAAATTAGAAATTTTGGTATACGTGGTGGGGTTGAAAACATTGCCTCGCGATCAAGAGGCAGCGGCTCTATCCACTACACCATTGAAGCTCTAAAAATATATGTATGTATGTGTGTATGGTATTAATTTGTTTTGTGATATTGATTTATTTAATGTTTGCCTGTAATGATAATGTCTAATTGTGTATTTTAAATTAATAAATAATATTAAATAAATATAAATATGAATCGACACAACATCGTCATGATACGAGTAAGTACCTGGTAAAAACTTTTATTTGTCATTACGTTTAACTTATTAAATCACATAAAATTTAATGGCATTAGAAACCAAATTACTATAAAAAATGCACTTTACAACCATACAAAACATCAGAACAAACAGTTTAAAATCACAAATAGGCTTAAAAAGTATTAAGTAAAAAGCAAGAACAAAGTACGGCGCATATTCTTTACCACTTTTACAACATCTGGAAACTGAACCCACTCGTCCGCTGTAGTTTTATTTCCCTTTGCTGGTATATTTCACTTTACCTGCTGCAAAGTCTTAATCTTATTTAAGAAAGTTTCAGAAAATGGGGCCTTTCCCACGTAACCTACGTTTCTCCACCCCTGACAATTTAAAACTGCACGAGCGAGAGCAGTATCTCAACACGATACACTGGACTACGCCGAGGAATTCCTAAACCGGAAATTGCTCAAAATCCGACCTTTACGACCAGCAATAAAGTCCAAAATTCAATTTACTAAGCCATCAAGGTAAGTGACGCGCATAGTAGGGAAGTAATGCAAGCGAAAATGGTGCTCAAAGGCGGTTGCTGAAGAATAAAGGGTTTAATTTCCTGTGGATGATGGAAGCTGGACTGAGTCAATAGGGGCCGTCTTAAGACAGTTTTCTGCGTTAAAAAGTTAGATCTGCTTATTTGCGGAGAAAACGTGGCGTGAGTTCCTTACATTCTACAATTAGCAAATTTTTGATTCTTAAGATTTTTGAATGTTAAATATTGTTTCAGATTTATTACAAGCTTACAAAATGGCTGTTCTTTGTTCCTTGTGCTATTTATTTGCAATTGGTATCAGATTTATTTTGTAAACAATATATATAAAAAAATCTAAGTCTGTGGTTTTTGACTAATGCCCTCTTAATTTTATAAATCAAAGATTTCTGACGCGCGTCGCCTCGCGCTCAGCGAAGCGATCGTCTTTTATTTCCTCTGAGCTATAAATATACAAATTTCTGGCACAAAGACAAACTAGTACCATAACGGAAAAAAAAAATTTAGAATCTAACTTTTTTTTTTCGTTATGGCACTATAACTTTTGTAATTTGTTATTATTTATTTTAATTTTGAGATTGTTAATTAAGACCTATTTTTTTCGCCTGAAGCACAGGAATCTTACTAGTTCAGGTACATGTTTTATTGTATCCCTATTGGAATGTTTAGTCGATAGTATTATATTGTAAAATTTTCTCAATAAATTATTCTCAATAAGTTATTATTGTTCGCGATTAATTTGTTGTTTTTTATAAAAAAAAATATCTAATAAATTGGATCTTAGGCCCTTATGATGACAATCAAGCCGCAAAATTACAAACTTTGACTTTCCACAGAAACGCTAAAAAACTATAAATTAATTTAGTTACTAACCCTGATCCAACACTGTCTTGTGGTTAATTGAAACTGCTTCAGACCGATTACGGCGATTTTTTGCTCACAATAATTACTTAGTAAATTTTCGTCTATGCCAAGATCTACCGAGGACAGCGAGCTTAAAGGCTTTTATCAGTTTTCAACGTTAACTTACGGTTTTTTATTGTTTTAATAGGTATGATATGACGCCGTGTTCAGCTTTCACTGTTAGTTAAAAAATAACTTGTACTAAAACGATCTCACTCAATACATTGCGATATCAGATCGGGTTCCGCTATCTCCTTACGAAATTTAAATGTAAATTTTGGCAATAATAAAAAGGAATTATCACATAAGATTCTTTTCACTGCGAAAAATCTAAAGCTAAAAAAGAATGTTTGAGATTTTCATTTTCTGACAACGTAATTAAACCCCAGATGAAAAAGCGAAGGAATTTTAATCTGGAGCAAAGCACGAAGTTAAAAATATGTGTACGCAATCTAAACCAAACCCCTCACGATTTACAAGAGAAATTGCAAAATTCCTTTCATTAGTGCACTTCCAGCTTTATTAACGCACTTACCCGGGCTTCGTCTAATAAACAGATCAGAATGCACTCTGCAGGCGACCCAGGTATGATCTAGTATACGGACGCAGGCGCATGCCTCTATTATGCACGACGTGAAAACTAATTGTAGGCCTCCTGCGAGCATGCAGAGCCAGTGAAAATTACTGAAATGTGGGCGTGTCGTAGCCATTGTAGGAAAATCTAAAATTGAAGTTGCCTTGATGAATAGCTATGCAAGTTTTGAAATAGAAAATATTATGGCTAAAAATAAAAACTTAGGTTTATTCATAATGCAGTTGGCTGGCATACAGCATTTTAAATAAGGTTAGGTATCGAGGTAGAGAGTCAAAAATGTATGTACGACTATTGGTATTTTTTATTTGTTTCTCACCACGGATCTTCAGTTCATATATTTCATATAAAGACAGCTAGACAGCTCGCTAATTTTATTGTCTGTGCGATCACAAAAGTTAAAGTTTTTATTTAGAGTCATTTTTTGTGCTCCAAAAAGCAAGTTAAGTCATAGTTTTCACCCTGGTCATAATTAATTTTGTAGCTTAAATAACTCTGTAACAAGAAAACAACAACAACAACGCACAACCAATGACAACGCAACATCTATACATCCATAAAAAATATCACAGTTTGCAACATGCAGCCTGGAATGGAAGGCGAGGCAAAGGCCTATTGCATTTCAATTCCACAACATCTGTCATGTCACCTCAATTATTACGTCGTGTTTAATCAAATCAATTACTCCAGGAAACTCAATTATCCAAAGGATGCGACATAAGTTTACGACTGAGGTGGTAGCGATAGACATATACATTTTGTATGTGATATTATAATATGATGTCATAATACCGTTACCAGCAATGCTAATCTTAGGTCGAGCCACAAATAAAAATTACTTAATAAACATAACTGTTGTAATGCATTAGAAACACACAACAGTGAGAGTGAGTGTAGTGAACATGCTAACAATGGACAAACTTCCTTCGTCCTTGGTATTATTAGCCAGTATTTAATAAAAGTCACCTTTACAATCACGTTTATCAGTCGCATCATTAGCTAGCTTTGACTTAAAAAATGATTCCGTAGAATCTTTAAATTAATATTTCTCTCTTGTGTGCAATAAAGTATATTCTATTTAAACATTTTTATATCCTAAAATATTGTGCGTGGTACGAGTTTTTGACAGATTTGTCGATATTAGGAATCTATTATTAAACTTCGGGTTTACTTTGTTATAACTGGCATATTTTTTCACACAATATTAAACCGAAAAGAATTACTAGCTTGTAGGTTGTAGGTACTCGTTGCAATATTAGTCAAATTGTGACCAAAGTAGGATGCTTACCTTATAAAACACTCAGTTTGGTGTATACAAATAAAATATAATGGAAGCAATCAGGTCCGCGACCTATCTATACGTCATCATGTAATGTAATGTCAAGCTGGTTGTTTTACGAAACGCCCCACAATCCAGCGTTGCTGCGACATACTAGCTCTACTGTGGCTTGTCATGTTGTCACGTCATATCATGTGCAATCAATTTCCGTGTAGTGTCGAGCTGTTTCCGAAAGCTGTGTCTCTGACGAAGGCTTTTATGTATGCAACCAACCAACTCAACAGAGATATTCCGCAAAATAAAGTTATCTGCACTAGAACACAAAACTGGGTGTTAAGTAAGGTTTGGTATAACAGAAAAAAAAGCGTTTTTCCAACTTTAAACGTCTTTCAACAGTTATACTCATCATCATTCATCATCATCATTTTCAGCTCACATCCACCCACTGTTAGGCCTCTAGGCCTCTTCTCGACTGCGCCACTCCTCACGGTCCTGTGCCATCCGTATCCAGCCTGATCCTACTTACTTAAATGAAATTAATACAAATCCGAATTAAAAAAAAAAAAACAATCTTTATTTCAGACCATGTAAGTCCATAGTGGTTAGTATATACACACTTAAATTATTATGTTAGTACAAACACTTAGAGTTATATTGTTCCAGTATTTAAAAAAGCGACCCTACATGCCCTCCTTGCTACAAGGGCCAGGACGCTGTTGGCGCTGGAGCGAATCCTCTGCATCGCTGCGGCGCACCGCTTGCGGAGCGTGGCATGGAAGCCGTCAACTCGAGCATCCGCAAACATCCCTGACGCGCTGCAGAAGCGCGGCAGCCCCAACAGCAGCGCCCTGAACGCGTTGTTATACTGAACACATAGGGTTTTAAGCGATTGTTTCCGATAAGCAGTCCACAGACTACAAGTATATAAAGATGTACAAAAGGCTCTAAATAACGTTACTTTAACTTGGGCTGAACAATACCTAAACCTGTGGACTATCATATTGGCCCTAATTTTAGCGCTACGAAGTGCTACGGTGGCGTAGCACTTCGCTACGATGACGTAACGTAGCACGCATAGTATAAACTGCTGTAGCGGAATATCAATGCTACGATACTTTTTCAATGATGCACTGCTATTAGCGCATTTTTGTATTACTAAACAAAATAAGTCCCAATACAAACGTTATAAATGGACTAAAAAGACAAATAAAATACCTACTTAAATAATAACAAAATATAAATATAAATTCCTTTTTAAATGCTTGACAGTGTTTCCTATGTTGGAATTCACCAGTCCTCGTGTTAAAGGACGTGCTATTCCCAACTGAGAACAATTCGTTGTAACTCCCACACATCCCCAAACGAATCACGAATACAAATTAATTTTAAAATTAACTCGTAGTATTTTTTACCCAAAGGACGATGAGCGAAAATTTGGAGACTCGTTTCGGATTTCAGCCCTATCCAAGGAAAATAGAAAAATGTGTCAATATAATGTGTTATTTATTTTTAGGGAAAGTCTGGGTCCACGAAAATATAATTTCAAGTAGGGTTGCCAGGCGTCCGGATAAAGCCAACCATAGTCAGGCTATTAGAAGTTGTACGTACAACCAGTCCGATTTTTGTTAGGCTTTTTAAATTAGAACATTTTAGTATTGTTTCTTTCAAATTTAAAATGATTTGATGATAAATTACAAAAATACCTCGATAAGCATTTAAAAAAATTGTCGTGTGAAGACTAAAAATTAAGGATGACCGGCTCCTTGCGGTCTTTTCACCTATTTCGCCGGCTAAACTGGGTGGTCAGTGTCTTTTCAGTTTTGAAACCTGGAACCCCTAATTACGAGAAACTGTGTACGGTTCCCTTCACGTAAAAGAACACTGGACGCTTTAATAGTAAAGATTTGTATGATTTGTATTACTAAATATTAAATTATGTTACGTATTTTTTAGCCGCAGGCCCGGTAAATAACGAAAAATTTTGGACAGCATTTTTCTAAAAGGTGTTATTATTTATTTGTAATACAGTCAACTACCCAATTGTATGAATCTTAAATAAAAGCAGTTTTAATTATCCATTTACACGTAGCTAATGTTACGTAGCAGCTAGTTTTGCAGCGTAGTATGAGCAGCCTGCAACAACGCTCCCTCGGGTTATTTACGGCATCTTAATCCTGCTACCTCCAGAGAAATATTTTCAACAGGAATTCTTATTTATCGCTCTCCGTAGAGAATAATATAAAACAACTTAAAATTGCGTACAAGTATTAAATAAATTAAGGTATTTAAATGTATTTTTAAAGAAATTCAAGCTACGCGAACTAGACCGTGAGACGAAGAGGCATGACGAATTGGGTATACGTACTACAACTAAAAACTAGAAGCTAATCTCGCCTTTATAAAAAAACATATAATTTTTCGACTTCGAAGTAGACACGTCCACTACAACAAGTTGCATGGTTCAAAGGAGAAGAACTGCGAATAACTCTACATGTTTCGCAACTTTTCATTCTTTTGTAACAGATTAATATAAATATGATAGATATAATTTTGTGTCCAAATAGATATTCAGGTATTAACTGTCCTTGATTTATTTAATTTTTACAGTATAAAGGAAAACAAATCTGAATGTTATGTTATATTATATTTGAAACTTAAGTATTACAAACTGAACTTATAATACACAAAAATAATCAATAACTATCACAGCTTGTTAAACTATAGTAATAAATATATTTGATGGGATTTCTTTTCTTCACCACTAAATCTTTTTAGTTGTTTTTTTTTTACCTGGTGATGTTTTCTTCGCTTTAGTCTTAGCTGGTTTACCAGGAGGTCGAACAGTTTTATTCTCTGGTTTAGGGGGTAAATCTTCAGTTGCAGAAGCCTTCACATCAGGCCATATTCTAGCTGCGAAGTCGGCTAAACCTGAGTATTAAGATATTTTTTATAAACTTAATTTAACCACATTTCAGTGGCTTCAGGAGGTATGAGGTCTGTCATCACCTTACAACTCACAAATCACAATGATGATGATGTCCACCATTATTGGTACTAGATTTTGCTGCTTTACCCTAATTTAAATCTTAATTTTTTTTTTAATATCATATTGGACTTGGTGATTTATTTCAGAATCTGATGGACTTAATGATTTTTGAAATTCATAGGGATTTTTAAAAACAAAATGAGTGGACTTATTATCCAAAGTTAAAAAATCATCAACATCAACGGCCCGTTATAGTCCACTGCTGGACTATGAGCCTCCTCCACTTAAGTGGAGGGTTTTGCCATAATCTCCACGCTTGGCAGGCGGGTTGGAGATCGCAGATTAAAAGGTTACTGTATCAGAGAGCGCTGCTGCCCGTTCCCTGTTCAATGTGTAGTCCCTAAGTCGCCTCTTACGACACCCACGGGAAGATTAGGGGTTGGTGACAAATGTATTTCTACTCTGCCGTCACCACACGGCTTAAAAAAATACTTCCATTTATTTTAAAAAGAACTCACTGAGCTTATACCATATAGAATTTTACGCTCTATCGCGTAGTGATGTCAGTAAAAAAAATATAAAATGGACTTTGTGATTTTTAATACTGGTGCATACAATTTGTTCCGTTCCCTATACTAAACTGTATGGTATAAAGTTTAAGCACTTTACCACAGACTTCTTTCTAGTCAGTCTCTATTACGCAAGATTCGTAGATTGGCAACCCATGGTGTTAGTCACGTACAAAGAAAGAAAAGAAAATACAAAAAATATTCCATACCGATATTTGAAAAAAGTGAAAAGGATATAGAAAAATAAAACATTTTAACTAACAATAAGTTTCATGTAACGTACCGTACGAGTATAACTATTGCGTCATCGTTACATTAGAGATATCAAACCATTAATGGTAAATGGTAAAAGCGGGTCATTTTCCGCAACTGGACGGCTGATGCGCCTATTGTCTCATTCATTCATTATCAGCTTCCTATCACCCACTGCAGGGCATAAGCCTCGCTCTTTTTGGTGCCAACCTTTGCGATCTTGTGCACACCTCAGCGAAGTCTTTCCAGCGACCCACTCTATATCATCGACCCACCTAGTTGCAGGTCGACCGGGTCGTCTTTTCCCCTGCCTTCGCCACCATTCTGTTAGGGACTTTCACCAATAGAAAAAAAAAAAACTATGCATAACTTACTCTGCAGGTCTATAGCCCTTGAGTTTTTGTCAATCCTGGGGCCCGGGAACGCAATTGGTAGTGTCTCAATGAAAGACAAGTTGATTTTTGAACCCATTCGCTTCAAATCCATCATCATTCGCCTTGGAATCAACAAAGGTGTCTCCTTGGACTTTTGTACAATGTATTCTCTGAAATTTAATACATAATAGATAGATAGATATACTTAGTCAGGTCATAAGTATTGTCACACAGTAAAAACTTTTCTTTTAGAATGCTGGCCACAAAAAAGTTTATTGAATTCGAATTTCGAATTGTTCATGAAAATAAAAATGTATACTTTTTAGAATTTTACTCATTTTTAAATATGGAGTGGACGCTTAAAGAAGACCGTGTTGCAGTTATTGCGTTGCATCGTTGCGGTTACGCGCCAATTCAAATTTTTGACATACTGAAAAATTTGAATATAACCAAAAGATTCGTTTATCGTACCATCAAACGATACAATGAAGACTCTAGTGTAGATGACAGGTCAAGAAGTGGACGCCCTCGGTCTGTTAGGACTCCAGCAGTGATAAAAGCTGTGAAGGCGCGAATTCAAAAAAATCCCAAACGTAAGCAGAAACTGTTGGCCCTTCAGATGGGATTAAGCAGAACCACGGTGAAAAGGGTGTTAAATGAAGACTTAGGGCTTCGGGCATATCGAAGAAAAACAGGACATCCTTTGAATGCTCGTCTAATGGACCTGAGACTGAAGAGATGCCGCGCTTTGTTGAAGCGGTACGCGGGAAAAAAATATCGGGAAATTCTTTTTTCGGATGAAAAAATTTTTACCGTAGAAGAGAGCTACAACAAACAAAATGATAAGGTGTACGCACACAGTAGTGAAGAAGCGAGCAACCGTATTCTGCGTGTCCAACGAGGTCATTTTCCATCCTCGCTCATGGTATGGTTGGGAGTGTCTTATTGGGGCTTAACAGAGGTACATTTTTGTGAGAAAGGTGTAAAAACGAATGCAGTTGTGTATCAAAATACAGTCCTGACAAACCTTGTGGAACCTGTTTCTCATACCATGTTCAATAACAGGCACTGGGTATTTCAACAAGATTCGGCGCCAGCTCATAGAGCGAAGAGCACACAAGACTGGCTGGCGGCGCGTGAAATCGACTTCATCCGGCACGAAGACTGGCCCTCCTCCAGTCCAGATTTGAATCCGCTAGATTACAAGATATGGCAACACTTGGAGGAAAAGGCGTGCTCAAAGCCTCATCCCAATTTGGAGTCACTCAAGACATCCTTGATTAAGGCAGCCGCCGATATTGACATGGACCTCGTTCGTGCTGCGATAGACGACTGGCCGCGCAGATTGAAGGCCTGTATTCAAAATCACGGAGGTCATTTTGAATAAACTTTAGTGTCATAAGAATCTATGTTTTGTTAAGTTCATTTTGGTATATAAATGGTTACATAATGAATAAACTTGTTTCAATTATTTTATATTAAACATGTGACAGAATTTATGACCTGACTAGGTATATTGGTACTATAATTCAGTTCGTATTTGAAACTCCTATCTTACAGATTTAGTTGAATCAAATCAGCAGGTTATATACGTCCCCACCGAGGGGCTCGAGCCTACCCTGAATTAGAGCGATTAGGCCTTAGTCGACCACGCTTGCTCAGTGCAGGTTGGTCGACTTCACACACAACCTTTGAATTTATTCGCAGGAGTGTGCAGGTTTCATCACGATGTTTTCCTTCACCGTAAGAGCGTCGAATACACGTACATAAGAATTCTAAATTTGAAAACACATTGGTACGTGGTGGGGATTGAACCCGCGTCCCCCGAACAGGAGACAATGGCCCTAGCCACTAGACCAACAGCGGACTCGGTGAATTATTACAACTGCTTTTCGTCTAAAACTAAATTTTAGTCAAAAGTCAGTGAAATCGACGCGTCCATAAGGTCCATTCGATGTTTGACAGCTCGATATTAGAGTGTTCATCTCCTGTCCCTTTTTAATGTTTAAAAGGTGAAAAGGACTGACGAACTTAAATTAAGGATTAGAGCGTGACAGTGATTGTGCGCACCATTTTAATCCCTGATTTTAGACCTAATCCAACCAATATCACTTAATGGGAATTTTTGACAAATACTCCAGAAACCCCGATGAATTAATGAAGCAAGTCAATGAGGATTATTGGAATAACCCGTGTGGTCACGGTAGAATACATTTGTTACCAACCGCTACTCTTCCCGTGGGTGTCGTAAGAGGTGACTTAAGGACTACACATTGAACAGGGAACGGGCAGCAGCGCTCTCTGATACAGTAACCTTTTAATCTGCGATCTCCAACCCGCCTGCCAAGCGTGGAGATTATGCCAAAACCCTCCACTTAAGTGGAGGAGGCTCATAGTCCAGGAGTGGACTGTAACGGGCCGTTGATGTTGATTGAAATAACCCATACTAACTGGAGATCAACTCTGTTTTTCTTGGGCCCGTTTTGGCTGATGAAGATTAATCTCTTTAAGACTATTTCGCGAAAGTCAGCATCTCGGAGAGTGTAATTACTCATGACCCGGCCGTGGGTAACCTTGGTCTTCTGGCGATGCTTCAGCGAGAGGATTTCTTTCATCACCTGTAGAGAGCAATTACCTTTAGTAAGTAACAAAGTTGCAACAAAAATTGCACTACCAAATACGGCATGACAAGACAGTCTAACCTATTTAAATAAATAAATAATAAATATGAATGGACATCTCACACACGGCTTTCCGACACCAAATTAGGCGAAGCCTGGGTATTAAACAGCTGACATACATACATAGGTAAATACAACATCCAGACACAAGGCTAACACAATTGCTTACCACACGAATGTTCACCCAGGGCGGGATTCAAACCCGGGACCCCGTACTTCATAGGCAGGCATACTACCAACTAGAATACAAAGCAAGCAGTCACCAAGTAACTCTAAACTTTAAACAATTATATTATCTTCATTTCATACAATAAATATTTTGACAACTCAATATTACAAATTTAAATTAATTTATGAGATATTACAAATAAAAATAACTAACAAAATACGGAAAACTAACTTTCTCGGAAGAGAAATGGTGCAACAAATAATAAACTATAGGTAACGTAGTCATTTTATGCTTAGTGTAAACAAATTAACAACAGATATGACGATATATAAGAAAAGATTGAAAAGTTAATAGAAGAGAAAGAAGGCCTTTAATAATGTAGTGAGAGGGAGGGACGTATTATGTATAACCTCATATTATTATTGAACACACACCTCTGGAAACTCCTTGGTAACATCAATATTGTCCATGAGCAGCCATGTCAGCTTCACTTGCCTGAACTTCAACTCCTGCAGCATCGCATAAGCTTCCTTAGGTCGCAGAGGATTGTCCGACAGGTTGAGTATTTTTAGGGATTTCGCGGTGCGCAGTCTGGTTCGCAACGCCTCTACAGCTGGCGCTGATAGACTGAGATTTGGGCACAAATTCAAATTATAATACTAGTTTTGGCATCCATGATAGGCGCAAGAGACTGAATGAATGAATGAAAGAATCGTTTATTAACTTTTAGATGTTATATCCCTTAGTTTTTTTAGAGAGGATATCTTATGTAGATCCTGATAATGTGGACATAAGAATTACTGTTTGATATTTAAGAAAAACTGATTTTACTGTTTAGTCAACATTTTTTTTTTGTGTAAAATCAAGACAACTAGCAAGGTGACGTCATGGTTGCTATGATCGTTTCTGTAGTTTTATATTTTTAATCATAAAATGTCATTATAGGACACTTACATTAAAAATATGGTAGGTATATTAAAGTTAGCTGAATATTGTGTTGTTGTTGAGTGTTGGAATATTTTATAAAATTACCTGTTGTGGCTTAGGTCGAGTTTCTGCAAAGATTTGGCCATCAGTATATCAGCAATGTATTTTCCTCCAGTGATAAAACACCACGACAGATTTAACTCAATGAGTTGAGAAAAGTCGTATAACGATGTGATCAATGATTTGAGTGCTAAAAGATTAGTACAACGTCATTTAATTTTACTACTGCGTTTTTCAAAATTGCTAATCACATCACAAATTAATATGTAACAGAAAGTTACGCCTCGGTCTAATGATCCTTTTACCCGTTTCAAATCGGTGTACCTAATGAGTAAAGGGACTATTAGATCGCGTTATGACTAAATGTCAAATAAAATTAGCTTTACGTCGATGACGGTGTTAGTATATTTAGCAGATTGCTTACTTTGTTTTAAACTTAATCTTTATCATGCCTCAATATTCAGCAGCCTAAACTTCTTTATAAATAATCAATTAATCTAATAATTCAAAAGCAAATGCAAAAGGAAAACAATAAATTGGCAGCAGAGCGCGGCAAATACATCGGATGATGAATACCAGCTAATATAAAATTAATCCCCTCTTTTAGAAGTCTTTAGGAGAAAGATCGATAATGATCTTTTTATCTCCTTTTTACAGTCTTTAATCCCATTTGCTGGATTATCATCGTAAGTTTATAAATAAAAAACTACACGATTCCCGGCCGCTATAAACGGGAGAGACTCCTCAAAAAGTGACGCGGCGCATCACACGAGTGGAAAAATAAAACGGACGGCAGTCGTACTCGGACCGAGCTCAGTTTAATATTTATGAACGAACTCGCAGCGGAATGGCTGGCTAAAAGTTTCAACTGCTAAATGATTCCAAAACGGCCCCGTGTGCTCTTTACAACACGAATTATTAACAGTTTCAAATATGGAACTAGATTCATTTGAGTCTCGCTTTTAGCACGGAACCTGCTCGCTCAAAGCATCCGCGCTGCTCTGTTCGACCAAATTATTTTAATTTAGATGAACATTTTTTTTTTTTCGGATGGTACTGGAATCAAAATACGATCAATTTTATGTGGCTACCACAAAATAAACTAAAACATTCACTGCTTGTGTTGTTCGTGATTGGATTTTTTAGGATGTGAATTTCTTTTATAGTATGGCCTTGTGGTGGCATTTACATACCAAGTTTATTTATTTCTCTGTGGTTTCTCAACGGGCTGACCTGTCATCTAAAGGCATAATATCAAACCATACGACACTTAGGGAACCATTTAACTGCAGAATGCATAATTTGTTAAAATATGAGTATATTAACGTTACCTTTAGGGGATGACAATAGATTCCAGGATAAATTCAAATAACTGCAACAGGTTTTGTTGTATGTGAACCCATCAGCCAATGCCAAAGCTCCATTCATAGTTATGTTATTATAACTTAGATTTAATCTATTGAAGAAGATTATCATTCGTTCATATAGCAGATAAGAGACATAAAAAGAGTTATTAACCTGAAGGTTACTGAGAATTATTAAACTATGAGTATATTTTGAAATAACCGGCCAAGCACGTGTCAGGCCACGTAAGGTTCCGTGGTTGTCTAATACTACTTAGGTACCTGTTTAAGACATTAACATTCATCAAAATATTTTTCTATGATATTCGTAGTACCAAATTTACTTGTACAAGTACATTTTATAAGTTTGTCTATTATTCGGTAACCTGTAAAGCCTACTTGATGTTGATAATATTCCTTTTAAATTCATCATATACCGTGAGTTTTATCTCATATATAATATAAATACGACTTCGCTGGTGGGGGGGGCACTTTACTCTAACAAAAATAAGCCCTTAAAAACTAAATATTTCTGAAACGTACACTAGCATCGAAACATGGTTTTAACAAACCCCCATTATTTTTTAAAAACCTATCCAACGATACCTCACACTACACATGTACCAGAGGAACCCTAAAAATATATTTTTTAAGATGTTATCCTTCAGCTGTATCGGCATGATACATATTATGTATGTAGCCATGGTAAATTACAAAAAAAAAAGAAAAAAAGTCTCTGAGCTAAATTGCGGACGGACAGACGGACAGACAGACGGACATGGCAAAACTATAAGGGTTCCTTTTTGACTACGGAACCCTAAAAAAATGAAAATAGAAGAACATGTTTTAATATACAGTCTCTTTTTATCTTACTTTTTGAACTTGGCTCCCTTAATAATCTTTTTACCAATAACTGTCATCCCTTCGTCTCCGAGAAGATTCTTGCTTAGATCCAAATTGTTCAGTCTTATAATATCCAGAGTCTTAAAAAGTCGCAATAAACCAAAATATCCAATCCTGCAAAAAACATAGATAAGTACGTATACGACCGAATGATGAGAGATGCACGAATGTTTTTTTTTATTAATAAAAAGCGCTATCAATTAAACAAGGGCGATAATAATATCTTTACATACGAGTATAATCTACACTACAACTGTGTATTGATACGCCAAAGTCTAAACTGTTTTTTTTTCATCTTTTTATTCTACTTTTTATCAAACCATAAATTTCGGGACAAAATTAGTATAACGTAAAAAATAATCTGCGGCAGACACAATACATGCGTAGCGGTAAATGTATATTAGCTCTTCTCCGCAGATTCCGCCATTGTGTTAGTGAACTCACCCAAAAAAATGTAATGACGGATCTAAGTGATGTAATAACATCCTATGGAAATAAATTAATTTGACTTTGACTTTGACTTTACATGCGATTATTTCTTCTTCTTCTTTTCGAATCGACATCATAACTTAGATGGTCTCGTCCTAAAATGTTGTTATGCGAACCGCAATGTCTGGCTATAACACTCGGTTAGTCGGTTGCCGATCTTACATTCCACAAGATTACATAGGATAAACCCATAGTTTATACTTCTTCTTTCATGATTCAAAGGCACGTAAACCCGTTGCACGCGTTCGTATAAACAATCTCTTCTGTGCTACTTGTATTCTGACTGGACATTATACCTGCATTGAGCCAGTATCAACTCCTGCAACGTTGATGTCGTAGAGATGAGTTCGCCCAGGTGGAAGCACGCGTCATGGTTCAGGAAACTGGAGGTCAGGTCCAGTCTCTGGACTATGTTGTTCTCCGCCAAAGCAAGGCACATGTTGCGGACGCCGTTTGGGTTGACGCAGTAGTACTGTATAAAAAGTCTGAATTAAACTGACTATTTCTGTGTTTAGCAAAGGCCTCTCATCTTTTCTCCCTCCCTCCATCTTTTCTCTCTCCCTCTCTTAACCTGTCCCATTTTTTTTTGTTTTTTGTGAACTTTGGTTATCAGTTTCTCTCTCTATTATTTTATAGGTTTATTATATTTATATATTATGTATTGTTACTATGTAGGTATGGTATTTATGTATGTACTTTATGTACCTATTTATAGGATGTATTTATATGTAAGTTTTATTTATAATATATTGATCTATGTACATGTTATTGTTATGTAATTATAATTATGTGATGTAATTAGTGTAGAAGTCTATTTATATTTCTATTTTTATACGTAATTTATGTAACACACTATCCCGAAGTATTCTTTGCGTTTCTTTTTTCCTGTACCCGAAGGTTGCCTGGAAGAAATTGCTACCTTAGCAATAAGGCCGCCTATCTGCACACTATTATTTGAACTGCTTTTTTTTCTGTGTATTTCTTGTGTGCAATAAAGTATATTCTATTCTATTCTATTCTTTTATTATCTATCGCGGTCTTGAGCGAACTCTTACCCGTCGATCGTCACTCCATTTTTTTCAAAATCCTGCGCATTCTCACAACGGCCCAAATTTTTTTTTTAAAGTAGTATAAGTGTTCCCCTACAATCAAGTAAAAGTAATTTATATCTGTACTTCATGTCCTTGAATTGAGCTCTGCGTTATAAAAAATATACACACACGCACACACTACTCCGATTGCTGGGCAAAGTCACTTTGACTCTTGTTTTGATTTACTATTAACAGTAACTACTATTCTATTTATTCATTAATTGTACCTTTAAATTAATAACATTTTTAAGGAGTCCTTGATGGAATAGTTTGACTGGCGCCATTCCAGTCTCATCACATAACTCGAGATACAGCTCTTGTCCAACCGGATCGTATTTCTTTTTTAGATCTAGTACAAAAAATATTTAGAAAGTCTAACTTGAAATTATATCATGGTTACCTGTGGTAGTCATGTTCTAGATCGTAAGGTTTTAAATTCGGGACACTGACGAAATCACTTTTTAAAACCCTCACTTTGGGTAGGTCATTCAATTGTTTGTCATCGAAAACGTTGAGTCATTATCATTAATTTCAGAGATTAAGATTCCTGATCTACCGAAGTGCTCGTTACAGGACTTGCATCAGAAGCCTGTCACTGAGCCCATGCAGTGGACTAACTAAATCATCCCTCCTCAATGGGTCATGTAAATATGAGCTGGGGAAAAGATCTATAGGTATTAGTATATTATTAAATTATACATCGTGAAATTTCATTGGTTGATTTTAGTTAAAGGGAGTGTCCATTCCACCGGACAACTTTCCCCAAGGAACATGGGCTGAACAATGAAAAAAAAATTGCATCTCCCATAGTAAATCGATCAGCTGGCCGCGCGGTTTTGTATGAACGCCAGGCCAATTTTTTTTGTCGATTTGCAGCTCATGGTTCTTGGAAAAGTTGTTCGGTTTAATGAACTCAACACTCCCTTTAACAAAAATCAACCAATGAAATGTCATAGTACACGCGGAATCTAAATGCAGGTGACAGAATGCCTTCAGATCGCGGGCGATTAACAGTTGGTAAATACTTACAAGGATCGTACAAGGCAGAGACGATGCCCGGATCGCTCACAGCCGGGTATTTGTAGTGGGGGTGTCTCAGCACCTCACTGTCCGACAAAGTAATGTACTTCGCACACACTTCTCCACTGCCCGGAGAGTACAGACCTTTCTTGTACAGGGCCATCTTTGGGATATAAATGGAAGTTTGTTTATTTTACTGGGTATACAATAGTAAATGCGCGTTAATATTTTTGGTGGACAAGTTCGAACACAGCCGGGATTTATATAAACTGCATTTTATCTGCAGAGTGGTAGTTAAAATGTTGTTGACAATAACTGCATTAAAATTAGGCATTGCACATGCAAAATGGCCACCAAAACCACTAGCACTCCAGAGGTACTCGAGGTGCAAAGTTGTCGCGCTGGTATGTGGCAATGTAGATAAATTTAAATTGCTGCTCTACTCAACTGAACTGCTTTCACACTGCCGTCAATCGTTAAGCGATATGGTGGGAACAGTATCAGAGCGAGCATGGAGCGAGGTGGCGGGAAGGCTAGCTAGGCGCATTTGAAGGAGCGATATCGTGGGAAGCGACATGGTGGGAACAATTCGATGTGGGGGCATCAATGACTTATTTGTAGTGATCAATGTCTTTTTTAGTAAGATCTAAATCTTTGGCAAGTAATTAAGGCGTACCTTCTCGTTTTCATGATATGATATTAAAAACGAAGACCACTCCTCCATAGGGGGGTCTGTAGACGACGATGGTAGGGATACTTCTGCTTCAAAAACAGTATCCACTTCATATTTGCTCGGAATCACCATCATCTCGTGATCCTTGAGAGACATTGTTGACTGCATTGTGAATAGCGGTTTATTAAGCAATACCGACTGTTAGAAATATTATATTATACTATAGATTGTTGTAAATCTTGAAAGCACATCCAATCATCCAATACGTTTATATTTTGAGTTTATATATTTACTCACAAAAATGGCATGTGTCAGTCGTGTCTGATTTTTCGAGGTATCACTTTATTTTTGACCAGTCCTTGCTGATTTGCTGATCAACAGAATTCTTTTTTTTTCCTGACACTCAAATACTGATCCTGTGTGTGGCTTTTGGCCGACCGCTCTCGCTCACTCACTTATGAAGCCGAATGCTAATATTCCAACCCTCTGTGATGATAACAACTTAAATCCGATAAGCATAAAAATCTCTACTGGAACTGTGCTCCTGGAGACCAATCAGTTGCAAACTTTAAACTCGACCACAGAATTAATATAGTACTCGACGTAAAACCTACTTTTAACCAAATTTCCAGGTCGAGATCGCGGCAAAGCTCCATCCGAAACTAATTCTCAATATCTGTGTGAGCCAGAACATTCAAAACGACTAATGTAACTCGAAATGGAAGTTATCTCAGCAAATAGGGTGATTTCAAACACAGTGGTACAGGAATGCAATCAGAGATCTGAATGTGTCAGTTAGAACAAAAAACGGCATACTTAATAAAAAAAACTATCATCATAATATTTATTTGAGACACAATAATATTTGAGATCGCATAGACTTATATTATTATATGTATTTAGAATTCCATAAATAAAGCAGCGAGATTGTAGAGAATAAGTCATCTCACATAAGACTGGGATGTCACACAAACATAAAAACATCGTGGTATTACTGAATAGTTTGTAATATTTTTTTTAATTATATTTTTTCGCTCTCTTTTTAAACTAGGTAGTTAAAAAGAGAACGAATTTATTCTAAAAAGAATCACACCGCCAGCACCAAACTACATAACACATAGACCAACGAGGCCCGATGCTACAGTAAATAAAGGGCAGGATACTTTGACTAGCTAGCAAAATTTAAAAAACATTTTGTGTATAAAGAAGCCACTAGTGGCGTGAAGTGACTCAGTGGAGAGATTCCCAATAGGGTCCCGCCTAAGTCCGATTCTGTCGTCTGCAAAAAGCGTCATGTGCCGACTGGCGAGCAATATCGGGCCGGGCAAACATTTGCGGATGCCAGTTGGTGTACAAGCCGGGATGAGTTCCAACGCCGCCGGTTTTCCGACGCCCAGACGAAAGAAAAATAAAATCAAAGTAAATTTTTAAATACTTTCCTGCTCTCTTGGAAATTGCATCAGTAAATAGTGTCAAAAGACGTACGGCCCGTTCCTTCCTTGCTCGCAACTGATCAAATTTTATTATTAGGCACTTATTTATGACTAGCTTTCCGCCCGCGGTTTCACCCGCGTTAAATGAGTTTCCCCGTGGAAATTAAGTACCGCGGTAAAAGTAGCCTATGTCCTATTCCTAACCTATATGAGTGCCAAGTTTCATCCCGATCCGTCCAATGGTCCAAGCGTGATTTGGCAACAAACATCCAAACATCCAAACTTTTGCATTTATAGTATTAGTGGGATAGGATATAATACTTTAAGATTTTCTATACAGATACAGGTTTCTTACATAAACTTCACCGGTAATGGTTTATATACGTAAAATATTATTTTTTTCTTTTTAATTAATATTTGAGATCTAATAAATGTTTAATAAATATTTTCTTAGAATACATACTTTATTCTTCTTGTGGTGTGGGTTGTAACAGTTGGAAGGTCGACCAAGCCAGTGAATGAACACGGAAGAAAATACATACACTTTAAAACAAGATTTGCTTTGATAGAAAGTATGTTCTTCGGTGGATGCCAGCTTATTTTAATAAGTATACTATATAACAAGAATAATGCATATTATAAAGTTTTTACGAGGCACATCCAAACAAGACAGTTTATTAAGAGTTTTCCTTTATTACTGTACAATAAACAATTTATACGGGACCCAACGACTTCTATGACCTTATTTTTTATCTAATAAAAATGTAATGTGTTTACATGTCCCCAATAAATGTAGTTATTTATGCTAATAAGAAAGTTTAGGACTCATTTTATTTTTACAGTCGAGATAAGGCTCAAATCGTAAAACTGTTTTAGATCGGTGCCCTCTACAGGTTCATTTATTTGTATTATTACGTAGGGAAAAATTACGACGTGTATCGTGTCGTGGTAAAGATAGAGTCGCACAAATAGTTTAAGTAATGTTGCCAAACTATCGATACGCCTATCGATAGTATCGAAAGCTGAATGAATGAATGAATGAAAGGAATGAAATATACTTTATTGGACATAGACAAAAACATACAGTATTTAAAACATACGGCATTATTGCTGAGGTAGCAATTTCTTCCAGGCAACCTGATAAGAACGATGAGGGTCGGTGCGCCTCACGGTGTGCCTATTCCAAGCATTTAACAACTATTCAATAAAATTTACCTAGTACATATATTAGCTGAGTAGTATTTATAATTGTTTTTATGAATAGTCCTTTTCTCTCAGTTTACTACCGATACATTTATCGATAGACATTCGATAGACGCTATCGATCAGCAACACTAGTGGAGAGAGAGAGAGTATTTAATATTTAATAATATTTTTTTCCATTTACATTTACGCAATTTTATGCAGGAATTGCATGTCCGGTTAAACTATTACAGCAAAACAAAAGAGAATCTGTGTGGAAGCGCACGGCACGCTAGCAACTTCGTGATTTCCGTTCTGTTGTTCCGACTTTCGGTACGGTCCACTTTCTAGTACTACCCTAAACGTTCTGATATTCAAGTGCCTACAAATATTAATTCTTGTCTAAGTGAGTACATACCACAAAAGAATTTCCCGTTATATTATTATCTAATAGCGTAGGCGTCTGCTACGACGTAGAACGCGTAGCAATTTGCTACGATATTTTCGGCAGTGTAGGCAATATTATCATTCTTTTTATTTTTCGATGCTGAGTGGCAAGTGTAACAACAAGTCACATATTATGTCCAATACCTAACTAGCGAAGCATACGCTACCTGTACAGATACCTGTAGTAGGGACTTTCTCATGTGTAGATTATCGACGTCTATTTCAGCTCATTTAAATTTCAGCCCGTTTGTGGGAGGAAAAAGATATATTAGCAATATAATGCACATATTATGTTTCATAATTTAATTTTTGCGATTTTTGTTTCATTTCTGGGATTCGAACCCAGAAGCTCCGGTACGACATTCGAACGTTCTACCACTAGATTAGGAAGGCTGTTTGACGTTCAATAATAGAAACCATTTTTAATGGAAAACGTGATTCGTGTTTCATTCATCTTATACGCCCATTTTCGCACCACTTTTCAAGTTATCAGAAACAAAAACGCTTAAGTAATGATTCCCTAAACAGCTCCGCAGGCTAAAATCTGGCAACATTTTCCATCGCCGCGCCCAATAGGTAAACTGACGCACCATTTACATTTACATAAACAATAAAAACAGGGTGTTCCGACTCCATTCGCTCGTGATGAAGGCGTCACCGAGCGCCTCACTCAGTATTGGATCTGTTAACGGCCGTATAATGGCGTTTTTATGATGCCGCCGCTTTTTAGATGCCTATTGTTTTTCCACCTGATTTATGCGGAACCTTAAACCCGACGAAGAAATGTTTTAAAGATGCAATGTCTTTTTTTTGCAAAACGTTTGATATTTGCTCAAGTAAACCAAATCAGGTGTTTAACGGACATCGTTATCTAACAGCCTCCGTGGCAGAGTGGTCGAGATTTCGACGCCTATTACGGAGGTTACGGGTTCGATTCCCGCATTCCGGACCCAAGGCACCCCTGGAAGATACCCCTGGGGGTATCACACCGTCAGACAAAAATCTCTTTGTGAGACTTTCCCCAGTTTGGTTAGGACATTGTAGGCTGAATCACCTGAGTGTCTGAAAAGTAAAGATGATTCCGTGCTTTGAAAGGCACGTTAAGCCGTTGGTCCCGTACTATCTAGTCGTTACACAAGCCTTTGGCGGCTCTATAACACTGACACCAGGGTTTGTGAGGTCGCTTGTCGACCTTACAAGTACTTACAACCCACACGATAAAAAAAGAAGACATCGTTATCTCTTAAGTCATCTAATTGCACATTCATTCGATCTTTCCTTTAAACTTTCCCCAGTTTGGTTAGTATGTTATGTTGCATGCTGAATCACCACATTGTCCGAAAAAAAAGATGATTCTGTGCTTCAGATGGCACGTTAAGCACTTGGTCCTGGCTGCTACTCTTTGTCGCCCGTTACAGGAGTATATACAGGAGTAGTCGTCGTAACACGAGTCATATCAGTGGCGTTTGGCCTTCGATCACAGAAATTCTGTGATCGAAGTGTTTGGCGGCGCGGCTCTTTAGCACTGACACCAGTGTTTTTAAGGTCAGTGACCGACCTTACAATTTACACGATGATGTAGAAGAAGAAAACCTAACATGTTGTGTAATGTAGTCCAAATACAGTTTATGCGTCTAGGATAAAATTAAGTACAGATAGCAATTTTTTTGCATAATAGTTTTGCATTTTTGCAAAGTTGCATAATAACGCGTTTTGAAATAGTGAAGGTTTTTTTTGGAGGACACAGATCACACATTACCTATTTATAAATTTGTGCATTTATTAAAGTTATAAAAAAGGAAAAAATTTATTATATACAAACAAGAAAACGAATACAAACACAAACATAAATATAAACAGAAAACAAAGAAAAAAAAAAAACAAGCCTTAAATATCTAACAAACCTCTCCGAACCGTTCCCGGAGCAAAGCTTCCCAGAATGCTCGCCGCGTTGCCACGCTGGACTGCCAGGGACAAGCTTTGCGCCAGAAACGACCCGGAGCGGGGGTCGCCACCTCGTTATAAAATGAATTAAGTAGAGTAGAATATAAGTATTACTACCATTTCGTATTTCTGAATATTTTAATTTCACAACTATTCAATTTTAAATAGTAAAACATGCTTTTCTATAACACCCAGTTTCAAAGTAATAAATACATTACTCGTAACTGGCACACTTTCCTATAGCTTGGACGTAAACACGAGCAGCTAGGTGTATGTATGTATATAAGTGGCTAGGTAAAAAGGCACTAAAAGGCGCATCTTCAAGGAACTAACTAGGTATTAACTCGGTTTATGGCCTCTTAAAACTTGAATGCGGGTTTTACTATCATATTCAGTTTTCCAGCACTTTCCTGCAAAAGTAGCAAGAATCATAATGTAGTTTCCAGTTTCTGAATTTTCATATACCAACTTTCAAGACTAGTCGACACGAAATTCTAGAAATATAACTATTTGTATAAAGTGTGTCACGTACTTTTATTTAATAATTTAGTTCATTTAGTAAGTAACAAGGATAACCAAAACAGCTAATGAAAATATCCTTCAAACATCTTCTTGAACGGGAGTCGAACCCGCAATAACGCAGAAGACAACGCACGCCGCAGAAGAAGAAGAAACAAATGTGTCAATCATATACAATATTAACGATATTTTTAAATACGCGTTTGCATGATAGGTGACTGCAAAAAGAGCACAATAAATTCGCCATTTTGTTATTTAAATAAACACTTTACCGCAAAAACATTCAGTTCATTTGTTAATTCGTCGCTGCACCGCAACAAACAAAATAATAATATTTCGCGTAATTTTCGCGTCCAGTTTAACAATAAAATTTGCAGGCCGTTGACGGTGGATGGGAAATTGTAAAAATAAATATTGGATATACGCTGGGCAAACATAAAAATTTCTCGCTGAAATAAATTACACGAAATTGCTGAAAATTGTCGCTTGAATTTGGCAAACGGAATAAATGATTGAATTCGATGACCGATGATGCTTCGCCATTTCATTGGAATGCATTTGGAACGCTGGGTTAGTAAACAGTAATTGCATTTTTGCTTTTCAGTTCTTTTTTACGTGAACAGGCATATTACTCTTTTGAGTATTTCGCTGACCGCATAGATTTAACTAATTCAAAGGACTACTCGAGTATAATTTTGCAAACAAGTAAACAATTTAGTTTATTAGCAATAATATTTAATAGAATAATGAAACAGATATTATAACACCTACGTTTCTTAACATTAGTATAATAACACAAAATGATAAAAGCTTACTTAATAAAATTTGAGGTGGAATGAGGAAATTTTGATGAAAAATGACAAAACCGAACCGAACCGGGTTGATTCGAAATTTGAAAATAAATGATGAGACTGCCAGTACTTAAAAGCACTGAATTATCAGAAACAAAATAGCAGAAGAAGGTAGGATAGCAGTACTGCTACAACCTTTTCTACACAAATCACCTTATTTTCACCTAAAAGACGTATCCCCAAAAGTTTTATATTGTTTAGCTCTTTTTTAGTTTTCCTAACTCGACCTCCATAAACATGTTAGCCGGCGGCGGCCCGTACGCCAATAGCTCACTATCCAAACTTTGTGCAAATAGACATACTAACAAACTGGCAACTTTCTACTCAGGTTCAAAAAATAGATTTGTATTGTGTTCCTACTGAACTCTCAGCTGAGGTCTCTCCAAACTTATCGATGCATAAATCATTCCCTATTTCCATCTAAAGATTTATATCGATCTGAGAGAGACGTCTTTCCAACGAATTAATGATGGCCCCGTAGCCTAGTTGGTGGTAATACGCCTGCCAACGAAGCACAGGGTCGCGGGTTGTAATCCCGCCCTGGGCAAACATTCGTGTGATGAGCACTTGTGTTTGCCTTGTGTCTGGATGTTATTTATTTATATGTATGTATTTATCTATTTAAGTAATGTATGTATGTACTTATATCAGCTGTCTGATACCCATCATAGTACAAGCTTTGCTTAGTTTGGGATCAGATGGCCGTGTGTTAGATGTCTCCACATATTTTATTTAAAACTATCGTACAGTTAAAACTTGTATAAATAAATAAAAAAGTGTAATGAAAATTACACTTGGACTGAACTATATGCTGTTTATTTTTTCTTATTGGTAGAAAGCTTGTGTGTGTTCGTAACCCCGTAGCCCGTAGCAATTTCATAGCGTAGTATGGTAAACGCTACAAAAACGCTCCTACTTCCAATTCAGTACAAGTTCGTGAAACAGACTATGACAAAGTAAACGAAAATAAACTTAGAGTTAGCTGTTCATTTTGCAAACTGGATATTATGCAAATTGGACATTTTTTCACCACTGGACATTTTGCACCTAAACCACCTAGTTATGCCTACAGCCTGAAGGGTAAGCCTAGTCAATGAGCATAGTCCAAACCTGTTTATAATAGCAGTTTCGACACAACCCTTATCTTTTGTTCAGTTAGCTAACAAAAAAGGGTTTGGAACTTTATGTGTTTAGAAATGTACTGGAAAGTCTAGCTATATTGTGAAATATTTATTACTTATAATTTTTTGTTATTGGCTTTAAATAACTCAAATAAATAAAATTCTTAAGAAAATAAAACTACGTAAAAAACAGAATCAGAAAAAAAATATACCTAATAAAGAAAATTCTACTTAGTACATATTTTTGCACTTATTCTGCACTTCTCTTTAGAGAAAATCAAACATTTTGTAAACAAAATATTTGAATTACAGAACGAAGTGGAAGACATAAATATTGGAACTCTACTACTATCCTTAGAAGATGTTACCAGCAGCTACGAGCTGGTGGAGATATCGGACTCGGACGACGACGACGAACTCAAGGATACTTGCGGGATTCATATCTTAGTGCGGGATTGGATTCCCTACCTCCAACCCAACAGACCCCATCAACCCGGCAAAACCCACCGACCCCACCAATCTGACAGACCCTATCGACCCGACAGTACCCACCGACACCACCAACCCGGCAGACCCCACCAACTTGACAAACTCCACCAACACGACCGACCCCACCAACCCAACCGGGACCACCAAACTGCCTGACTCCACTAACCCAACCAACCCCACCAACCCGACAAACTTCAGCAACCCGACTGACTCCATCAACCCGACAAACTTCAGCAACCCGACTGACTCCATCAACCCGATCAACCCTACAATCCGATAAAAACCCTATAAATCCGCCCGACTCCATAAACCCGACAGAAATTACCAACACGACCGACCCCACGAACCCTACAATTAATTTAAAAACGTGTTATGTTAAAAAATATTTTTTACTTTAATAATTTTACATTATAAAGTTGGTGTTGTAACCTATACATAAGGTAGGGAAG
The DNA here is from genome assembly GCA_951230895.1 of Carpatolechia fugitivella. NCBI lineage: Eukaryota > Metazoa > Arthropoda > Insecta > Lepidoptera > Gelechiidae > Carpatolechia > Carpatolechia fugitivella. The sequence continues at coordinate 5,783,247 of OX579651.1, forward strand.
GTAGATTATGCTGCTACTTTCAGTTTGACCAATGTATTCGACTTTTAGTGTTAAAATGAAGTGATGCTCCAAACTTCCAGGTGTCGTGTCGGAGCCGTGCAACAACAAAACTACAAAGTCGGAAACAAAGGCGCTCTAACCAGACACCGAGACCACCGCTCTCAAAACTTGTCAAAATGTAGTTTTCTTCACGGGACGAAGTTTTTTAATTTAAACCCGCTCCTGCCAGATACAACATTGCAAGCTACATTGTTGTACAGTGCCACTTAACTTTTGGAACAGCAGTGCAATGCTATGCAACATTGATTGTTTCATTTTTATATATCGCATTTATTTTACATAAAACGAACGAAGTCTAGTCAGTCGTGTTACTGTTTAGTCCAACAGATAACAAAGTATAGTAGAGGTACAATATTTAACATACCTCTACTACTTAGTACTAAACGATCAGTTGCGTTTTAGACAAGATATGTTAGTAATAAAGTTATGGTTAACGTGATGAACTACCTATGTAGTTCAATAAGCAAGCCTGCACGGTAGCATGCGAGCGTATATAGGGGGGGGGGGTCACATCTTGCCTCTTGCTTGGGGGGTCAAGGGGGTCATGACCCACCCCCCAAGCAAGAGGCAAGATGTGACTCTGACTATCTGGTCAATTCTTCTAAATAAACCACGTTGAATTATGTCAATACGCCATTTAGCTTATACTCCGGAAGTAGAATCATTCATTCATTCGTTATACTTAGAAACATGTGACTGGTACTCCTTACCCTGAAGCTAACATCCTGCATTGGTTTCATTTGTGTATCTTATGAGATAAATTTGAATGAAAAACCCGACCATTCAAAGTAATTTTTTTCATGGTTCTTCCAGGGTGCGGAGACACAATGGTGTCGATTCGGCATACGCCCAACTAAACTAAACTAAAATTTATGCTGTCATTTTCTAATTGAAAAGGGACCGAAGATCATCGGTTTTTTCACTGCGTAGTACCTAATCAAAATGTTTCTTACGAGGTGGATATTCTACTTCCGGAGCTTAAGCCTTACTTAAGTTTTTGTGGCTAGAGGATCTGAGGATAACCGACCGGAAACGTGTCCACGTCCACCGCTTTTCGCGGATTGATCTCTCGATACCCAGAACACAAAAAATTCCAGCTCGATGCCCGCGTCATAACTTTAGGTGACAACGAGACGACAATATTTGATATGCAAGAAGTCGTTAAAATTACTAGGTACCGTTTCGGAGATCGAGAGACCAGCATACATTATTGGTACCATGACCCCCTCCCAAAAATTGATGCTGTATACGCCACTGGGGGGGGGCTCTCCTCTGAACATCACTAATACCTATGCGTTAAATTGAAACATAAGTAATATAAGTTGTTTAATTAGATATTAACTAAATAACTGAATAATTAATTAACAGATAGGTAAGAATTTGAAGATATTTTCTTGTTTCATGCCTGTTAGAGCTCGTTTTTTTCGTAAACAAGTATAAGTTTTTAATCTTTTTTTTTTTAATTACATTTTTGTCGATTGTTAAAAATCTTAATTTCACTGCCCTATTTACTACGTACCTATATAATATAGCTATACCTATCCAAATTAAATAAAAAAAATAAAGTTTAAAACTTCTGAAACTAAAGCCGTGTCTCCTGCGAATGTTTTGGTCTACACACTACACAAATCAGTCTACACATACTCAAAAACAAATGTTTCAAACGACGTCTCCTGCCTGAGCAGGGAAACGTCCGAAACATTTCTGAAAATGTTTCGGACGTTTCAAAAAGTTTGGGGCGCATTTCGAATCAGACTTTCAGCGCTATCAGCGATCAGAAAAGCAAAAAAATGTATGGCTGACTGACAGTGATTCGGAACCCGATTATGGGTAATTTAATCGATTTCAGCGCGTCTCGGAACGCAATCTTTGCAATCAAGATTTCTGAACGAATGTTTTCCAAAACCAGAGACATTTAATTTTTTGTAATGTTTTATCTTCATTTAGTGTAAGTAATGATATTAAAATTTAATTCTCTTCTTATAATTGCTTATGTCCTATTTATGCATGCATTAATTATTTACCTACCTAACTATCATTCAAAATTATTTCGTTTTTCTTTTGTCATTTAATATTTTTAGTTTCCCTACCTTTTAAACTTGACACTGGCACAAAGTTAACTAGTGCCACGAACAAAAAAAAAACACGCATTTTTTTTTGTGTAGATGTTTTCTGTGTATTGTGTAGACCTCACCAAGTGTAGACCAAAACATAGCAGGAGACACGACACTTTGTATTTGGCGCGTTTCAGTCCGAAAATTACGAACGAAAATTGAGTTGCTTGAAATTAATTTCTGTACGAAACTATAAATGTCAAGTTTGACAAGTTGACTGACATTTACCATTTACTTGACATGTGGAGATTATGTGCGTGTATATATTTTCTACGATTTTTTAGTAATTTTGGTTATAATAAAGAGATTTTGACTTAAAACATAACAGTGAAATTAACTGCAGTGTCCCTACTAATTCACGACGACATAATTCATCAATTCTGACCAGAAATTAGGTTAGTATGTGGACTATTTCTCTTACGTACTTCTGTTTGTAATTGGCATGACTTTGAGTCGTATTCAGTGGTTTTCTCGTGTGTTTTTTAGTAAAATGAGTTCATCCGTGTTGACCCCAGCTGGCGTCCGAGGTATGCAAGTGCTGGATCGTGAGAAATTCTTGCGTAACGTGCAAGTTCCAATACTGAAGGTTACCGAAGAGAAATTGGCGAAAGTGACTCGAATATGCAAGCCCTACTTCTTGAAACTCGAAACCTTCAAGCCAGTGCAGAACCTAGATGAAGAAACATACAAGAAATGCATCCATCTCAACCCAGATAAGGTGGCAAAGTGGACGGATATAGCTGAAGAAGATAGAACATGTCTCAGTGATCAAGGTATTGAAGAATCTAATTTTCAATTAAAGAAAGTTCAGTTTACTTACGAGAACTGGAAATTTGATGATATTTTCAAGGCTGTCTTACCAGAAAATGATGAAATTGTGAGTAGTTTTTCTCAAATTGGCCATATTATTCACCTTAACTTAAGAGAACATTTATTAGACTATCGTACACTAATTGGTCAGGTATTACTGGACAAAATCAAGACTTGTCGCACAGTGGTCAACAAAAGCAATATCATTGACAACACTTACCGAAATTTTAGCATGGATGTCATTGCAGGAGAACAAGACTTTTTAGTCACAGTCAAAGAGAACCGCTGCAATTTCCAGTTTGATTTCTCAAAAGTTTACTGGAATCCACGCCTTGGTAAAGAACATGAAAGGATATTGAGCTTTCTAAAACCAGGAGATGTATTGTTTGATGTTTTCTGTGGAGTCGGACCATTTTCTATACCAGCAGCAAAGAGAAAATGCAATGTATTTGCAAATGATCTTAACCCTGATTCTTATAAATGGTTGAACCATAATGCTAAGAGCAACAAAGTTAGTATGGATCTTTTTAAGTCTTTCAATCTTGATGGGAAAGATTTTATTCTCAACAATTTTAGGGATTATATCATTGAATTTTGCAAAGGTAATGAAAAGTTGGAAGAGACATCAAGGATACATGTTACTATGAATCTACCAGCAATGGCAGTAGAATTTTTGAAATACTTTAATGGTTTAATTGAAGATGAACATTTAATTTCTAAACTGGACAAGGAAATATTAGTTTATGTATATTGTTTTGCAATAGGAGAAGACCCTTCAACCGTGGCTAAGAATATGGTAATTGATCATATAGGCAAGGACATATCCTCAGATATAACAGATGTGTTTGATGTAAGAAATGTGTCTCCAAAGAAGGAAATGATGCGTGTGACTTTTAAGCTAACAAAAAATGTTTTGTACTGTGAAAAAGGTGATAACAGTGAACCCCCTACTAAAAAGAAGTGTCAGTTATCAGAAAATTTTAGTAAAGAAGTGAAAACGCTGTGAATTACTTTTAAGTACTAATACAATACATGTTATGTTTTTGTTTTATATAAAATCATTTTTTAATTTTGAAACAATCCTACTTCTGTGTCTGTATTTATGATTATGTACAATATGTAGATATACCCATATATATATATATATGTCGCAGTAAGATAGTTGTAACCATAATAATTATGATCATATCACTAGGGACTCATATAGGGGAATCATATACCGTATGATAGTCATTATGAAAGCTCTTAATTACTATCTTACTGATATGATCATATCACTGAAATAGTTATTATCGATCAAATAATTGTACGAAGCAGTCCATTATTATAAATAAATGGATAAAGTATGCACAGTAAGCAGCATCAAGCTACACACCGGGGTATCTCGCGCGTTGGTAATAACGTCTGCTTTGCAATAAAAATGAATTATATGAATTTCGAAAAAATGAAAAGTTCAAGGTGGCGGCCAACTATTTTGTTTATGTATATATTTTGGTAAAACTTGGTTTGACATACTATTTTTGCATAAAAACAACAACGCAATGTTAAACAAAAATAATGTGTTGTAGTACCGACATTGACTACTTAGCGCTTCATGGCCAGCCGATCGAGAGAGTCGCGGAGTACGTCTACTTGGGTCAAACTCTGAGTCTCAAGAAGAGCGGACAAGATCGAGAACTAAAGCGTCGCATCCAACTGGGATGGGGAGCTTTCGGCAAGCACGTACTCAAGGCGAAGCGGGTCCCTCTTAACCTCAAACGTCACATGTTCGAGCAATGTATTCTCCCTGTGATGGTATATGGAGCCGAAACTTGGTCGCTCACCAAACAACTGATACACCGATTGCAAGTTACTCAAAGGGCTATGGAGAGAGCTATTTTTGGCATAACGCTTCGCGATCAGGTACGGAATACCGAAATCCGCAGAAGAACCGACATAGCAGAAATAATAACTAAAAGAAAGTGGACATGGGCAGGCCACATATGTCGTAGGTCTGACGGTAGGTGGGGGAGGAAAGTGCTGGAGTGGAGACCACGGACTGGGCGGAGAAATGTGGGAAAGCAGCCCGCGAGATGGACTGACGATCTGACGCGAGTTGCAGGGAGAGACTGGATGCGGAAAGCACATGACCGCACAATGTGGAAAAATATGGAAGAGACCAGAAGAGACGTATACTCAGCATTGTGTAGAAAAAGGTTGAAGAAGAAGAAGAGAAGTATGTCAAACCAAGTTTTATCACAATCGGTCCACAAGCAAAAAATTTGGCCTACCGACATCTCGAATTTTTGTAAATTTTAACATTGCGTTGTTGTTTGTATGCCAAAATAGTTAGTATGTGAAACCAAGATTTATCAAAATCGGTCCATAAGCAAAGAAGTTGGCCGCCATCTTAATTTTTCTATTTTTCATAGCTCACATGCTACCGACGAGCGTGCACGAAGAGGTTGATGAATGTGAATGAAGCGAAAGAAGTATGTCTGGATCGTAGCAAGTGGAAGGAAGTGGTCTCTGCCTACCCCTCCGGGAAAAAGGCGTGACTTTATGTATGTATGTACATGCTACACATTTTTATTGCGACATTAATTTATTACCAACGCGTGAGTTACAGATCGCGCCAAACTTCTAGTCCGCTCTGAAGTTGCTTCGCGCATTGCGCGTTGTCGCTTTTACCTATATTTTGTGCTGTGTTCAGAGCGGACTAGAAGTTTGGCGAGATCTATACCCTGAAGTGCTGAGTGTGTGTCCTGTTTACTGTACCTACTTTATACATTTTTTTATAATAATGGAATGTTTCGTACAATAATTTGATCTATAATAACATTTCATTGGATTAGTTTAGTGAAACCATCATATCCCTAGTAAGATAGTTATAGACAGCTTCCATATGAATATCATCCGGTATATGATCATATCACTACTAGGGATGATGATATTACGGCTATAACTATCTTACGGGGACATATTTTCAAATATCTTGCTTCGATCCTACGAAATCGAACAATGTATAGGGCAACAAGTCCTAGTTAGGACAGTGTGTAGGGAATGAGGATATCCAATTTAGGACGTAGGATCGGAAGGTGTAGAGCGGGTTTAAGGCTTCAAAGTTGATGGTTAGAAAGAGAGGTCCAATGTGAGAGGTCTAAGGTAATGTGACGTCATATTACACGAGGGCCATACATCCGCCGTAGAAAATATTTTTTTTGTAAGAGGGACATACACCTATATATTTGTTTAATAAAGTTTGTTTTTAGATCAATTTCGATTTTGTTTTGTTTGACTGTCATTATCCTATTTTTGTATAATTTGAAACGAACTATAAAAAAAAACAATATATTTTATGCATATTTCCTATAAGTAGGTAAATACAATACAGGGTAGAATTTTTGTCAATCATACTTCGTAAATTATGTATTAGTACCTACCTTTAACATTTATTTAAAACGGAAACACTCACGTAATCACGTATCGTTCAATAATAAAATACCTTTAACATTTGTTTATGTTTTTATTATTCAGAAACATTAATGGTTTTTTCTCATCGTTAGATATATATGAATAAGACTAGTGTTTAAACTAATACCTTAAACAATACGATAAATACTTAGTTGTAACAAAAAACAACTATATTTTATAAATCTTATACATTAGGTATAGTTATCAATATGGTATATATACCACAAATAAGATTTAATGACAGATAAGATAATATAACTTTCAAATGACATTTAAATTTAATCATTTATTTATCGGTACCTGTTCACGACTATAGAAAAAATTATCAAAGTAATTGGTCCCCATCATCATACTATCTCCCTGCAAAATTAGACAACTTGCAACTATTCTATGCGATAAAAAGCATAGGCTTTAAACGCGATGGCGCGACACACTAGAGGCATTCGAACGACAATGGAGCAGTGTCCCACCACCAGTGGAAGATGAAGGGGGAGGCCTTTCCCAGCAGTGCTTAAAAAAGGGTTCAATTGCTAGATTTCCTATAATATTTTTGGATCATAGTCCAAAGCAGATCAACATTATGTAAATGTTGCATATTATAATAGAAATTGCCACTTCCTGTTAATATTTTGCATAATGTATGAAAAATAATAAAATATGTAAAAGGCACCACTACATACTTGTTTAATGCGTTACTGTAACTAACAGGATTATAGAAGTGTTTATTGTTTCCTGCAATTTATTCGGTTTCGCTTTATTTGTTACAAGGCAATTTTATCTCTACTTTAGACTTAGTGCTTATTTAACTCACAACAGAGCAACACAGGTAATACAATATATAACAATACATTAAAATAAACAAGCAAGAAGTTAAAACAAAACACATAATAAATACTTACTTATTGAAATGATTAGAAAACGACAGCAAACAAGACAATGATCTATGAGTAAGATATTGCGATAGTGATATTTTGAACAATAAATTATTTTTATTGTTTCAGATTGAAGCTATGCCACACGACTTAGAAACGGTGAAAGCTGGATTACCAGACTACACAGACGTTTTGGAAGAAACCGAACAGGTATTTCTAAATTTAATTTTCAATGCACCTTGCTCGAAATTTGAACTTACGACGGCAGCAGTAAACTGTACTACAGTACCTAACCATTACATTTTTTATTTTATTTCTGCAAGTTCTAACAGATATTTTTTTTTTATATATTGTATGGGTTTGCTCTTGACCCCGATCCAGCCCGAGAGCAGGGATGGGATCTACGATGTAGCGAGCTTACCCAGAAGGAGCCTATTCACTCTGGCTTTAAAGAGACTCGGATTATATGTGCTCGGAAATACAGACGCCGGCAGGAGATTCCACTCCTTTGCGGTACGCATTATAAAAGATTTTGAGAAGCGTTTGGTGCGCAAGCGAGGATTAGACACCAAGAAAGGATGGTAACCTGCCGTGCGTCTGGACGTCCGATGGAAGAAGGGGGAAGGCGGAATGAGTTCATGCAACTCTTGAGCACACTCCCCGAAGTACAGCCTGTAAAATACTGATAAGCAGGCAACCTTGCGACGATGAGCCAAGCTGTGAAGCTTAGCTTCCACCAGTTTTTTGTCGCCTATGATTCTCTTGGCTCTGCGTTCCACCGAGTCCAGTGCAGCAAGTTGGTATTTGGCCGAGCCGTCCCAAAGGTGACAGCAATACTCCATGCAAGATCGGCCTTGGGCTTTGTACAGAGTTAGAAGCTGTCCATATATTTTCAGCCAGGAACATTCTTCTTCTTTGCCTGGCCCTTTCCCATTTTATTTGGGGTCGGCCCTCCGTATCATGCGTCTCCAGGCAGCTCGGTCCTGGGTCGTCTCTTTGTTGACTTGGGCTTCTTTGAGGTTCTTATTTACTACGGACATTGATGTGATTCGTAGAGCCAGGAACTATCGAATATTTTTTTTTTCTTATAGCAACCGTCTACCCATTATTGGGGACATTTTGCCAGCGTCGTCGGGTAATATAATTTATAGTACAATATAATGCAGATAATGTAATTTACAAAGAAATATTATGGTGTTTTAAATATATACAAAGACTTTTTATATATAATTTATTAGAAGGGTCAACATACATTCTTAAATCTTATTTATTTTTGCGTCACTGAGAAATAGGGTAATGAAACTGGACTTTCGTTAGCTAGTTTTTATTATTTTCAGCACCCATGATTTAAGTGTAATTTCGCGTGTAATAAGTGTCATTTCGCGTGTGCCATGTTCAAACGTCAATCATTCGTAAGTACCAAAATAAGAAATTGTCCGTCACTGAGGGAATTTATAGCTTACAAGACAGAAGGAGCAGCACACACGACGACACGTCGTCGTGAAGAACATTTTAGATCTTGTCGTTCAGCGAACTTTATACAAATGTGTACCTATATATTTTTATTTCATCTATTCTCCTTACAATAAGCTAAATTGTATTAACTGGAACTGTATTATACAGGGTGTAAGTGACAGATCTCCACAAAATTAAAGGGTACATCCCGCCCATGATTCTGGATCATATTTCAATGTTATTTTACGCGAAAAATATTTTTTCGTAATATTTTTTTTAATTTGATTACGAGTAGGTAGATACATTAGTTAAACATAAAATACAATTTCTATACACAGCATCACTTAATTACATTTAAAAAACGCTATAATTAAGAAAACAAATGTATTATAAATTACGATACACCGGCGTTCATTAACCTTACAGCACAATGACAAATAAATCTATAATAATTAAATAAGTAAATAATTTATTCGTCATTGTTACAGCAAGTCGGCCACTTGCTGCGCGTATGCGTTGTTCATTGCGTTGGAGCAGATAAAATAAACCCGTTTTCCTTACATAGTTACCTTAATCTTCCTGAAAGTTTGTTTTAGCATGATAGTAGGTACTAAATGCACTGTATCAATTTGTAGAGAGTGAAGACCTGTCATTTACATTCTGTATGTTGATCAAATGTTCTGTAGTCGATGAACTGGCGAAGTTCAGACCAACAACGATCTGTTACCTACTTTAAATGTAAATTATTTTCTGCTCACGCTATACGTACGATAGCATTATTATGCAATCTTAAAGACACGCCATTAGCAATAATTAAAATTTGTAAAGATACCATAACTAATATCAAAGTAACGAACCGTAATTAAAATTAATTATTCTAACGTCTCTTAACATAACATCACTAGATTTCAAGATTATATGAATAGAATATACTCTATTGCACATGCAAAAGAACAGCAGAAACATGCGATAGGATAGTGAACTGTAATAGGCAGCTATTTTTCAAATCCAATACAACTTGTCAATCAATCAGCCTATTGCAGTCCATTGCTGGACGTAGGCCTCCCCAAGGGCACGCCAAAGCGCATGATCACCCGCTTTCCTCATCCAGCCACCACCAGCGACCTTCTTCAGGTCATCAGTCCACCTGGCAGAAGGGCGTCCCACACTGCGTTTCCTGAGACGTGGTTTTACATTCGAGAACCCGTCTGCTCCGACGCTCCTACAACTTGACTAACTATTAAATATTTTTTAGATACTTACACAATGCTTCAAAAAATTCCAAATAGAAGAAGTATTCTTATCGTTCAATGGAGGCAAAGATTGCACTCTGCTGCTGGACATAACTATAAACGTACTTCAAAAATTGACAAAGCGAAATGACGTGGCCTTAGACTTAAAAATAGTTTACATCAGAAACAATGGACCCTTCAATGAGATAGAACATTTTGTAAAAGAAATAGAAAAACATTACAATGTGAAGCTGATCGTTACTGAAGGAGAGATAAAGGATACATTACACCGAATTTTAGAGCAGGACAAAAGATTGAAGGCGTGTCTGATGGGAACGAGAAAGACGGATCCTTACAGCGAGTATTTAAAACCTATGCAGGTACTTATATGTGTATTATATTTTGTTCCGCGAGTTATACCAATCTATTATATTTATCTTGTTTTATAGCAGTAAACAACAACTACTTCTAAACAGAGACAGAGCGATATAAACAAGACAGATATACTTGTATATCCTACGAGTATATACATTTCTATTCATCAATTGTCCTAATTGTTCATTTCCGACCTGTCACAAGTTTCATACATTATAACAACAACATGATTCTCTGTTATGTTTTAAATATCACAATTTCAGTCACTCTGTTTAATAGACACTAGGTATGGAATGGAATTGAAGCAGTTATTTATTTTATTTTTAGAAAACAGATGCTGGATGGCCTCAAGCCGTGAGAGTTTCACCTTTATTGAACTGGTCTTACCATCAGATATGGAGCTACATCCTCAAGCGAAAAGTGCCTTATTGCAGCCTTTACGATATTGGGTAAGAAACATGATAATATTAACAATTAATGCGAAAATTGTTTTCATTCGAGACTAGCAGATTCTGATATCAGCAAATATAATGACATCAAAAGTGGGATACCTTATTAGATTAGAGAGATCACTTTTATGCTATTGTATTCATACTTGCAAAATAAACATTTACCTATTTTATTTTTAGATACACTTCAATAGGAAGTATACATAACACGTCGCCTAATCCCTACTTGCAATACGAAACCGATGAAGGTAGTGTTGCGTACCGCTCCGCTTGGTGCCTTACCGACGGCTCGTTAGAAAGGGCAGGCCGCGGCGTGCGCACTAAAGAAACCAGTAATGGACACGCAACGGAACTCATAACCAAAGCAAACGGAATTGAAAATGGTCATGTATAATGTTAACTACTTAGCTGAATTTTAGCGTAAAAGTTCTGTGATTCTGGCTACTTAATAAACTACTTAATTTTATTGTTTATACATGATCAGTAAATCAAAACTAACCGAGAGATTTTTACAAATCAGAAAATAAAAGTATGATAATGGCCCCGATTCGGGAAGTAAAGCGCTAATTCTAATTTTAAAATCCAGCTATCCTTTTCATTTTTATGATCAATGAAAGAAGAGGTGATGAATACAGATGAACAAATGATATTATTTTGAGTGAATGATAACCTAATATTAAAAGCAATAGGCATAGCTGTCAGATTAAAGATATTTTTATGTCGGATGTTTTACAGCTTGGCAAAAAAGAGTTTGGAGCGGTGACAGGTGGAACTAAATATTTAGTTTGCGGCCATTCATGCTGGGTTTCTTTTTATTATCCCATTGGTATGCCATATTGATTCTTATTCGTTAATTTTACAATATTTTATAAATTAAGTATTTTTTCCTTTTCTATTTGACTACGAGGTGGCCACAAGTGTGATAGAAGCGCCCTCATTTTTTTTCAAACTCTTTTTTCCCAAGCTGTACGTGCTCTCTAACCCTGCGTTCCGAGACCCGCTGAAATCGATTAAAGCACCCGTAATCGCGTACCGAATTACTGTCAGCAGGAAAAACCCATACGTTTTTTTTTGCTTTTCTGATCGCTGACGGCGCTGAAAGTCTGATTCGGAATGCGCCCTAAAATTGTGCAATTGATGCGTCCGGTTCAAATTCGATGTTTGACAGTTCCGATATTAGGATGGCCAATGGCCATCTCCTGTCCCTTTTTAATCTTTAAAAGGTGAAAAGGACTAACGAACTTTAATTAAGGATTAGAGCGTGACTGTGTGAATCGATACCAATGTATGTATACAAGTAAATCTTTAGTTAATATTACTTTGATACGTATAATTTATTTATTTATTTAGTTAAATGTTTATAGGTCACATTAATACAGGATTATTTTTAAACAACAAAAAAATATGAAATGGCAGTTATTAATACACGAATTATGCTCCAAATGCCTACTGGGTCGTTACATCGAGCCTCGTGACGGTGCATATCGATAAGTCGGGTACAGTCTGTACCAGGTATGCGAAGAAGCATTCAATACCGTAAAAGAGCGCCATTTTCATAACATTTTAACTGTACTTTATCTCCATAAAACTGTGGTATTTCATTAATGTGAAATGAAAATTAATATATTATGTACATACTCGTAAAATGATTATTTATTTTCAATTTGTTTTATGTAACTTTAAGGTCTCTTATTATTGCTATCTCACGATTGGTTGCGGTAGCACATTGTTTTGAAATAAATTTTATTTTGATTTATCTAAGTATTTTTCGTTTAAAAGTGTTAAAAGCTTTTAATGAACTACGCAATAACGATTCGACGGGCTATGACGATATAAATATACGAATACTCAACCAATGTGCAAAATACCTTTCGTTACCACTCTGTCACATATTTCCTTCGAGGTTAAAATATTCGATAATAAAACCAATATTTAAAAAGGGTGACAAGTCCAACATGAGCAATTACAGACCAATTGCTCTACTTTCCGTCCTCTCTAAATTATTTGAAAAAATTACATATAATAGGATATATAATTTTTGTACCTCTCAAAACATACTAAACCCGCAACAAATTGGCTTTAGAAAAAACTGTTCTACAGCACATGCTTGTTTCGACCTCATTAAAGTCACTGAATGCTTAAACGATCGCGCCCATGTAGTAGGTATTTTCTTGGACATGACAAAGGCTTTCGATTTTGTCTGCCACAAAACATTACTTATCAAACTTAGAAACTATGGAATCCGTGGTAAATGCTATGATTTAATAGAAGACTACCTAAAAAATAGATACCAATGTTGTGAAATTACTTATACTGATAAAATAAATAGATCGTATCATCATAAAACTTATAGGTCAACGAACCGAATTTTTAGCAGTGGCGTGCCACAAGGAAGTATTCTTGGCCCACTGTTATTCTTGCTATATATCAACGACCTCCCCGATATAACAATCCACAGGTGTATATTGTTTGCAGATGATACTACAGTATTAATCAAAACTAAAGATCTAAGTACATTAGAACACGAGACAAACGTGACTTTTGGTAAAATAATTGAGTGGCTTACAAAAAATAATTTAATCATTAACCTATCAAAAACGATAACAGTAAAGTTCCAAACATACCACAGTAGAGTTGTAAATTTGAATATCAAGTACAAGGATAACGTAATAGAACTTTTGGATGAGACTACATTTCTTGGCCTGAAAATTTACAAGTACTGTAATTGGAAATCAAATGTAGAAACTGTGTGCAATAAACTAGATAAACTCACTTACGTACTTTACAAACTAAGACAAGTTACTACAAAGGAAGCCGCTTTATTGGCTTATCACGGCCTTGTTTCATCAAACCTTAGATATGGTCTAATTCTATGGGGTGCTTCAGTGGATGCCGAGAAGGTTTTTATAGCACAAAAGAAATGTATACGAGCATTAGCAAAAGCACAGTTTCTAGATAGCTGTAGACCAATTTTTCAAGAATATAATATACTACCTCTTCCTAGTCTTTACTTATACGAAATGTGCGTGTTTGTTTACAGAAACTTGTCATTATTTATAAAAAGAAGTGCTAACAGAAACCAAAGATTAATGTATCAATACACTCTATTTGCTCCCAGATATGAATTAAGCGTGGCCAGAAAGAATGTATACTACATGGCAATAAATATCTATAATAAACTGCCTAGTATATATAAAAGCTATAATAATCACCTATTCAAGAAACATGTGCATGCATTTTTCATGACTAAATGTTATTACTCTATTAAATGTTTTCTTGATGACATTTAAATTTCTAATAATTTTAGATAATCTCACTTTGATACATTTACATCAATTAATTTTAATATTATTAGACAAATCTTGACCTATTATTTTAATAACGTATCTTCTGACTATAATAAAATTTAATGTATTTGTTTGTTTGTTGTCTGTTGTATTTATTCTACAAATGTTATGCATGAAACTTTAATGTTAATGTAAAATTGAATAAGTTATATTTATGATTTGATATTGTGTTTAATACTTCTATAAATGTTTCCATGCTTGTTTAAAAGCAGAGTATGCTGGATGTAATTATCTAAATAAGACTTATGTAAAAACCATATTCTTGAGAAATAAATATTCATTCATTTATTTATTCAACCTAACGGCTATATGTACAGGTTCTCGATTTCGTAAAAAAGAACAGTAATTTCACGTTTTATTTTGACTGTTATTTGGTTTTACATGTTTATTGAGAAACTCTTGGAATGCTGCCACATCTTCTGGCTTGTCATCTGAAATTAAAAATCAAATAAGAAGAATACAATAATTCGCAGACAAAAGTGGTCACCATTATCATCATCTTTTTACAAAAACATTACAGCTTATTGCTTAGAATTTTGCCCGCTCTAAACTTTTTTGTTATGAAACCTCTGCAAACATTCTAAAACTACTGATTTGCAGGAAATGAAGGACGATAGCCTAGAAGTTTAATACAATAGTCAGTCTGTGAGTTGAAGCAAATATGTGATAGATAGAATAAGCTCTACTTTAAAAAACTTAAAATGTAGTTACACTAGAATTGTCAAAATTTTCGGGTTTGTTACCACAGTTATATTTAATATTGTTACTTCGATATTTCGGAACGGTTGCACGCTCCATGGTCACGAGTAGACTGGTGTGGCGAGTGGACAGCTCCTAAGGACAGATATATCTGTCTACCCTCCTTCGGATGCGGCGACTACCCTCATTGTTCGACCCACTAGTATTGTCACTCACTTGTAACCGTGGTAACAAACCCGAAAATTGTGACAATTTTAGTGTAGTGAACAACCACGAAAATGTTAAAACATATATTAAATTAAAATGTAGTTGTTTTCTACTTACCGATTGCTGGCTCATTTTCAGTGCCCTCATCATCACTAGAGCTCTCATTTCCCGGGTGCTTCAAGTACATATCACTGATTTCTCTGCCGCCAGGAACTTCGTCTATAAGGTTCTTCTTGTCTATTACTGTGTCTTTTGATTCTGAAATAAAAATAAATTATTGTTTAAGAAAAAGTTCAGAAGCAGATTCGCACCTAAATAATTATCAACTCGGAAAAAAGTCGGGTGCCTCCGGCGCAGGCTGATGCACTACGAACTAGGCTACAGTGGTAGCTGAATAGTCATATTATTATATATTATTTGTTTACAGACAATACAATATACATTAGCTTTTAAACATACCAGATTTTCCTGCTTTTAATTCCTCTTCTTTTCTTTTTTGTTCTTCTAATTTCTCTGCGCGCATTTTGAGCCAATCCGCTTTGTATTCTCTAAAACAATATTGTCGGTAAGATTTAAGTTATTTTTTTAGGCACAATATAGAATAGTAAAATACTCTTTCTTCCGATTAGAATAATTAGTCTTTGAAGCTTACCTTTCGTATTCGTCTGCTGCATCATCAACTAGTTTGAAGAACTCATCAATACCCTGAAAAAATTGTATCAATTTATCATTATAAATTATAGTAGAGTTTTATTTAAATAACAATGTATGTAATTTATATTATATTTATCAAAAATTTTTCAATGTTTTTATTTTACTGCCCATACTACATATATAATACACCGTGAAATCGAATTGCATTGTTATTTAGTCACGCAGTTCCGTGACTATTTAAAACAAGCAACATTCTAAGCAAAATGTTTACCCCCTTCAATGACAAAATTATCACTAAAAGTCACTAAAAGAACGGAAGAAAAAGCTGTACTGGTGCATGCGCTTATAACTCGCGTCTGAAGCATACCCACTTACAGTACTAGGCGATAAATATTGCACATCGGACATTGGAGAGAGTTTGGTGCGAGAGAGATGACGTTCTACAGACACCAACACCCGATGTGCAATATTTATCGCCTAGAGTTTAGGCCCTAGACGACGCATGCGTTTAAACAAGTTGAAATAGACCTTTTTAGTCATCGTCATCATCATCTCATCCGGAAGACGTCCACTCCTGAACATAGGCCTTAGGTTTACAACGTGAACGGTCCTGTGCTACTAGCATACAACGGCGGCGCCCAGCAACTTTCACCAAGTCATCTGTCCACCTTGTGGGAGGCCGTCCAACACTACGCCTTTTGTCTGATGGCCGCGATTCGAGAACCATTCTTCCCCATCGGTTATCGGTTCGTCGATACTACTGCTAATTTAGTTATTAGACCTAATGAGCTATTTGCAGCACAGACACCAGACATTTATGAAAGGCACGCTGACGGACCTATCGGAAAACGCGAACTATCTCAAAAATCTTCAACAGGGGCGGGGGGGTGGTGGTTCCGGAAAATTGACAAAAACGCCTCACGTAATTAAAAGACGCCCCCTAAGTAGTAGATCACTGCACTGAGATTTCTGTGTGCCTCACCTGTCCAGTGTGGGCGCTAACGCCGCAACACCTGAGCCCCTCGTAAAAGGAATCGAGTGCCAGCGCCATGGACCTTGTAAGGTTCCCGACATAAGTAGTTCCCCCTTCACCATCGCCCTCCGCGTCTAACGCGTCTTGAAACGCCTCGAAATCGCGCATCCATTCCACTGCATACGAGTTGTCTACTACATCGGTCTGGAAGTAGAATTAAAAAAAATAAGTTACTGAAATAATTATATGAGAAATGTGTGGGAGAGTACTTAAATAGGAAATATGCACAATATTTTTTAGTTCATAAATTGAAATATTTCAGGTTCCAGATAACACACACAAAAAATATTTTTTCTAATATCTTGCTCAGAAACAAAGTTATAAATAAGGCTTCAAAGTTGATGGTTAGAAAGGTCCGACGTGACATGTGGCGTCATATGTCACGCGGGCTATACATCAGCCATAGAAAATTTTGTTTTCATAAGAGGGACAAATATATATATTTTTTTAATGTTGTATCTACGAGTAGTTTGTTTTTCTGACACTGACATTCCATTTCTGTATACTTTCAGATGAACTATGAAAAAAACCTTACGAAAAACCTGGCGAGCGCCACGCGAGCCTTTCATTTATCTAAAAAAAAAACGAATATATTTTTTTATGCATATTCCCTATTAATCATCTTTTCTATACTTGCTACTAGACTAGTAGTCAGCCTTTACATTCTAGATAAAAGTGTTCCTGTTGTATTGTAAAAATAGTATTTATATGATCTACATACAAGAATATGATAAGTAAACTACAGTAAAAACAATACAGGTACATACTTTGTGTTCAAAACAATAGATAACCAAAATCTTAAATGTACATTGAAATTCAAGGTTCTATTTGCTTACACACCTTATTCATAACTACTATAAAAGGTAGCCTGGTCTTGTACAATATGGAACAGGCATACAGCATATTAGACATGAAAGTTACTGGTGATACACTCCTAACCGCATCCATGACGTAGACCACCACAGTGGGGCATGAAGAGGCCAGTGTCTCGCAGATTATAGTGCCTGATGCTGACCAGGTGAATACCTCTATTTGACCTGTAAAAAATATTCAAAAGTTAGATAGAATTCTTTACACAAGTATTATATTAAGTTTCTGAGTCAATCACATTATACATACCCTCAAAACAGCTTTAGAGCTTTAGCCAATCTTAAAATTATTACAGATTATTATCATAGACGTTTGATAATACTGCAGTATAGCATTTTAAAATTCAAAATTACACTTACCAGGTGTATCAATAACACAGTACTTGTGCTTTTTCCCAGCTTTCTCAATGAGGTCTACAACCTGCCCAAACTTGGTACTGAATAAATTCAAGGCTGTTACGATCCCACCATTGGGCCCCAAGCCATATTGTTTCATAACCTCCTTGTAGTTTACTGTATCTCTTATGTCTGAAAAAATTTGTAGGTGAAAAAGTACATAATTATGTAAATATGTGGGAACATCTTCACACATGGCCATCTGATCCCAAACTAAGCAGAGCTTATGGGTACCAGACAGCTGATATACAATACATAAATAGATAAATACATATTTATATAGATAAACAACAACCAGACACAAAGCAAACACAAGTGCTCATCACACAAATGTTTACCCTGGGCGGAATTCAAACCCGCGACTTTGTGCGTCGGGGGCAGATACACTACCACCTGGGCTACGGAGCTGTCATACAGCTACCATTCAAACTTTTTTTTAATCTTGTTGAATGAATTTTTTCAATGCAGAAAGTAAAAAAATATTAGTAGGGAAGGTACCTATATTTGCTGGATAGGGCACCTCGCGACAAGCTGGATCTAAATTAACGAGATACGGTCTGGCCCCGTCCACGAGTTTTCCAGACAAACATCGAATGAAAGACGTCTTCCCAGCACCCGCCATTCCTTTAAAATGTTAATCATATGGTAAAAATATACGACGAAGAATACGCAAGACGCAAACACGCAATTTGTTTACAAGCGATCCTAACCTAAAATTATCAAACACACTGGAGTTTTCGTATCGTGCTCCATTGGTGCTGATCCTGCTGGTTGAGATTCTGCCATTTCAAACTGTTTATATTTACAGGTGGGTATGATTTGCTTCACTAACTTATTTTAAAAACACGTCGAAAAATATAAACGCAATTCGCCTCGACCGTTGTTTTGATTGACTGACAGATAGATAGCAGCAGTTGACAGCACCAATGCGTTTATGAAGAACGGTAATAATATTTCGATTATTACCAGTTTTTTTTTATTTATTTTTTATGGCACTAGAATGACTTTGTGCCAGTGTCAAGTTTTTTATTGTTAAAGCTAGGGAAACTTATCTACGCGAAAAAAAGTAAAGGATAGGCAAGAAAAAAGGAAACAAAATATTTTTACGAGCACGATGTAATATCCTTTGCGCAGCATTTGGGTTCTTTAGCCCATTTATTGAGCATTACGTAAGATCCCTTATATCTTCTTTGCGTAAGATTGTGAACATCGTTAGTTCTGTCTGATCTGACTCAAAGAGGATATAATAACTGATCTGACTCGTGACTCGCGAGATTACTATAAAACCAAACCAATGACGAAAAACCTCAAGTCTTTGCCTCAGAGGAACAAAAGACGATCACTTCGAAGCGACGCGCGTCAGAAATCTTTGCGAAAAACTGTGAACCTGTATTATTAAAAGGTTCTCTGTGCTGTGAACTGCAACGTGACTGCAACCAACCATTTACAATTTATTGATCTATGAATGAAATACGCCAAAGTGCACAAAAAAAATATATGGCTTTAAGGTGTTCTTTGTTCCAGAGTCATAGAAATAAAAAATAAATATTTGTCCCATTCTTCGGTCCTATTTTTTACCTCCAAATTACCAATACTATTGAAATAAATCCAACTTCCCTTTTAAAATCAGGCACTTTATTTACTTATCTAATATTTACAAACTTTATTCGAGAGATCGTTACACTTCGCATTATACATTTACTGATTTTCTTTCTCTAAATTCAAGAACATGATCGGATAGAGGTGTCCAAGTTTAGCGATGCGCTTCTGTATGATCAGGCGCAGGGTATCCGTGTACGTGGCTGGAGGCTTGCAGGTAGAAGGGTCGCGCCAGTGCAAACCTGTAAAAAATATTAAATTGTTTAATTTAAAAAAAAAATTAAGTACTTTTAACATTTTAAGAAGTTTTTTTTCTATTTGTAAGTATTATTTTGTGTTTCTCCTGTTTGGATAAGTTTAGAGCATGGATTATGCTGCTGTCACTGGAATTTTTTTTTTCGTGAAAAGTTGTTCAATTTGACGGGTACTATCACTACACGGCGGGAACAAAACGATGTAAATTTCACGGTGTATATATAAAAACATGGAGCCATCCTTTATATATAATTATTTTTTTATAATTAAAGTTTCCTAAAGAACCCTCAAGTATCTTTTTTATGAAATACTGCCAGTCAAAAAGTGCCTTAATTCATCGTTTATAATACGCATGCTGTATTAACCCGGGTCTTTTTAAGGCAAGAGTGAACAGACAATTTTGAGGTCGCTCCAACCTCGGTACTAAGCCCATTCAAAAAAATGTCGTACTGTGTACCAAATCAAGCC
This sequence comes from Carpatolechia fugitivella, assembly GCA_951230895.1. NCBI lineage: Eukaryota > Metazoa > Arthropoda > Insecta > Lepidoptera > Gelechiidae > Carpatolechia > Carpatolechia fugitivella. The sequence continues at coordinate 5,803,594 of OX579651.1, forward strand.
AGTCTTATCGGACTGTAGCATCAGATTATGATTAAATAGGTAGATTATTAAGAAGAATATTTGTATTGTATTGTAGATTCACCTGTAGCGTCACACGTGAAAAGCGCTGGCGAAGGCACGTTGTCGCGTGTGTAGTTCCATAGACAGTCGCGAAGTACTTGTACTATCTGTAAACAAATAAACCATTAGATAGAGGCATAAAGCCCACTATAGTTGGGTTACTGTAGGATGATCTCTGACAGATTAAAATTTTAAAAACTTTTTAATATTATTTCGTTTATTTATTTATTTTTTAAGTAAAATTACATACTGTTTAATGGTAAAATAAGAGGTGAAGTTACTTTATTTTTAATTATTAGCTTTTATGGTTTTTAAACTGAATATTACAAAAAAAAGTTGTTAACGTCGTATGAAGAATTTTGAAGCTGTCAGAACTCATCCTATAAAAACTCAACTATAAAGTACTTTTTTCCTTTTCTGAAAAAATAAAGAAAATGGTGGTAACAAGACTTGTTAGCACTTAAGTGTTTTTATCGCTTATAAAAAACCCGATTGATCAAAAACTCATTAGATTGGATTTCATTTATTTGACTTACAGAGATTTGGGTATTTTAATTTTGAGGTCCCATTCTCACTCAGGTTTATTTATCTCATCCTACAAGATTATACTTATACTAGTAAATTACTACAAACTACTACAGTTTAAATTACTTTTTATAAAGTGTTACTATTATCTTAATATTAAAGGCACAAAAATGTAATAATGCAAATTCGGAAATAAAGGCTTTATTGTTATTATTATACATATTTTTACAAAGTATAACAAAGAAAATCCGTCGTATTAACTCAGAGATACTTGATCATAAAAATAAAACTATAAGAGAAAACACTTGCGTAAACAACATTGGAACGAAAATTATGAGATTGGACTGCAAGGACCTGGACAGCTACAGCTGTTGATATTTCTTTGTTATTATTCTTTTTTTATCATTAGCCATAAGTAGAGCTCAATGGGTATCTGGCAAGGAGCACAAACTAAAACCAGGTTCTGCAATTTTTTTTGTTAAGATTCGGCATAGTGTGTGGGTAATAAAAAATGTATTATGTACCTCTTGGGCAGTGAGATGTGGTGCGAGCTCCAGCATGTGGCTGAGTGGATGCGGAAGCAGCTGGCCGAGGGTCATGGTGGACAACAACTCCATCATTGCTGCTAGCTCGCGCTCCATTTCCGCTGATTGCGTGTGGCGGTCTGCGAGAAATGGCACGTTATGATACTAGTGCGGTAAGCAGGTTTTTATGATACTAGTGTGGTATGGTAAGTAGACCATTGGCGGCTCTATATTATAATTGAGATTTTGTGAGCAGGTTCGATAATCACAGTTTTTTTGTTCGTTCAAATTTTCGATATTCTTCAAATCATAAAAAAAAATATTTCAGCTATTTCGAAGTTTTAAGCAATGCAAAGGTAGGCTCGCGAGTCTACATCTCACAGAGCCAATTCTTACCTAGATAAGCTCTGAGTCGGTGCAGCAGTGTGGCAGCGGTGGCCCGCAGCAAGGCCGAGGCTAGACACAGCGCGGGTCGGGCGGCGGCGCACCGGCGCAAGGCTGCGCGTGATACTGTACATCTCACAGAGCCAATTCTTACCTAGATAAGCTCTGAGTCGGTGCAGCAGTGTGGCAGCGGTGGCCCGCAGCAAGGCCGAGGCTAGACACAGCGCGGGTCGGGCGGCGGCGCAGCGGCGCAAGGCTGCGCGTGATACTGTACATCTCACAGAGCCAATTCTTACCTAGATAAGCTCTGAGTCGGTGCAGCAGTGTGGCAGCGGTGGCCCGCAGCAAGGCCGAGGCTAGACACAGCGCGGGTCGGGCGGCGGCGCACCGGCGCAAGGCTGCGCGTGATACTGTACATCTCACAGAGCCAATTCTTACCTAGATAAGCTCTGAGTCGGTGCAGCAGTGTGGCAGCGGTGGCCCGCAGCAAGGCCGAGGCTAGACACAGCGCGGGTCGGGCGGCGGCGCACCGGCGCAAGGCTGCGCGTGATACTGTACATCTCACAGAGCCAATTCTTACCTAGATAAGCTCTGAGTCGGTGCAGCAGTGTGGCAGCGGTGGCCCGCAGCAAGGCCGAGGCTAGACACAGCGCGGGTCGGGCGGCGGCGCACCGGCGCAAGGCTGCGCGTGATACTGTACATCTCACAGAGCCAATTCTTACCTAGATAAGCTCTGAGTCGGTGCAGCAGTGTGGCAGCGGTGGCCCGCAGCAAGGCCGAGGCTAGACACAGCGCGGGTCGGGCGGCGGCGCACCGGCGCAAGGCTGCGCGTGATACTGTACATCTCACAGAGCCAATTCTTACCTAGATAAGCTCTGAGTCGGTGCAGCAGTGTGGCAGCGGTGGCCCGCAGCAAGGCCGAGGCTAGACACAGCGCGGATCGGGCGGCGGCGCAGCGGCGCAAGGCTGCGCGTGATACTGTACATCTCACAGAGCCAATTCTTACCTAGATAAGCTCTGAGTCGGTGCAGCAGTGTGGCAGCGGTGGCCCGCAGCAAGGCCGAGGCTAGACACAGCGCGGGTCGGGCGGCGGCGCAGCGGCGCAAGGCTGCGCGTGATACTGTACATCTCACAGAGCCAATTCTTACCTAGATAAGCTCTGAGTCGGTGCAGCAGTGTGGCAGCGGTGGCCCGCAGCAAGGCCGAGGCTAGACACAGCGCGGGTCGGGCGGCGGCGCAGCGGCGCAAGGCTGCGCGTGATACTGTACATCTCACAGAGCCAATTCTTACCTAGATAAGCTCTGAGTCGGTGCAGCAGTGTGGCAGCGGTGGCCCGCAGCAAGGCCGAGGCTAGACACAGCGCGGGTCGGGCGGCGGCGCAGCGGCGCAAGGCTGCGCGTGATACTGTACATCTCACAGAGCCAATTCTTACCTAGATAAGCTCTGAGTCGGTGCAGCAGTGTGGCAGCGGTGGCCCGCAGCAAGGCCGAGGCTAGACACAGCGCGGGTCGGGCGGCGGCGCACCGGCGCAAGGCTGCGCGTGATACTGTACATCTCACAGAGCCAATTCTTACCTAGATAAGCTCTGAGTCGGTGCAGCAGTGTGGCAGCGGTGGCCCGCAGCAAGGCCGAGGCTAGACACAGCGCGGGTCGGGCGGCGGCGCACCGGCGCAAGGCTGCGCGTGATACTGTACATCTCACAGAGCCAATTCTTACCTAGATAAGCTCTGAGTCGGTGCAGCAGTGTGGCAGCGGTGGCCCGCAGCAAGGCCGAGGCTAGACACAGCGCGGGTCGGGCGGCGGCGCACCGGCGCAAGGCTGCGCGTGATACTGTACATCTCACAGAGCCAATTCTTACCTAGATAAGCTCTGAGTCGGTGCAGCAGTGTGGCAGCGGTGGCCCGCAGCAAGGCCGAGGCTAGACACAGCGCGGGTCGGGCGGCGGCGCACCGGCGCAAGGCTGCGCGTGATACTGTACATCTCACAGAGCCAATTCTTACCTAGATAAGCTCTGAGTCGGTGCAGCAGTGTGGCAGCGGTGGCCCGCAGCAAGGCCGAGGCTAGACACAGCGCGGGTCGGGCGGCGGCGCACCGGCGCAAGGCTGCGCGTGATACTGTACATCTCACAGAGCCAATTCTTACCTAGATAAGCTCTGAGTCGGTGCAGCAGTGTGGCAGCGGTGGCCCGCAGCAAGGCCGAGGCTAGACACAGCGCGGGTCGGGCGGTGGCGCACCGGCGCAAGGCTGCGCGTGATACTGTACATCTCACAGAGCCAATTCTTACCTAGATAAGCTCTGAGTCGGTGCAGCAGTGTGGCAGCGGTGGCCCGCAGCAAGGCCGAGGCTAGACACAGCGCGGGTCGGGCGGCGGCGCACCGGCGCAAGGCTGCGCGTGATACTGTACATCTCACAGAGCCAATTCTTACCTAGATAAGCTCTGAGTCGGTGCAGCAGTGTGGCAGCGGTGGCCCGCAGCAAGGCCGAGGCTAGACACAGCGCGGGTCGGGCGGCGGCGCAGCGGCGCAAGGCTGCGCGTGATACTGTACATCTCACAGAGCCAATTCTTACCTAGATAAGCTCTGAGTCGGTGCAGCAGTGTGGCAGCGGTGGCCCGCAGCAAGGCCGAGGCTAGACACAGCGCGGGTCGGGCGGCGGCGCAGCGGCGCAAGGCTGCGCGTGATACTGTACATCTCACAGAGCCAATTCTTACCTAGATAAGTTCTGAGTCGGTGCAGCAGTGTGGCAGCGGTGGCCCGCAGCAAGGCCGAGGCTAGACACAGCGCGGGTCGGGCGGCGGCGCAGCGGCGCAAGGCTGCGCGTGATACTGTACATCTCACAGAGCCAATTCTTACCTAGATAAGCTCTGAGTCGGTGCAGCAGTGTGGCAGCGGTGGCCCGCAGCAAGGCCGAGGCTAGACACAGCGCGGGTCGGGCGGCGGCGCAGCGGCGCAAGGCTGCGCGTGATACTGTACATCTCACAGAGCCAATTCTTACCTAGATAAGCTCTGAGTCGGTGCAGCAGTGTGGCAGCGGTGGCCCGCAGCAAGGCCGAGGCTAGACACAGCGCGGGTCGGGCGGCGGCGCACCGGCGCAAGGCTGCGCGTGATACTGTACATCTCACAGAGCCAATTCTTACCTAGATAAGCTCTGAGTCGGTGCAGCAGTGTGGCAGCGGTGGCCCGCAGCAAGGCCGAGGCTAGACACAGCGCGGGTCGGGCGGCGGCGCACCGGCGCAAGGCTGCGCGTGATACTGTACATCTCACAGAGCCAATTCTTACCTAGATAAGCTCTGAGTCGGTGCAGCAGTGTGGCAGCGGTGGCCCGCAGCAAGGCCGAGGCTAGACACAGCGCGGGTCGGGCGGCGGCGCACCGGCGCAAGGCTGCGCGTGATACTGTACATCTCACAGAGCCAATTCTTACCTAGATAAGCTCTGAGTCGGTGCAGCAGTGTGGCAGCGGTGGCCCGCAGCAAGGCCGAGGCTAGACACAGCGCGGGTCGGGCGGCGGCGCACCGGCGCAAGGCTGCGCGTGATACTGTTCATCTCACAGAGCCAATTCTTACCTAGATAAGCTCTGAGTCGGTGCAGCAGTGTGGCAGCGGTGGCCCGCAGCAAGGCCGAGGCTAGACACAGCGCGGGTCGGGCGGCGGCGCACCGGCGCAAGGCTGCGCGTGATACTGTACATCTCACAGAGCCAATTCTTACCTAGATAAGCTCTGAGTCGGTGCAGCAGTGTGGCAGCGGTGGCCCGCAGCAAGGCCGAGGCTAGACACAGCGCGGGTCGGGCGGCGGCGCACCGGCGCAAGGCTGCGCGTGATACTGTACATCTCACAGAGCCAATTCTTACCTAGATAAGCTCTGAGTCGGTGCAGCAGTGTGGCAGCGGTGGCCCGCAGCAAGGCCGAGGCTAGACACAGCGCGGGTCGGGCGGCGGCGCACCGGCGCAAGGCTGCGCGTGATACTGTACATCTCACAGAGCCAATTCTTACCTAGATAAGCTCTGAGTCGGTGCAGCAGTGTGGCAGCGGTGGCCCGCAGCAAGGCCGAGGCTAGACACAGCGCGGGTCGGGCGGCGGCGCACCGGCGCAAGGCTGCGCGTGATACTGTACATCTCACAGAGCCAATTCTTACCTAGATAAGCTCTGAGTCGGTGCAGCAGTGTGGCAGCGGTGGCCCGCAGCAAGGCCGAGGCTAGACACAGCGCGGGTCGGGCGGCGGCGCAGCGGCGCAAGGCTGCGCGTGATACTGTACATCTCACAGAGCCAATTCTTACCTAGATAAGCTCTGAGTCGGTGCAGCAGTGTGGCAGCGGTGGCCCGCAGCAAGGCCGAGGCTAGACACAGCGCGGGTCGGGCGGCGGCGCAGCGGCGCAAGGCTGCGCGTGATACTGTACATCTCACAGAGCCAATTCTTACCTAGATAAGCTCTGAGTCGGTGCAGCAGTGTGGCAGCGGTGGCCCGCAGCAAGGCCGAGGCTAGACACAGCGCGGGTCGGGCGGCGGCGCAGCGGCGCAAGGCTGCGCGTGATACTGTACATCTCACAGAGCCAATTCTTACCTAGATAAGCTCTGAGTCGGTGCAGCAGTGTGGCAGCGGTGGCCCGCAGCAAGGCCGAGGCTAGACACAGCGCGGGTCGGGCGGCGGCGCACCGGCGCAAGGCTGCGCGTGATACTGTACATCTCACAGAGCCAATTCTTTCCTAGATAAGCTCTGAGTCGGTGCAGCAGTGTGGCAGCGGTGGCCCGCAGCAAGGCCGAGGCTAGACACAGCGCGGGTCGGGCGGCGGCGCAGCGGCGCAAGGCTGCGCGTGATACTGTACATCTCACAGAGCCAATTCTTACCTAGATAAGCTCTGAGTCGGTGCAGCAGTGTGGCAGCGGTGGCCCGCAGCAAGGCCGAGGCTAGACACAGCGCGGGTCGGGCGGCGGCGCACCGGCGCAAGGCTGCGCGTGATACTGTACATCTCACAGAGCCAATTCTTACCTAGATAAGCTCTGAGTCGGTGCAGCAGTGTGGCAGCGGTGGCCCGCAGCAAGGCCGAGGCTAGACACAGCGCGGGTCGGGCGGCGGCGCACCGGCGCAAGGCTGCGCGTGATACTGTACATCTCACAGAGCCAATTCTTACCTAGATAAGCTCTGAGTCGGTGCAGCAGTGTGGCAGCGGTGGCCCGCAGCAAGGCCGAGGCTAGACACAGCGCGGGTCGGGCGGCGGCGCACCGGCGCAAGGCTGCGCGTGATACTGTACATCTCACAGAGCCAATTCTTACCTAGATAAGCTCTGAGTCGGTGCAGCAGTGTGGCAGCGGTGGCCCGCAGCAAGGCCGAGGCTAGACACAGCGCGGGTCGGGCGGCGGCGCACGGCGCAAGGCTGCGCGTGATACTGTACCATCTCACAGAGCCAATTCTTACCTAGATAAGCTCTGAGTCGGTGCAGCAGTGTGGCAGCGGTGGCCCGCAGCAAGGCCGAGGCTAGACACAGCGCGGGTCGGGCGGCGGCGCACCGGCGCAAGGCTGCGCGTGATACTGTACATCTCACAGAGCCAATTCTTACCTAGATAAGCTCTGAGTCGGTGCAGCAGTGTGGCAGCGGTGGCCCGCAGCAAGGCCGAGGCTAGACACAGCGCGGGTCGGGCGGCGGCGCAGCGGCGCAAGGCTGCGCGTGATACTGTACATCTCACAGAGCCAATTCTTACCTAGATAAGCTCTGAGTCGGTGCAGCAGTGTGGCAGCGGTGGCCCGCAGCAAGGCCGAGGCTAGACACAGCGCGGGTCGGGCGGCGGCGCACCGGCGCAAGGCTGCGCGTGATACTGTACATCTCACAGAGCCAATTCTTACCTAGATAAGCTCTGAGTCGGTGCAGCAGTGTGGCAGCGGTGGCCCGCAGCAAGGCCGAGGCTAGACACAGCGCGGGTCGGGCGGCGGCGCACCGGCGCAAGGCTGCGCGTGATACTGTACATCTCACAGAGCCAATTCTTACCTAGATAAGCTCTGAGTCGGTGCAGCAGTGTGGCAGCGGTGGCCCGCAGCAAGGCCGAGGCTAGACACAGCGCGGGTCGGGCGGCGGCGCAGCGGCGCAAGGCTGCGCGTGATACTGTACATCTCACAGAGCCAATTCTTACCTAGATAAGCTCTGAGTCGGTGCAGCAGTGTGGCAGCGGTGGCCCGCAGCAAGGCCGAGGCTAGACACAGCGCGGGTCGGGCGGCGGCGCACCGGCGCAAGGCTGCGCGTGATACTGTACATCTCACAGAGCCAATTCTTACCTAGATAAGCTCTGAGTCGGTGCAGCAGTGTGGCAGCGGTGGCCCGCAGCAAGGCCGAGGCTAGACACAGCGCGGGTCGGGCGGCGGCGCACCGGCGCAAGGCTGCGCGTGATACTGTACATCTCACAGAGCCAATTCTTACCTAGATAAGCTCTGAGTCGGTGCAGCAGTGTGGCAGCGGTGGCCCGCAGCAAGGCCGAGGCTAGACACAGCGCGGGTCGGGCGGCGGCGCAGCGGCGCAAGGCTGCGCGTGATACTGTACATCTCACAGAGCCAATTCTTACCTAGATAAGCTCTGAGTCGGTGCAGCAGTGTGGCAGCGGTGGCCCGCAGCAAGGCCGAGGCTAGACACAGCGCGGGTCGGGCGGCGGCGCACCGGCGCAAGGCTGCGCGTGATACTGTACAGTTTTCTAGAGCACTACGCATGTATAATTCGCGTTCTATGCTGACTTGCTGCAACGGAAAGTAGGGCTTAGTTTGATAGCTTTAAATCAATGGCACTCTTTTTAAGCAAGTTATCGTGCTTTCAGTATTTTTTATATTGGTAGTACATGTTCTGTGTTGAATAGCTGAAAGGAAATTATGTAGCGTAGGGTATAACATGCCATTGTTGGTTTACAATGATTGGCACTCTATTTAATCATAGTTCATTAGAATATTTTATATCTTTTGGCAAAATCTGTAAATTTTTTAACATCAAATATTTAACTGTTTTTAATCAAAAGCAAAATTAAGTTTATTTGGTGAATGAATAATTTGTTTGTATTATTTTCTATTTAGATTTAACAGGTGTTTTAAAATTCAGCTGCTTCGTCTATTGAAAAAACTCGCCGAACAATTTTCTTTTTTTAATAATATTTTGAATTGTCTTTCGTAATCAAGAAACTGTTAAATTAGATCGTAGCGTGAGATTATTATAATTATTTTTTATTTATCATTAGTATCACACTGATTTCACACAATTTAACTGGTGTAAGAATTCTAATGGAAAAATATTAGATTTAATTTTAAGTAATGCTGACTGCACTGTTTCTAACTGCTCTGACCCTTTGACCCCTGAAGATAAACACCATAAGTCCTTGGAAATAACAGTGAGTTTACCACAGTTTATATTTCATAAGGAAAAAATACGTGGAATACGAAACTTTCGCAAAGCAAATTATGATGATATTCGTAAAGAACTAAACGAAAAAGATTGGATTGTAATGTCTGGTATGAACACTGAACAGGCAGTTGACTTTTTCTATTCTAACTTAAATGACATAATAGCTAAATATATACCTGTACGCATAATAAACTGTTCCAATAATTACCCCCCTGGTATACAAAAGCATTGATAAAAATAGGAAATGAAAAACGTAAATATCATAAACGGTGGAAGGCTTACGAGAATGATTTGGATCGTGTTACTTTCAAAATGTTAAGAGATCGGGAAAAGAAAGTGGAGGAAATTTGTTACAACTCTTATATCAAAAACTCTGAAAACAAGATCACTGCTGCACCTAAATATTTTTGGTCGTTTATAAAGTCCAAATTTCCTTCAAATCCCATTCCCGACAGAATGTGTTATGGAAATAATTCTTCCACTGATTGTGAAACAATCTGCAATTATTTTAATGATTATTTTAATTCTGTTTTTGTAAACTCGACAAATAATATTCCTGATGTTGATTACAATTATCTTGATAGCTCTGTTAACCTCTCATTCATAAATATTACTGAAGAAATAGTGCTTAAGGCTTTACAGAAAATTGATATTAATAAGGGTTCAGGACATGATCAAATTCATCCAGTTTTCATTAAATCCTGTGCCAAGGAGCTTGCTCGGCCGTTGTATTATATCTTTCAAATATCGTTAAAAGAGGGTTGCTTTCCAGAAATTTGGAAAAAGGCTTTAATAACCCCTATTCATAAAGGTGGTTGTAGAAATGATGTAACTCTATACAGAGGTATTACAAAATCCTGTCTCTTTGGTAAAGTTCTTGAAAAAATTGTCACAGTCGAACTTTCTACTCTCCTTTCTGGATATATATCCGAACAGCAACATGGTTTTATCCGTGGACGTAGTGTGGATACCAACCTTGTGACTTATACAGATTTTATTGCTGATGCTCTTGATTCCGGTTACCAGGTAGACGCCGTGTATACTGACTTTTCTAAAGCTTTTGATAAAATAAATCATAAAATTCTTATAAATAAGTTGAAACGGGTCGGTATACACGGCGATCTCCTTAGATGGATTGAGTCTTATATCAGTAATAGAAGTCAAGCGGTCTCCCTTCAGGGATATACTTCAAAATTTCTTCCTGTGTCCTCTGGGGTGCCTCAGGGGTCCCATTTGGGCCCCCTACTATTTATTCTGTATGTTAATGACATGTGTGCATCATTTCGGCACTCATCCCAACTGCTTTATGCTGATGACACAAACATTTTTAAAGTTATTTCTTCTCAGGAAGACTGCGACGCACTACAGACGGACTTAGACTCTTTTTCTTCTTATTGTAACGATAACCTTTTACAGCTAAATGTAGATAAATGCTATGTAATTACTTTTACAAGGAAACACAATCCTTTAACATATAATTATACTCTTTCTAATAGAGTCATAAAAAGAGTTCAGGAAGTCAGAGACTTGGGTGTCACACTTGACTATAAGCTACACTACAATAAACATATTAATAATATAATTGGAAAATCTTTCAAACAATTAGGACTAATACTAAGATTATCTCGACCTTTAAAACAAGCCAAAACTTATAAAATTTTGTATAATTCATTTGTCCGAAGCCATCTTGAATTTGCAAGTGTAGTTTGGAACCCACAATATGCGGTGCATATTAATCGCATTGAGAAAATTCAACATAAATTCATTAAATCACTAGATTTTCGGACTGGTAATTATTTTCAAAATTATTTAGAGTCTGCGCAACGACATCGAATGGCCTCCCTGGAAGAGCGTCGGAGTTATTTAGATTTATTATTCTTGTACAAATTAATCAATAATAACATAAATTCTCCATCACTATTAGCTAAAATTAATTTTAAAGCTAACCGTATCTCATCACGTTCAAAACCAACTTTTTACCCAAATCCTTGTCGCACAAACTATGCAAAAAATTCGAATTTTAGACGTGCAATGCGTAACCACAACACATTGATCAATGATGTAGATATCTTTGCCTCAACTTTACCATATTATAAGAAACAGGTAGGTAACAAATTATTTAAATGTAACACGGTTTAGAAACCAAACTAAGCGCCCCCCGTGTGTGCTGATTTGACGTGGGCTCAATATTATGTAACAATGTTTGTTTATGTTTTAAGGAACTGTAGGTTTTTAAGTACTAATTGTGTATGTCTATAATGATAAATACAACTGTATGTTTCCTAAATAAAAGAAAAAAAAAAAAAAAAAAAAAAAATCTATTGCGTGTAGTTCAATTTTCAACTCCAGCTTCCCACTCCAGCCTCTAATGTAAAAGAGGCTATTTGTTACCTTGGTGAAATCCTCGTCCGGCCAGGGCAGACCGTTATACATGACGTCAGGAGACACTAGCTCCACCAGCAGTAGAGACACGGACGTCGCTCCTTCCACCACGCCACTGTTGCCATCCTGGTACCGAAATGCAGAATAAGGCGAAAAATTGGTGCAACTCTTTGATTGGAATATGTTTTTGTGATCGCATTAAGATCAGGTATTCAGTTTAAAAAAATGCCACCATGAACACTACAACCCAGTGGGCCCGCCCACTTAGTGAAAACGACAATCCAAAGATCGATGATTAATAGGGAATATGCATAAAAAAATATTCGATTTTTCATCATCAACGGCCCGTTACAGTCCACTGCTGGACTATGAGCTTCCTCTACTTAAGTGTTTGGTTTTGCCATAATCTCCACGCTTGGCAGGCGGGTTGGAGATCGCAGATTAAAAGGTAACTGTATCAGAGAGCGCTGCTGCCCGTTCCCTGTTCAAAGTGTAGTCCCTAAGTCGCCTCTTACGACACCCACGGGAAGAGTAGGGGTTGGTGACAAATGTATTCTACTCTGCCGTCGTCACCACACGGATTTTTCATAGTTCACTATGGAGAGTTTGTGGAGAAGGGGGTATTAGTCGTGGAGTGTTTGTGGAGGTTATCTTCGAGGGAAATTTCGTGAGATGTGTGTATATGGGGTGTTTGTGGGGAGAATACTTGTACTTGTAGACTAGCGTTATTTTAATTTATTTTGAACGGACCTTGTCGCTATTTCTACCAAAGGTGAATGGACTTAGAAACACGCGCGTAGGGTTTGTCAGGGGAATCTTTGTGGGATGTGGGAATGTTTATAGGGGGTGTTTCGAGGGGATGGTTCTTGAGGAAGTGTTTGTGTTGTAATGTATGCGTATCGCTCACCATACAAGACATAAGAGCAGCCATCAAAAGCTCATTGTTGGCAGTGAGTATGTGCGGCACTCGCGCCCCTTGGCTTTCCCCTCGCACCGCCCCTTGCCCTATGATGCCTGCGTGGAAGACTGACGTGTGGCTTTGAGTGAGTTGAGTTATTGGGCCCTGCAAAGAATGAATGAATAGGTTAACTTTTGGATGTTACATTTCTTAGTTTCGTCATTCCACTTTTTTGGCTCATTACACAATGTGTGGACTCTGCAAAAAAGAATGTTTGAAATCAAATTTTCAACTTTATGTACAAAGTTGTTTGGGATGGGCGATGGATGGAATAAGCTCTATATTCATGTTCAAAATAAAAAATAAAACACTTTCCCGCCTGTTGGCTTCTGAGGCGCAGGACAAACACAAGGGGCGCGGCGCCACTTTCATACAAAATGTACGCCCGCGCCGCCGCCGCTTGCAATGTCCCGCGCGCTGCTTCTATACAATTCGTATGAAAGCGGCGCCGCTTGTGTTTGTCCTGCGCCGCCGCCGCTTGCAATGTCCCGCGCGCTGCTTCTATACAACTCGTATGAAAGCGGCGCCGCTTGTGTTTGTCCTGCGCCGCCGCCGCTTGCAATGTCCCGCGCGCTGCTTCTATACAATTCGTATGAAAGCGGCGCCGCTTGTGTTTGTCCTGCGCCGCCGCCGCTTGCAATGTCCCGCGCGCTGCTTCTATACAATTCGTATGAAAGCGGCGCCGCTTGTGTTTGTCCTGCGCCGCCGCCGCTTGCAATGTCCCGCGCGCTGCTTCTATACAACTCGTATGAAAGCGGCGCCGCTTGTGTTTGTCCTGCGCCGCCGCCGCTTGCAATGTCCCGCGCGCTGCTTCTATACAATTCGTATGAAAGCGGCGCCGCTTGTGTTTGTCCTGCGCCGCCGCCGCTTGCAATGTCCCGCGCGCTGCTTCTATACAATTCGTATGAAAGCGGCGCCGCTTGTGTTTGTCCTGCGCCGCCGCCGCTTGCAATGTCCCGCGCGCTGCTTCTATACAATTCGTATGAAAGCGGCGCCGCTTGTGTTTGTCCTGCGCCTAAGACCTACTTTGGGCTCACTTATGTGCGAACCAATCGTTACTTTTTTAATAGATGGGATGAAAATGATTTTCGATTACTTATTACATTTTATAAGGTATATTTAGAAGGTTATCCCTATCCACAGATAAAATATCGTGGCTTTATATTTTTTTCAAACAGCCCCCTTTCTCGGGTAAGCTAAACCCACTTACATGCTTCTGGTTCAAGTGTATCAGCAAGTCGTCGCTCCAGTCCTTGACGGGCGTGGTGCCCATGACGGTTCTGCTGCCGAACAGCGTTTCTTCCTTGAACATGGCTGTCTCCAGCAAGTCTCTCAGCGCGACGGCTCGAGCCAGCTTGCTATGGAGACAGAGTTTGCGCAGTAAACGACACGCGGTTTGCAAGCCGCGGAGTTTGTCCATTATATCTGAGGAGAAAGGCGGTGTTTTAGCAGCCTTTATTGTTTAGTTTTCTTGGGGGTTTATTGTTATTTTATTATTTGTTATGACGTAAATAATAATAATAAAATAAAAAAAATATTTATTTCCAAATTAATTCTTTCAATAGATAGTGTTGAGTCTTCCCAGTAAGTAATCTAAAGATACTTGTAGTGGGAATGGCTCGCTACTTCCCTTTACTAAACATGTTTACAATTTAAAAATAAACGCAATAAGATTAAAGTTTTGAAGAAATACAAATATATAGTTAATTACCTGGTCCATTCAGTCTATTGTAATTATGTGTAATATTGTATGGTACTGAACGTACGACCGGGTTCTATTCCCGAACTGAGAATGACTTTTTTTTTAATCTATGAATACTGTTTTTCTTGACACAAAAATTGATGACGTGGTTCCTTAGAACCTCGGACCAACCACTATACTTGGGTTACTATAGGATGAGCTCTGACAGATATGAGCTCTGACAGATTAAAATTTTAAGAACTTATTAATTTTATTTCGTTTATTTAATTATTTATTAAGTAAAATTACATACTGTTTAATGATAAAATAAGAGGGGAAGTTGCTTTGTTTTAAAATTTTAGCTGTTATGGTTTTTAAACTGAATATTATAAAAAAAAGTTGTTGACGTTGTATGAAAAATTTTGCAGCTGTCACAACTCATTCTATAACACCACTACGAAGAAAGTTGCGGTGCGGGGGTGCGGGGATCACGTCGCGCGTCGTGATTGGTTTATCTCGTTTACGCAACGTATTGGCAGGCCTCATAATTGGTCGAAACTGAAGTGAGCCGCGACGCCAGAGATATTTATATGTGCAAATGCGCCTATGCGTTTCGGAAATTTTCGCCCCGATATATGGTGTCCAGTGCCTAGTGGGTGGTTGGTCCGAGCTTAAAACAGATCTTTCTATGTCTTATAGTTTCAGAATGACCCATACTGATTCATCTAAAGGGGCCACTCTGCATATCGGTAAAGATAAGCTAAATGTAATCCAAGAAAGACTGGATTCATGTATTATCTTTGACCGTTCTTCTACACTTTAGAATGTACAGAGAACAAGGTACGCACTTTGGCAGAGGACGTGTTAATTTTGGGGCACTGTTTGTGATTTTGACATCAAATTAAGTAGTATTATTACTGTAAGAGCGTCGGTGGTGGTCTAGTGGCTAAGGCCGCTGCCTCCCGTCCGGAAGACGGGGGTTCGATCCCACCACGTACCAATGTGTTTTCAAATTTCGAATTCATATATTCGACGCTCTTACGGTGAAGGAATATATCGCGATGAAACCTGCACGCACACTCCTGCGAAGAAATTCAAAGGTTGTGTGTGAAGTCGACCAACCCTCACTGGGCCAGCGTGGTCGAATAAGACCTAATCGCCCTAATTTAGGGTAGGCTCGAGCCCCTCGGTGGGGACGTATATGAGCTGTTGATGAAAATTACTATGAATAATATGAATATGTAGTTGAATTTACCTTTCTCGTGCAAGCAACGGAAGTAATACTTGACAGTGGCTTGCACCACCTTCATGATGACCTCGACCGACGGCGGTGGCGCTTTGGTTCCCGACATGTCCACTCGGTCCAACACCTACGAACATACATACAAACTTTTATACCGTGAGTTAAACCAAATCTTGTAACTGTAAAACACATAATCATCATTTTATTTTCATGATACAAGCTAGCTGCTATTATTCATATTGAGACGAAAACAATAATGAATGTTTTATGTAACAGTAGTACCAAACAAAATTGTCACTGTTTATTCAAAATACTTCCAAGTATCAAAATGATTCACGAGTAGTGTGTGAGCGCGCCGCCCACGCTATAGGGCACGTCGGACATCAACAATACCTCAGCTAGAGCGTGGCAAGTGGGCATATCCGGGAGCGAACCCGTGGAGCACTTCTTGCGCGGTGTGAGTAGTGTGTGAGCGCGTCGCCCACGCTATAGGGCACGTAGGACATCAACAATACCTCAGCTAGAGCGTGGCAAGTGGGCATCTCCGGGAGCGAGCCCGTGGAGCACTTCTTGCGCGGTGTGAGTAGTGTGTGAGCGCGCCGCCCACGCTATAGGGCACGTAGGACATCAACAATACCTCAGCTAGAGCGTGGCAAGTGGGCATCTCCGGGAGCGAGCCCGTGGAGCACTTCTTGCGCGGTGTGAGTAGTGTGTGAGCGCGCCGCCCACGCTATAGGGCACGTAGGACATCAACAATACCTCAGCTAGAGCGTGGCAAGTGGGCATATCCGGGAGCGAGCCCGTGGAGCACTCCTTGCGCGGTGTGAGTAGTGTGTGAGCGCGTCGCCCACGCTATAGGGCACGTAGGACATCAACAATACCTCAGCTAGAGCGTGGCAAGTGGGCATATCCGGGAGCGAGCCCGTGGAGCACTCCTTGCGCGGTGTGAGTAGTGTGTGAGCGCGTCGCCCACGCTATAGGGCACGTAGGACATCAACAATACCTCAGCTAGAGCGTGGCAAGTGGGCATATCCGGGAGCGAGCCCGTGGAGCACTCCTTGCGCGGTGTGAGTAGTGTGTGAGCGCGTCGCCCACGCTATAGGGCACGTAGGACATCAACAATACCTCAGCTAGAGCGTGGCAAGTGGGCATATCCGGGAGCGAGCCCGTGGAGCACTCCTTGCGCGGTGTGAGTAGTGTGTGAGCGCGTCGCCCACGCTATAGGGCACGTAGGACATCAACAATACCTCAGCTAGAGCGTGGCAAGTGGGCATATCCGGGAGCGAGCCCGTGGAGCACTCCTTGCGCGGTGTGAGTAGTGTGTGAGCGCGTCGCCCACGCTATAGGGCACGTAGGACATCAACAATACCTCAGCTAGAGCGTGGCAAGTGGGCATATCCGGGAGCGAGCCCGTGGAGCACTCCTTGCGCGGTGTGAGTAGTGTGTGAGCGCGTCGCCCACGCTATAGGGCACGTAGGACATCAACAATACCTCAGCTAGAGCGTGGCAAGTGGGCATATCCGGGAGCGAGCCCGTGGAGCACTCCTTGCGCGGTGTGAGTAGTGTGTGAGCGCGTCGCCCACGCTATAGGGCACGTAGGACATCAACAATACCTCAGCTAGAGCGTGGCAAGTGGGCATATCCGGGAGCGAGCCCGTGGAGCACTCCTTGCGCGGTGTGAGTAGTGTGTGAGCGCGTCGCCCACGCTATAGGGCACGTAGGACATCAACAATACCTCAGCTAGAGCGTGGCAAGTGGGCATATCCGGGAGCGAGCCCGTGGAGCACTCCTTGCGCGGTGTGAGTAGTGTGTGAGCGCGCCGCCCACGCTATAGGGCATGTGGGACATCAACAATACCTCAGCTAGAGCGTGGCAAGTGGGCATCTCCGGGAGCGAGCCCGTGGAGCACTCCTTGCGCGGTGTGAGTAGTGTGTGAGCGCGCCGCCCACGCTATAGGGCACGTGGGACATCAACAATACCTCAGCTAGAGCGTGGCAAGTGGGCATATCCGGGAGCGAGCCCGTGGAGTACTCCTTGCGCGGTGTGAGTAGTGTGTGAGCGCGCCACCCACGCTATAGGGCACGTGGGACATCAACAATACCTCAGCTAGAGCGTGGCAAGTGGGCATCTCCGGGAGCGAGCCCGTGGAGCACTCCTTGCGCGGTGTGAGTAGTGTGTGAGCGCGCCGCCCACGCTATAGGGCACGTCGGACATCAACAATACCTCAGCTAGAGCGTGGCAAGTGGGCATCTCCGGGAGCGAGCCCGTGGAGCACTCCTTGCGCGGTGTGAGTAGTGTGTGAGCGCGCCACCCACGCTATAGGGTACGTGGGACATCAACAATACCTCAGCTAGAGCGTGGCAAGTGGGCATATCCGGGAGCGAGCCCATGGAGCACTCCTTGCGCGGTGTGAGTAGTGTGTGAGCGCGCCACCCACGCTATAGGGCACGTGGGACATCAACAATACCTCAGCTAGAGCGTGGCAAGTGGGCATCTCCGGGAGCGAGCCCGTGGAGCACTCCTTGCGCGGTGTGAGCAGGGACGAGTAGTGTGTGAGCGCGCCGCCCACGCTATAGGGCACGTCGGACATCAACAATACCTCAGCTAGAGCGTGGCAAGTGGGCATCTCCGGGAGCGAGCCCGTGGAGCACTCCTTGCGCGGTGTGAGTAGTGTGTGAGCGCGCCGCCCACGCTATAGGGCACGTCGGACATCAACAATACCTCAGCTAGAGCGTGGCAAGTGGGCATCTCCGGGAGCGAGCCCGTGGAGCACTCCTTGCGCGGTGTGAGTAGTGTGTGAGCGCGCCGCCCACGCTATAGGGCACGTGGGACATCAACAATACCTCAGCTAGAGCGTGGCAAGTGGGCATCTCCGGGAGCGAGCCCGTGGAGCACTTCTTGTGCGGTGTGAGCAGGGACGAGTAGTGTGTGAGCGCGCCGCCCACGCTATAGGGCACGTGGGACATCAACAATACCTCAGCTAGAGCGTGGCAAGTGGGCATCTCCGGGAGCGAGCGCGTGGAGCACTCCTTGCGCGGTGTGAGTAGTGTGTGAGCGCGTCGCCCACGCTATAGGGCACGTGGGACATCAACAATACCTCAGCTAGAGCGTGGCAAGTGGGCATCTCCGGGAGCGAGCCCGTGGAGCACTCCTTGCGCGGTGTGAGTAGTGTGTGAGCGCGCCGCCCACGCTATAGGGCACGTGGGACATCAACAATACCTCAGCTAGAGCGTGGCAAGTGGGCATCTCCGGGAGCGAGCCCGTGGAGCACTCCTTGCGCGGTGTGAGCAGGGACGAGTAGTGTGTGAGCGCGCCGCCCACGCGGTACAGGTTGGCCTCAATTGCGCGCGCGAAGGGCCGAGTGCGTAAATGGGACACGCGGGTTGAGTTCTCCCATCTGTGGTTAGTAAGGAAATTGAGTCATTTAACAAGTATTTTAAGTCATAGATAACTATTAATAACGGACCCCACGTCATAAGCTGTAATGGAATAAAAGAAATAGACAATTTAAATATAGTTTTAAACCGTGGCGTGCCGTCTCGACGCCTTTCCAATGTTCTATCATACAAAATGTAGGAGAGGGACATAGTGCAAAATAGATAGAAGAGGTGCGCTGATGGCGAGCCACAGGCGCGCCGCACCCTCGCCGCTTCTGTCTGGCTTGCGTCTTAGAGGCGGCGGTTCCATAACTCTAATACTAGTGTTTGTAAAGTCGGTTGTTGACCTTACAACACACGATAACAACAAATCAATCAACATTGCTTACCTTAACAACTTAATTATGTTCAAACTATAGTAATGCACGTAAGTCTTCTGGTCTTTAGGTACATTTCCTTCAATGAAAACTTTCTTAATTTGTTCATCACAAAGCACAGCTTCTCTTAGTGCGTATTCCACTCCAGTGTTGATTAAATTCTGGTATTTCTCCGTATCCATGGTTACGTCTAAACTGTCGTTCGGGACGTGCATAGATATGGTCCCAGATATGATACGGACCAACAAGGCGAGGGTTGTGTCTGTTCTAGAGTGTTGCAGGAGGTATGAGATTGTACTGACGAACTCTGATGGGAGAGTGGAGCCTGGAAGACAAGTTTGTTAAATTTAAGCTCATGACATCATCTTTGTTTCTCTAATTAAAATATAGAGATAAGTAAACACACGCTATTTGAAAGAAAGACAAAGAAGACAGTACTCTTCTGATACCAATTTGAGACAAAATAATCCTGGCGTAAATTTTATCTACCTTACTCAAATGCAAATCATTGATTAAGTAAGATAGTTGCTAGATCTGCATTACTATTGTATCACGCGCATTTTTTTCTTCTTTTCTTCAATTAGTAGTAAGCGAGTGTTGTGAAACGTGTTAGAGCGTCGGTGGTCTAGTGGCTAGGGCCGCTGCCTCCCGTCCGGGAGACGTGGGTTCCATCCCCACCACTTACCAATGTGTTTTCGAATTTCGAATTCATATGTACGTTTATTTGTTGCTCTTACGGTGAAGGAATACATCGTGATGAAACCTCCACACTCCTGCGATGAAATTCAAAGGTTGTGTGTAAAGTCGACCAAACCGCACTGGGCCAGCGTGGTCGACTAAGGCCTAATCGCCCTAATTCAGGGTAGGCTCGAGCCCCTCGGTGGGGACGTATATGAGCTGTTGATGTTGAGTGTGTGTCTGTGTGTTTTTTTGTTCGTTTGTTTTTTGTTTGTTGTTCGAGAGAAATGTGAAATGTTATTTTGTAGTATACTTCTTCTACCAATAATCGTACTTACTGACTAAAATCAGTATCCTAGCTAGAGAATACTGTTCGAGTTGCGTTCCGGTCAGCAGTTTCTCTCTCACTATGTGGATCTCTTCCCCTGCGCTCATTACAAGCGCAATGTTTTTGTTGCTGTGTAGACTTTCGTATTCTAGCTTTTGTAGAAGGAATTCTGCAATGAAAAGTTTAAGTAGGTAATTAAGACATAAAGTTATAGATTTTTAATTATCTACCTCATTTCATTTCAGTGGAAAAATTTATGATACAAAATTCGATGGCTATTTGTGAACTTGTAAAGTTGACCAACCCGCACTGGGCCAACGTGTTCGACTAAGCACTGATCACTTCAAGGTAGGCTCGAGCCTCTCGGTGGGGACATTTTTTTTTATTACATGGGTGCTCGTTTGTTCAATCACCTGATGGAAAGCGATGACGCGATCGAGGTAGAACACACTTAGCCAGAAGATGTAAATAAGAAGACCCTATTTAGTATTTACTCTGCATGCACTCTCATATACACAAACCTACACATGCTTTTATTATTGGTGTTGTTATAATTGTTTAGTTTTTTGTTGTTTTTTTTTCCTCTTTTGTTTGTTTTCTCCCAACATATTGTTATGAACTACTTGCTCGAACAAGTTATATATTTTTACCCTGTGTTCAATTCTGAGGTGGAGGCCTGGTTTCCTATAGTACAGGATCTCCTAGTTTAGGGACCAGCCTCAACAATATAATGTAATATGTATCACTTGTTATGTTCTTCATTAATGTGATTGTTGTTGAGGAAATAAATACTTTATTACTTATTACTATTACTTACTCTTGCTTTTTGCACTGATACTCGATGACTTACCAAGCAGCTGACGGCAGAAGAGATTCTTATGTGCTTGTTTCAGCGCAGCATGAGGCAGTAGATATAGGCCTTCAGTAGCAACGATGGACATTAACTCTTGCCTTTTGAGCTGGTAACAATAACAAACTCACTTACCAAGCAGCTCACGGCAGAAGAGATTCTTATGTGCTTGTTTCAGCGCAGCATGAGGCAGTGGATATAGGCCTTCAGTAGCAACGATGGACATTAACTCTTGCCTTTTGAGCTGGTAACAATAACAAAGCTCACTTACCAAGCAGCTGACGGCAGAAGAGATTCTTATGTGCTTGTTTCAGTGCAGCATGAGGCAGTGGATATAGGCCTTCAGTAGCAACGATGGACATTAACTCTTGCCTTTTGAGCTGGTAACAATAACAAACTCACTTACCAAGCAGCTGACGGCAGAAGAGATTTTTATGTGCTTGTTTCAGCGCAGCATGAGGCAGTGGATATAGGCCTTCAGTAGCAACGATGGACATTAACTCTTGCCTTTTGAGCTGGTAACAATAACAAAGCTCACTTACCAAGCAGCTGACGGCAGAAGAGATTCTTATGTGCTTGTTTCAGCGCAGCATGAGGCAGTGGATATAGGCCTTCAGTAGCAACGATGGACATTAACTCTTGCCTTTTGAGCTGGTAACAATAACAAACTCACTTACCAAGCAGCTGACGGCAGAAGAGATTCTTATGTGCTTGTTTCAGCGCAGCAGGAGGCAGTAGATATAGGCCTTCAGTAGCAACGATGGACATTAACTCTTGCCTTTTGAGCTGGTAACAATAACAAACTCACTTACCAAGCAGCTGACGGCAGAAGAGATTCTTATGAGCTTGTTTCAGTAGCAGCATGAGGCAGTGGATATAGGCCTTCAGTAGCAACGATGCACATTCACTCTTGCCTTATGAGCTGGTAACAATAGCAAAGCTCACTTACCAAGCAGCTGACGGCAGAAGAGATTCTTATGTGCTTGTTTCAGCGCAGCAGGAGGCAGTAGATATAGGCCTTCAGTAGCAACGATGGACATTAACTCTTGCCTTTTGAGCTGGTAACAATAACAAACTCACTTACCAAGCAGCTGACGGCAGAAGAGATTCTTATGAGCTTGTTTCAGTAGCAGCATGAGGCAGTGGATATAGGCCTTCAGTAGCAACGATGCACATTCACTCTTGCCTTATGAGCTGGTAACAATAACAAAGCTCACTTACCAAGCAGCTGACGGGAGAAGAGATTATTATGTGCTTGTTTCAGCAGTAGCATGAGGCAGTGGATATAGGCCTTCAGTAGCAACGATGGACATTAACTCTTGCCTTATGAGCTGGTAACAATAGCAAAGCTCACTTACCAAGCAGCTGACGGCAGAAGAGATTCTTATGTGCTTGTTTCAGCAGTAGCATGAGGCAGTGGATATAGGCCTTCAGTAGCAACGATGGACATTAACTCTTGCCTTATGAGCTGGTAACAATAGCAAAGCTCACTTACCAAGCAGCTGACGGCAGAAGAGATTCTTATGTGCTTGTTTCAGCAGTAGCATGAGGCAGTGGATATCTGCCTTCAGCAGTAGAGCCACGAGCGACGCCGGCCCGACCGCCTCCCACGCGGGGCTGTGGCGGTATGTCGCGCACAGGACACATAGACGCTCTATTACGTCATCTGTCACTGTAAAACCGGGATTTTTACATACAAGCATACAAACATACAGGTGAAGCTAATAAAAGCGTGTTAAAAAACGAACGGATTTGGATGAAATTTGAAATGGAGATAGTTTGTACCCTGGATTAACACATAGGATACTTTTTACGGGAAAAAGTCTTGTTCCCATGGAAAAATCTTACACAACGCGAGCGTAGCGGTTTTCACAATTGTATTGCAATACAACTGTATACACCGCATTCAACTGCTGGAGGTCTAACTTAAAAACTGGTGCTTGTTTCATGTTGATGCGCCGCCTAGAAGCAGGGTTTTTTTTATTATTATTTTATTAGACACACCAACAGCATACATATTTTATCATTACAATATTTAATTACACTAAAATGTACTGTATCTGATACATATGCCGATTACAGGTGCGTACAGCATTCACAAAAATAGGTAGTTTTATACTAAAAATCTCTTATATTAAAAATGCTAAAATAAAGTATCTAAAATTAGTAAAGGTTAATAGATTAATTTTGTAACACTATTTTTAAAATTTAATAATGATAGATGAAAGATGTCCAGATCCTGTAGGGTTATATTCATTATTGTGCTAAAAAAATTCATCATGCAAGCGAAGTTGCGGGCAGAGTGTTACAATAAAGCTGGACGCACACGCTCGGTTTCCTGATTAGGTTTCCTGATCAGGAATTCAGATTCGGAAACCTGAATGCTCCGCTTACATTAATAATGTTCAATAAGGCGCTCACGTTCTTACTATTTCCGAACGGAAAAAAACCTGACGTTTGTTTCGGAAATCGTTCCATGCGTTGGGGATACACAAAAACTCCGAATTCCGAATCAGAATTCCTGATTAGAAAACCTAATCACGAATCCGAACGTGTGTGGCCAGCCTAAGATCGTTGCAAGACATTGATAAGGAGTGGATATTATAGAGACTGAACAGAAATAAAAATTTCCACTATTTTGTTAAAACAAATAAACAATTTTGTAATTTTTTTTATGCAAGCACCACATGTACTTTTGTGGTGCAACAGTTATAAAGCTAGTTGTATTAGTTTTTCGTAATTCAACGCAATATAGCGAGGTTTTCTTATTTTGCTGGTCACTTGTATAATTTAATAGTATGAATTGTTCTGAAAAATACTTACATTATATATTTTTTTATAATTCAACTTATTTATACTTACACGTCTGTTCAATATCTTGTATGAGAGCTTTTAAAACTATGTCCGATTTTGATGCAAGGTTTAATAAATATGGTATAACATCTCTTTTTTTCTCTACACTGCCCTTTTCTCTTATAGCTTCCTGTAAATAAAACATGAGAATCAGGCGAGACAGATAATATTGTGTTTTTAATAAAATTCTACTTCTTTCTTACTAATAACATAAAACAAAAAACTCATTTTTGTATTTGAAATACTGAAATCAATTCTATTTAGATTTCAACATAACAACATAAATAATTGTATAGAGGAAACTCTATTTCAATATTAACATTTTAGGGTTTGGTCTGACTTCGAAAGGTCTGACGCAGAATGACCGATTCTTATAAATATAAGTCATAATGTCTTTTTGAACCAGAAAGTAATTTTTGCAAAAATCATAATCTCTTGCAATAAGCAATCTAACTCCTAAACAATAATTATAGGTAATTGACCATACCTGAAACAGTTCAGAGAGTGCGGCTCTGACATGGAACAATGCCGGTTGGTGATTGGCCAGGTGCGCGAGGACCGCGCGCGCGGCGTCAGCCCCCAGGGCCAGCGCTCGCGGCGCCACCAACGCCGGCTCTGCTCGACCCACCCAGCCCACGGCCCACGAACATGCGCGGCAACCTACACAAGATTGTTGTTTGTTCTCACACACGGCCATCTGAGTATGCCCAAACTAAGCAAAGCTTGTACTGTGCAAAGGTCGACAGTGCGTAATAGCCCAAAGTGCCATAATAATCAGGCTTTAGTTGGCTTACAGGGATATTTGTAAGAATAGCAACAATACACATAGAAGACAATATTTTGGGAGACTTACCCAACATCATGTCAATACACTTGGCCCTCTCATCATTATCAAGTAGAGTCAGATTTTGAGTAGTAATGTCCAACAATAACCTTACAGGTTCTGTACTTTGCAGTGTTGCAGCTGGAATCCCCCACACAAACTTTGAAGTTGAATCATACATATATATGTACTATAAATAACACTAGGGATTTTTATTTAACAGGTAAAATGATTTCACAATAATTAGCTTGAGTACTAATCATAAAATAAATAAGTTAATAAATGTACATACAACAATGAAATAAAATATAGTTAAAAAAACATGCTTCACAACAAACAAAAAAAATTAAAAAAAAAAAACATGGGTTGCTCGATATACGAAAAATATGGCACAAAGCACCCCACGCTTTTTTCACAATAATACTAGTATTTTTCGTTCATTATTGTTTTCAACTTATATTAAGAATTATTTTTCACTTTTTAGTTTCTTTGATTTTTTTTTACAAATTATTGTATTTTAACTGGTTCTTGATAAGTGTACTATGTTTAAATTAAATCTGTCCATTTAAAGTGGGTCAAAATCGAGTCCAAATGAGTCGGTTACTAACAAACAAACAAACATACAGGTGAAGCTAATAAAAGCGTGATTATAAATACATCGGAAAATGAAGTGCAGTTAGGCAGCCTTTTTCTAGGCCTTTACCTTCAAGACTTATTTTGTCCAGCATAATTTAAATACTGGACAAGTATTCTGTATAATTTTAATCCTACCTAAAGTATGGGCTGTTTGCTACTCAACAAAATATAAGAATAAGATAGTCAGTATTAACTGGTCATGGTTCTTTAACAAACATCTATATGTCCTAGGTGTTACTGACAGCCCCCTTTGCAGAGCCTGCTTGGAAGCAGAAGAAACGGCTGCTCACATCCTCATGGAGTGCACGGGAGTGGCGAACTACAGGGCTAAATACCTCGGTCAAGCGAGGGACCTTCCAGGGATAACCGGTAACGTAAAGGGCCTACTGGGTTTCCTGGAAGAGTTGGGTTGGCTCGAATGACACCGCATTCCCACCCACACGCAAAATAGGCGCATTAGACGTCGAGTTGCGGAAACCAGCCCGATTTGACAATTGACAATTGATAGTCAACACCACATCCTAGTTAGTAGTGCTCACAAAAAGTAGAAGTAGGCTGATAAATAAGAATACAAGATGACATAAGTACAAAAATATTTTGTTACTTACTGGGAAGATTAGCTTTTTCTGTAGCTATATCCATAATCAGCTTTATACTCCATGGGGCTATATAAGGAGCCCATGACTCCCCGAGGTTGCATAGCTCTGGACCAATCATACCCACACTCTCCAACGAGCCGGTATTGTTATTATCAACCTGTGAACCATAAAGTAATGTTTTAAGTCTTTTTTTTTCATTGTTTGTGTTGTAAGATCTACATACAGCCTCACAAACCCTGGTAATGATGCTATAGACCCACCAATGGTCACAATAAATAATGCCAAACTCCTCTACAACGTGTTACAAAAAATACCAAAAAAAATAATATTCTTCATCACAGGCATTTAATCAAAATTTTCCCATCTCTAGTGTCAATTGACACCTAAAATATAGACTATCGATTCTCAGAACGGAAAAGTATTTGTACATCATTTGTGCCTACATTCTTAAAAGAGATTTACTTAAATCAATTTATGTTAGACATTTTCTTTTTTGCCTTAATGATCTT
This sequence comes from Carpatolechia fugitivella, assembly GCA_951230895.1. Taxonomy (NCBI): domain Eukaryota; kingdom Metazoa; phylum Arthropoda; class Insecta; order Lepidoptera; family Gelechiidae; genus Carpatolechia; species Carpatolechia fugitivella. Next base: position 5,829,746 of record OX579651.1, read on the forward strand.
GTTTACGTATTTACAAACATAAATATCATTTTGAAATATTTAGTTCATTATTTTATTAATTTATTATTTCATAACAATTATTTAACAAAGCTTTTTTTATTTATTTGTAGTTTTTTCATTTCGAAATTAATTGTTCTAGTGTGAATGTTATGGTACAAGTTGTACGTAAACATTTTTAACCATAGCGATAAAAATAGGTACATTGACCTAAAATTACATATCTGGTCCGAATATTCTTTGACACAGCTGATCACTAGAGATGGGAAAATTTTAATTAAATGCCTTTGATAAAAATATTCTTTTTTTTGGTATTTTTTGTAACACGTTGTATATCTTTTTTAAAGTTGACATTTGGTTATCTATTTAAAGTTCTAAATTATTTATTGAAATTTTAAAACTTAATGACACAAAAGTTGTTCAGTTACCACTTGAAAGGTTCCGCAATATATAGCTAAAACATTGTATGATAATTTAAAATAGCATTTATTGTAACTTATTGGTGTACTAAATCATTCTATGAGTTATATTGTAAACCAAGTTTGATTACAATTTTATTCAGTTTAGTAAACCTTCATAAATAACACTAAGCGAGGCTTTTTAGCTATTGTAATGCATAGTCGATCCACAGAATAGCGACGTTAGTTGAGATAACCCTAAGGAGAGCTTATAGAATATGAAACGTACCTCATATTCCGAAGACGCGACGGAAACATTGACAGCATCGTGGAAAACCATAGCAAAATACTCCAGGACAGCATCCCTGGCTGCAGGGAAGTTTTTCAATAAGGAGATACCGATCTTTGTAAGTTCAGGAGCATTTTGAAAGCTGCGCTTAGATACACCATAAATAAAGTTATTGAAGTCTGCAGACAGCGCCGTAGATTTTACTTGCGGATTCATTATTCGTGTAATATGAAGATATTTTACAGAATTTCTATAAAAACGACCACATAAACAAAACTGAATCCCTTCGCAAAACTGATAAACCTGATTAGTACTGGCAAGTGCCAGACGAAATCTGAAAAAAAGATAGGATCTAACCAAAATTTCCGTCCTACCAACCAATCACAAAATTCAGAGATAAAGCGAGGCCTTACAATGAACTATTTCATAGAAACTAATAAACATTAAAATTGAAACTAATAAGAAGTAAAATCAGTAAAATTGTCTTCAGTTTAAGGTAATGACTAATGACAATGGCAGTGAGTGATAAAAATAATAATACATACTCCGAACCTTAAAAATATATTTAAATAAGAATAAATCACTACATCTGGCAATATTCTGTCTGACTGATGACATTTTTTTTAAGTTTTAGGTCTGGTTACCTCGTAGGTTAAATCTACGGGCGCATTCCGAATCAGACTTTCAGCGCTGTCAGCGATCAGAAAAACAAAAAATGTATAGCTGACAGAGATGGGCGGTGGGTTAAAACACAAACCACCTGACCCGGTAAAAACCTGTTGATTTGGGTTTTAACCCGGTCTTTACCCATAACAACCCATTTTTTTGGGTGTTTATTATAATAATTGATGATAAAATAAAAATAAAAACTTTATTGTATATCTTGATGAAAATACCCTGTTTATTTGCAATATGCGCAAGGATGGAAAATACCAAGATTGCCTTGCAAACTTTAGCTGTCCATGAAAAAGCAACGCTGTTGCTGTTGCTTGCAGAAGACAAGTCGACTTTATTAGACGATAGATTTTGGTTAATGATCAGTGAATGCGTTAAAATTTTAAAACCCATCTCTGACTTGATTTTTCAACTTGAAACCAATGAACAAAATATCCACAAAGTATTTCTGGGATTCAAGGATATGAATTCAAAACTTCAGTTTTTTTTGCCCGATATCCTAACATTGGATGACGAAGACAAGCAGGTTATTCTTGCAGCCACGGAGAGTCGGGTAGATAGTAGATACGTGCCTTAAACCGATTCATTATGCAGCATATTTACTAGACCCAGCTAGTCAAGGCGTAGAGCTAAATGAAGTCCAAGAATCCAAAGCTGTGGAATTCATTATTGAGACGGGTCAAAACTTGGGAATAGAAGTCTTACCAAATCTGGCAAGTTACAAAGCAAAGGATGGTGTCGCGACGAGCGCGAAAAGTACATCGATTTGTTTATATGGCAACACTGAAGGAAGTGTTGGCCCATTATTGGTTTGTACTTGTCTATGGACAAAATATCTATTTCCCGCCGAATCTAATGTCAGTTAAAGCGACATCTATTAAATTGTTGGTTACCGGAAGTATCATTCCCGCCAATTTTATTATTGAGACTAATTTTCTTTATACTTGCAACCGTTTTTACTGGCCAGTCGTTATTATGCCGTTGAGGCGAGTGGAAGTGCAAGTCCAGAGGAGTTACTCCGGGAACACGTGGCAGCTGGCAGAGCTCGTGATATGATTAAAGCTAAGTATTCTTGATTGTTGGCTTCGAGATGCTTGGAGATCACGGTGTATACATTGTTACTTTGACTAAACTTGTGCATATGTAAATTGACTGAATATCGACTATCAAACGAATATAGTACAACTCGGACATATCTATCAAACACCGTCATTATGTGGTCTCCAAATGTTTGTATGTAGAATGGCTGTAAGCCAAGTCGGCTGTTGAGCCGTTGGGTATATGGAGACCACTCGTGTGGGGTCCGAGTTGGTAAAGCGTATGCGTGTACGTCGCAATCTGGCGTGGCCCTTTGCGGAATAGCCTGGTATGTGCTTAGGACCTACTTCGGTGCCGATCCTCGGCAACGCCAATAGGCTAGTGGCGTTATAGGGCCGGAGCAGGCCTGGGGGGAATTGTACAGTTAAGCTATCGCGAGCTGGGGTTTATAATTATGTTTGTTGTGCATAATATTATATTGTAATTCCAGGCTGTGCGTAGGACCGAGGACGGATACTGATGGAGATGGTAAACCTTGAGAGAGGAGTTATAGTGTTAGGATTGGACGGACGGTCTAGGGGCGCCGACACTGTCTGGACATAAACGCTGTTGAGCGTTCTAGGGAACCTTTTGATTATCTCTCAGTAACTGTAGCTAGCTTAGAGTGAGCCTGTGAGCTCGGGGTGTGATGGAAGAGTCACTCGCATAGTGAACTCTTGTATATGATTAATATGTTTGAAGACCATTAAATAGAGATCTCTTATCCACGATACACACAATTACACTTATGACTTTGGACATACTTGACTGGTATAAATACAGACGTGCTCTACTTGTCTCATTTCGTTGTGTATACATCGGTATCAACCTCTATCATTATTACAGAAGGTGGAAATTGTCCAGCGGGTTTTGGAGACGAATGGAGTTCGTGGCCGAGGAATCCTGTCGTAGCTGTGTGCAGAGATGAGCGAAGCAAGAGATCAGCGAAGCAGATATCGAGAGGGAAGTAATCCGGATTACAAGGTAGGAGAACTACATTCAATTTTGTTCTCTACGTGATCTGGTCGATTATCGGCGAGGGGGCTAAACTTCCCTAGTTGAGATTATATACGTAGTCATATACGTGTGTGTCTAGACATGTACTTTACTGTACATATACTTACCTACATCATACAGTTACATCCATACACATAACCCCCCGCTCGCCGACATGGTGGAGATGCTGGGATCTGATTAATCCTGTCAAAACTTTCAGCACATATTGATAGTTTATGGATTTTAATGTGCAAATAATGAATATCAAGTGGCATTCCGAAATCTGGTGGCATATCTTAAGGCTTATAAATGAAATTAATTATATTTCATGCCTTACAAACGTAGCGTTGGTATTCTTGTGTTTGTTGGTTATGAGTTGGCGTAGGCTTGGTGTTAATACTAATTTGTGTAGGAATTGCTTCGACCCAACGTTGGCGTAGACTTTTCTATAACCGTGTATTTGTGAGTTTTTATTATGTTTACGTTTTAAAGAAGTGTAACCTCGGCCTCGCTTTGAGTCGTCTTCTCGTTTCGAATTTTGCGTTATAAAATTTATTTCTAAAATATAATCTTTAACGAATTTATGACGAAATTTATACGAGATTATTTACTATTTTTGAAGAATATTTTCTCTTTTGACAACCGTGATTAATTTTAGGCTATTATATAGTGTTCGTTGATATTTGCGTTTACTGGATACGTTTGTTTTTAAAAAACAATTTGTAAAGTTTATATTAAACCGAACGTTTGAGTGATTGATGTGATCCGTGACGAAGCTATAAAATCGTGGGGAGGAGATTGAGTGAACGATCTAATACTTATTCTTATACTTTAGATAGGTACGAAATTAAAGGCGTGAAACTAAAATTTGATATTTATTAATGAGTTTTGTTTAGGTTTTTAAGATATTTATTATTTGGGAGATCTATTAAATTTACCATATCGATCCAATATTATCCAATACTACTATTTACTGCTGCTTGTATAGGGCGTTTGGTGTTTTGAGTGATTAAGAGTAATGTTTCATCGTGGAATAGTTAGTTTCATATACTTATATTATTACTGTCGCCGTTGATGTGACGAGTTAGTAAAGTAAAAACACTTCGCGCGTCCTTATGAACCGTATGTATTTATTGTGTAGGGTGACATTATTTTATTTTTATTTTTTAATCTATCCGCTTAGCTAGAAGTATTGATTTCCGATTATCCCGAGCAGTAGTTTGATAAACGGTTACCCACATACCTACATACCTACCTACCTATTTATACGGTGGATTCTCGTTTTCTTAATCCGTTTAAAAAGATTTTTGTTGTACCATCTTGCGAATCATTACTTTGTTGCCTTCTATTTAAATACGTACGAGTTATCTTGTTTTCTTGAGTAGGATAAGACGTTGTTTGTTCTAGGACTGATATTATTTAGTGATGCCTACTTATTTGTGAACATAGTTATACGAAAAAAAAATTTCAAAAATTCAGATAAATCAAATATCTTTCTCTCAATCGGTTTTGTAACGACACAGTTCGCTTTAATATTAACTGTTTAGGAAGGGAAAGACAGTGGGTACGTAATTAGTTATGTCTTAGCAAGCAGTATGAACAGGTAGTAAGGTCTAGTCTAGATAACTTATATTCAATGTTGCGAGCTTTCAGTCAAAGTCAAAGTCAAAATAATGTATTTCCATAGGATGTTATTACATCACTTAGATCCGTCATTACAACAGTGAAGTAGTAGTTCTGATGTTTCGAGTTTAGTGTTACCTATTTGTTTATTCATTTGAAGCAGTAGGGATCTACCACTACCACATTAATATTATTTGTTGGCCACTGTATAGGAGTACATGATTAGGTGTAAATTTCATATTATATAGTATATTTGCGGTACAAGAAGATCATTAGATATTATCTTTTACCATAGCTTAGTTAGCTGATATTGTGATACTTTTTTATGGAATCATAGGATAGATATTTATACCGGACATATACGGTTTTGACAATTTACGGTTTCTTAATAAATTGTAGTACAAAGTTATTTAAATGTCTTGTAAAGTACATAGTAATCGGAACCGTTTCGTTTTATACCTGCATAGGTGTTATTGTTATCATTAAGTGAGAATTTATGATCCTAGTACGGTGCAGATACAGATACAATACGGATAGAATGATGAGGTACATAGAATGTTTCAATATTACTTGCTTATTATTACTATTTAAATTACTAGACTTAAATTTTTAACTTTTTATTATGCGTTGGAAGAGTTGACAGTTTGGTAGTATGTACATTTGTTTCTTAATTGAACTTTACTTGATGTAACTAGTATAACTACTATACTTGATATAAAATTATTGTGCTTAGGTATTAAGTTCCTGAGTATCGAATAGGTACACTAGGATAATAAGTGGCTGTTTATATAATTGGCATTACATATCGGAAAGTGAGTTAGCACAAGAAAGTTAACGTAATCTTCGAATAGTATGGTTGTTCGTGTCGATGCTGTTTCATTTAAAGAATTTGGATTTGGGATGCAATACGAGTTATTTCTGGTATTTTTAAAGCTTTGGATTTTCAAATTAATTAGAAAACGTCTCATTGATTTAATTCGGTTTAGTTTAAATTTAATTGGCTGATAAATATTTTATAGATATTGCGAAGTTGAAATGTTTAATCTATATTGTTTATTACATAGTAACTTTTTATTCATTTTCTACCTTTGATTGAAAATTCTTCTGTGTTGATAAAACTTGGTGAGCGTTTCGCGAGTAAACATTGAGAAAAGTTTTGGATTTCTTACAGATCGGTCTTTAGAAATATTATTTGGTTACGTTAATTCTTAAATGACAGATGATTGGGTTCTACTGGTTACTAGTTTCGTGAAGGAATAATTTTATTCTACTTAAGTATCGTACAATTACGTGACAACATTGTTATTTTTCATGATCATTTGCTTTGAGTAATTTGTTGAATGACAGATACCATTTTGGAAGGGTTCGATTCCCAGCTGTAAGGCGTATAACTTATTTATAGGGTGAAGACGATTAATAAGTTGCTACTCGTAGGAAAAGATACATAGTTATCCAGCCCTCTCTGTTGACGAATGATAAGCTTTTGTGAGTTAACTTGATAGTGCAGCTGTGAATCTGATTGAAATGTCTTCATAGGATTATGCGGATTTATTTACTTATTCCTGAATGAGAAAGAATAGAATACACTGATAGCCAAGGAGATGCAGGTTCAATTCCTGTCCAAGATTGATAAAGAAAGATTAATTTTTTGCTTTAAAATTTATTAGAGAATGGAATAGACACGTCGTTGTTCATTTGTTTCCTTGGTGTTAAATTAGGTGATTGCGTATGAAATCTTAAGACATGGAAAGATCAATAGATAAAACGATTAGTACATTTATTTATTCGACTCGTAGGTAGATGAATTTAATTAAATGCGAGATCTTGTTAAGATCGTTGAAACGGTATTCGAGAGACCGTTGATTTTAGAATCTTCAGGTACTAGATACATGATACTCAATTTAATAGAAATGTTAAATATTATGATAGTTTAGAAATATTTATTCACTTATCATTTATGAGACATTGTACGGGTTTACCGCGATAATGACCATCGATATTGATAAATACCACGAAGGTTTAAAATGTATTCACTTGTCGTAGGTACATTATCAAATATTTATTAACTTGTCGTGCATTACCTATTGCAGTAGCATAGGATGCGTTGCGTACAATTTGCGTTACATAGTAATAGCACAATACACACATAATGGTTTGGTACAGTTTAGTCTATATTATTTACCTCTACAGTTTAGAACCGTTACTTAGTTTGCTATTGTTGCGAAAATGGGGATGTAACCCTAAATATTCTTTTAACTCGTGGATGTTTTGCTTATCGGTTAGTCCAAGATTTTAAACGGCACTCAGGAAATTAATATTCACTGTGAATTTTAGGTTATTTTGATGAATAGTTTCGCGAACTTGCAAACGATTTCAATCATCGGATGTAGCTTAACATTGAGCTTGTATTTTTTACATTTACTTGATCATGTGGTATTATAAATGGTCTTGAATTAAATTATCGTATTACTTTGTTTTGACAAATTTTCAAGCAGACTAGTGAGTGTTATAATAATTCTGTTTACAGTTCGAAAACTTTGCTTATATTTAATGAGTTCAAATTGAATAGTTGTTATTTACAAGCGTTAATATTTCGTCCAATGAATATAAAAGTTAAACTCGATAAAAACTAATAAGTAGTATTACAATTTAACGTAAAATTATTGAAATTATTATTGGTCTTAGTTTGTTGAAAGCTGTAGTTATACATGTGAGTATCTCGTTTTATTTTGTAACAATCGACGTATATCGTGTCGTAAATGCTCTTTCTCTCCTCCCCCGTAATACAAGGTTTCCATTGTAGTGGTCATCATACGTGTTCACTCATAATACTATGTTGTATGACGTAATCATTCGCATATATACAAACATATATGCTAAATCTTATACATAGTTACTTTTTATTCATAATTACTGATCTAATAGATAATTATTTGATTGCTTGATGTGTCTTATACATAATTACTGAGTGCAATATAGAAATAAATAGTTATTGATTTATTTACTGGCAGTTCTTTGTAATGGAATCGAATATAATTAGTAAGGAAGATCATTGCGAACATTTCTGGTGTAAATAATTTGCTTAGTAATGAGAACGGTTCTTTCAGTTCTGCAAAGATTTAGAATAACCATAATAAATTTGAATTTTATCTTCATTAATTAGATAAACTATGGAATACTATACTAAAATATACCACTACTACTATACTATACTATGCTTAGGTGACAAACTTACGTTATAATAATAATAATAATAATAATAATTCTTTAATTCAGACCAGGGATCCATATAAGCACAAACTAAACTAAAAAATAAAATTAACAAAGAAAAATACATGTTAGGGGCATTACTAGGCTGCCAGGTCAAGCCATTTTTGGTAGGTGGTGGTGGCCACCATCAGGTCTGAAAAACCCACAACTATTTCATTCGTGGATGCACGGATGCGGTCCATAAATGACGCTATTCTGTTACGCACGATAGCATTAAAAGTATTGACCCTAGCTTCAAAAAACATACCACTGGCACTACACCAAGGTTGTAAACCCATGAGCTGTCTAAAGATGTTGTTGTATTGAACTCTAATACTATCGTGCGCTTTTTTCGTATAATTTGTCCAAAGTTGGCATGTATAAAAAGTCTGACAGAAAGATTTGAAGAGCGTCACCCGAACAGCATCCGCACATCCTCGAAACTTCCGCGCCAACATATTGCCAACAACAGACAATGACCTCCTCTGACGTTCGATGTCATGATCGTCCTTGCGATCTGAAGACAAAATATGGCCAAGATACTTGAACCGCTGCACCATTTGAACAGGCTGCCCGTTCAACAAGACCGGCGGTATCACATCTGGACCCCTGCCCGACCTGAACACCACCATCTCAGTTTTTTTAACGTTATACGTAAGCCCATGCTCACGGGCATACCTATCACAAATAGCGATAAGCTCCCTGATTCCCTTGATAGAAGGACTGAGCAGCACCATATCGTCAGCGTAGCTTAAATTGTTCACATACCGATTCTGAAATTTTATACCCACTCTGGTGCTGCTCAGCTCTCCTATCAGGTCATTAACGTAGAGGTTGAACAGGTCGGGAGAGGTCAACCCGCCCTGTCTCACGCCATAATGCAGTCTGTAGTCCTCAGAGTAAGATTCACCCCACCTAACATTATTAATTTGATTTTTATACCAGAATTTAAAAATTTTGACAATATTAGAATGTACCCCAGATTTAGACAATTTATCCCAAAGAATATTATAATTAACTGTATCAAAAGCGCCCTTTAAATCCAAAAAAACTGTGTAAACTGATGTCTGTCTATCTACGTAATAATTTGTTATGTAGTTATTGTACATAATCACTGGAATACGGTATTGAGTATAAATAGATAGACGTTGCAGTGCGATAGTTGTTTATTACTCGACTGCTTTATTTTATAATAAATGTTAGGATAGGAAATTGAGTCAAAGCTAAGGATGAATGAATGAATTGAGTCAAGGCTAGTCAAGTTCTTCAATGTTTAGTGATCTTGAGCAGTCAAACGAATCGAAGTGTTGTGAAAGAGTGATAATCTTTACTTCTGTTTGTTTATCCTGATTAATATCACGATGAATCAGTTTATTTCCGCTAATTGGTAGTCTTTAAATGATTCAATATTTTCTTAATATTGACTAATTAAGGATAGATTCGTTGTTACGTTGGCGGTTTATAAAGTCGAGAAGTTGCGCGTTTTATTTCGGTTGTTTAGATTTGCTTATACTACAAGTTTTTGTTTACGACTTCGGATTTGATTTACTGACGCGTGTACTGTGATTATTATTTTCTTAGGAATATTATTGTTGAAGTTAATCTTTTGACTACATTATAGCGTTCTTAACTACGTTAGTATAGTACTAGTTAAATTATGCGCTTGAGTTTGGTTCATTATGGAGCGTTTCTTTGTTACTAGTAGTTCTACTGAGAAAGTTTGATAAACTGAGAGGTAGAGGATTAACGAAGTGCAATCAGTCGTTTGTTCTTTTATTTGACTTCAAAACTAAGTTAAGTAAACGGCGTACAATGCAGCGAATTATGATATTGACGAGCGGATTAGATGGATTTAATGGATAGATTGCGTTAGTAATTTTGTGTCATTAGCGGTTTAATAGCAATATTTTAATGTAGACAGTTTTGGTGCCGTCAAAATTGAGGTTCAAATTAGAATGGGAAGATGCGTCAGTTTAAGTAAATTCGATTTGATATCGTGAATATTGCAGTTGGTTAATTGAATATAGTGTTATTTACTTATTTGTATTTAGTCACCGTATTAATTCGAGAAGTGAAACGTAGGTGAAGTCGAGAGTCGCGAGTAGAATGATCTATGGTTTTAGCTATTGTTGCGTAAGTACTCGTAAATGAATTTGAGATACTCATAGAAATATAGAATAGAATAGAGTAGAATAGAATGTGCTTTGTTGCACACAAGGGTACAGTTTGGAAGTACAAAAGATAGATGAAGGGGTGTATAGATAGGCGACCTTATTGCCAAGGTAGAAATTTCTTCCAGGCAACCTTAGGGTACAAGATAGCTGCATAGGAACTGAGACGGTGCACACAAGAAAAGCAGAATAGGATAAGCTATTTAATACTATTAATCAAAGTTACATAAACAAACTACTTATACATAGGGCATACAAACCTGTATATAAAAATATATATCTACTTGCTGGTGTATCAGGACTAAAGTTGTTTATTTAGGAGTAAGCCATGGTTGGGCTGACCATTGTTGTTAATGATCGTTTGGTGAGAGCGATGTTAAAGGTGGTTTAGAGTATTGCGATTTGGAAGCTTATATTGAGAAGTTCTGCGTTCGAAAGCAGAGTCGGTCTAAACCTAAAAGTAAATAATTTAATTTTCTCAGTTGTAGTTATATTGTAGGTTACGTGTGATTCTTTGTTCATAAAGTAAAGCCAATGGTCTGATTTAAAGATACATACGTACGGTACTAGGTAAGACAGATGTTTGTGGTTACGGAGGTCATAGATTGATTAAGTAAGGCGATTCATGCGAGGGTGATGTTTGGTTTCAGATTTGACATTGAGATTTCAGAGTTGATAGAGTTAATATTGGAGTTTCTAGATTTGATGTTGGAGTTTCTAGATTTGATGTTGGAGTTTCTAGATTTGATGTTGGAGTTTCTAGATTTGATGTTGGAGTTTCTAGATTTGATGTTGGAGTTTCTAGATTTGATGTTGGAGTTTCTAGATTTGATGTTGGAGTTTCTAGATTTGATGTTGGAGTTTCTAGATTTGATGTTGGAGTTTCTAGATTTGATGTTGGAGTTTCTAGATTTGATGTTGGAGTTTCTAGATTTGATGTTGGAGTTTCTAGATTTGATGTTGGAGTTTCTAGATTTGATGTTGGAGTTTCTAGATTTGATGTTGGAGTTTCTAGATTTGATGTTGGAGTTTCTAGATTTGATGTTGAGGTTTCAGTTATTTATTTAGAGTCCGATTTAACTTCAAGGAGGATGTTGATGATGTCTGCGCTGTGCCTTGCAGATCCAGAGAAGTGGAGGATTAGATCGTTTCAGGTTCAAGTTTTTGTCAAGAGACGTTACTTATTATAGGACTGAGTGGTTGGAGTTTTGAGTTGATGTATTCTGTTCAAGTTTTTGAGACTAAGTAGATATCTTGATATTTTATTAAGTCACCGGCATTGAGGAGGCATATTAGGATCTTGTCTTTGGTAGAGATATTTCATGAACCAGAATTTCTGAAGATTAATTTTAAGGCTTTGGAAACTGGAAGCTTCTGCTGTCATATTACTGATCCTTGTAAAGGTTATATTGAAGATTCGCCTTGGAAGCTATACGTATTATTTGATGCATTAAGAATGTAAAGATAGATTTATTACGGCAAAGAACATCCATTAAGTTGAAGTCTAAGCTGATTATAGCTCTAGTGCTATAATTTTTTTGAACTTCGTTTATGAGGAACTGTTTATACATATTAAAGATGTACGGTACGTGGAGGATATCGGTATACCGGTACGCTAGCTGCAGATAGTGGGCTGGTGTGCTTCTATCTGTTCTCGACTGTAATGTGACCATGTCGGTATTGGTTCACTATAAGTTCCTTAATTAGATGCGAAATCCCATTGTTGGATTTGCCTGCATTGCCTCTAGAAAGAGCGAAATGCTCAGAACTTGATAGATTTAAACTTGTTTTGGTTTAATGACAAGAAGTTTTTTTTTTATACACTTGATAATGCTCTTTACTTGTGTAACGGAGAAGTGGAGCAAATAATTCAGGAAACTGTTCTAGACAACATAATGAATAAATAAACTTATGCCTTAAAGTAAATGATAGCCACCAGAGGAATGCCACAAAGCCATAATAGCCACAAAACTACAAAGTCACAAGTGAAACTTAGTAAATCTAATATTGCCGATTATTTTGAAGAGTGCAATATTATGTTTGTTTGTACTGGGAAAGTTAAAGGACAATACTTTGACTAACAAACAACCGTAAGAATGGTAGTTAGAATGGATAATAGCATACAGTCTGTAAAGTCTGTTAAGTTCTAATTCGGACGGATGTATTGCGACGAGCATTGAGACTAGATTAAGTCACTTTTCTGATTTGGCCGGGTGTGTCGCGGCGAACGCGAAAATTGTTGATTTTACATTTCTTGTTCGGCCGGGTGTGTCGCGACGAGCGCGAAAAGTACATCGATTTGTTTATATGGCAACACTGAAGGAAGTGTTGGCCCATTATTGGTTTGTACTTGTCTATGGACAAAATATCTATTTCCCGCCGAATCTAATGTCAGTTAAAGCGACATCTATTAAATTGTTGGTTACCGGAAGTATCATTCCCGCCAATTTTATTATTGAGACTAATTTTCTTTATACTTGCAACCGTTTTTACTGGCCAGTCGTTATTATGCCGTTGAGGCGAGTGGAAGTGCAAGTCCAGAGGAGTTACTCCGGGAACACGTGGCAGCTGGCAGAGCTCGTGATATGATTAAAGCTAAGTATTCTTGATTGTTGGCTTCGAGATGCTTGGAGATCACGGTGTATACATTGTTACTTTGACTAAACTTGTGCATATGTAAATTGACTGAATATCGACTATCAAACGAATATAGTACAACTCGGACATATCTATCAAACACCGTCATTATGTGGTCTCCAAATGTTTGTATGTAGAATGGCTGTAAGCCAAGTCGGCTGTTGAGCCGTTGGGTATATGGAGACCACTCGTGTGGGGTCCGAGTTGGTAAAGCGTATGCGTGTACGTCGCAATCTGGCGTGGCCCTTTGCGGAATAGCCTGGTATGTGCTTAGGACCTACTTCGGTGCCGATCCTCGGCAACGCCAATAGGCTAGTGGCGTTATAGGGCCTGAGCAGGCCTGGGGGGAATTGTACAGTTAAGCTATCGCGAGCTGGGGTTTATAATTATGTTTGTTGTGCATAATATTATATTGTAATTCCAGGCTGTGCGTAGGACCGAGGACGGATACTGATGGAGATGGTAAACCTTGAGAGAGGAGTTATAGTGTTAGGATTGGACGGACGGTCTAGGGGCGCCGACACTGTCTGGACATAAACGCTGTTGAGCGTTCTAGGGAACCTTTTGATTATCTCTCAGTAACTGTAGCTAGCTTAGAGTGAGCCTGTGAGCTCGGGGTGTGATGGAAGAGTCACTCGCATAGTGAACTCTTGTATATGATTAATATGTTTGAAGACCATTAAATAGAGATCTCTTATCCACGATACACACAATTACACTTATGACTTTGGACATACTTGACTGGTATAAATACTGACGTGCTCTACTTGTCTCATTTCGTTGTGTATACATCGGTATCAACCTCTATCATTATTACAGAAGGTGGAAATTGTCCAGCGGGTTTTGGAGACGAATGGAGTTCGTGGCCGAGGAATCCTGTCGTAGCTGTGTGCAGAGATGAGCGAAGCAAGAGATCAGCGAAGCAGATATCGAGAGGGAAGTAATCCGGATTACAAGGTAGGAGAACTACATTCAATTTTGTTCTCTACGTGATCTGGTCGATTATCGGCGAGGGGGCTAAACTTCCCTAGTTGAGATTATATACGTAGTCATATACGTGTGTGTCTAGACATGTACTTTACTGTACATATACTTACCTACATCATACAGTTACATCCATACACATAACCCCCCGCTCGCCGACAGATGGATTGTGGAACAAGAGGTTCCTTTGGCAAAATGTCGATGATATTAAGCCCCTTATTTGGTGGAAAGGCCTTTGTGGTTCTTCGCTATTAAGCAAAGTTGCTGTAAGAATACTAACAGCGCCCTGTACTTCGGCGGCGGTTAAGCGTTCATTTACTACAGAAAGTAATAACCATAATAGAAAACGTAATATACTCACTTCTGAGTAGTTCTGAGAGAGCTGCAAAATTAACATATATTTCATACAACTGGAATTTACTCTACAAATATGTTGAAAACGAGAATGAAAATGACGCTTCTCCTCAATCACGTGAAGTTTCAGATCTTCGTGATTCTGTTTCTGTTATGTCCGATCTTCAACCGTCGACCAGTAGGACATCAAGTGCCGAAATAGAATTTTTTGATTGCGATAATTTACCAAATAAAAATTTTATTTAGACGTTTTTTAGTTTACGATGATTTACTTGTATGAAAGTAACAAAAATAACTACTTTAATGTAGAGTCAATATTAAAGGTCACATTTGACAGCTGTCAAATACGGACAAATATTTCTTTCCCTCTTTCACACACGTTTGGTTTTCATATTGCTTGTGTGCTTTCAAACCTATTGGTCGCATTTGGTATATAATAATATTGGCCCTACTTTAGTACAAATTATATTGTAACTTGTTGATTTTTAAACTTGTTTTGTTTATGTTATAGTTTCCAATTACGTGTTATTTGTTGATTTTTACAGTTTTTTTTTCTATTTCAAAGTTTCTCTCATAAAAATGTTTTAATGTAGCAATACAAATATTCATACTGTTAAACAAATAAATAGAAATCACCATAAAGAATTAGTTTCGTTTTATAATCATAAAATGATGGAAGCTGCCTGATATTATGATTGGCCTATGACACTGTGTTGAGTTTAATCGAAGCTGACCAAATAAACGAAAATTTTTGCTGCCATTTCGGATATTGATATTTTAAACATAATTGGTACTGTTGTTTCTCTCGTTTCTAAACATAGTACCCTAAACCATGGTTTATGACTTATGAACAATAATTTTATTGCCATCTTTTTTTTATGTTTCTTGTTCAAATACCGAGATTTGCCCTTAAAAACAATATTTTTTGCAGATTTTGTGCTTTACGCCGTTTTATCCATTGCTTTGTTGGTATCTTGCTAAAATAGATGTTCTAAGCCCCTGCATTTACTGGCAAATAAGTGAAAAAATGTCACATATAATGTGCATACACAAAATCTAATGATATATGGATACCTATATAAATTTTGTTATAAAAATAATAAACACCTGAATTTTCACCCAGTGGGTGGGAATAAATGGGTGTTTATCGGGTAAAAACCCAGCGGTAGGTTTAAACCCGGTGGTTTGCCCATCTCTATTCGGAACGCGATTACGGGTTTTTTAATTGATTTCAGCGTGTCTCGGAACGCAGGGTCCGATTCAGACTTTCAGCACTGTCAGCGATCGGAAAAGCAAAAAAACATATGAGTTTTGACAGCTCTAGCTGCGATTACGGTTGCTTTAATCGATTTCAGCGCATTTCGGAACGCAGGGTTTTTTTGTTCGGATACACATCTAAAAAACCGGTAATATCGACAAAAGTAGTATTTCTGTCCAGATTTCCAAGAACTTACTGTTCTTTCTTGCTTATGGTTCTTCATCTTCTTCGTCGTGTGGGTTGGGTGGTGGTGGTGGGTGGGTTCTTATTGTTTATATGGGCTCTTTAATTAATATGAGTCTAAAAATCTATTTATTCATATTAAATTATAATAAGTTAATAAAATCCATAAAATTTATGATGGGCTCTTCTGGATGGATGGCTCGTATCGTAGGTATCATTAATTAATATAAGTTACAGACCTACAATGGTTTTCCTCTGTAAGATCTGACTAAATATTTTTTATAGATTTTATAATAATAATAATAAGACATTTATTCACGGTAGGTACACAAAACAAAACACACATACAGTGGGTACAAAAATATTGATGTGCTTATTCCAAGAAAAATAATAAAAAAAAATCCATCACGTGTCGTTAGAATTATTTGATATTGAATTTTTAATATTGAGCGCCTACATTTCAAAAGTTATTAAACTTTATTAAATTAGTTCAGCCTATTTTTTATTGAATTTTATTTTTCTGACAGGACATAAAAATGTTTTCCATTCAATAATTTGCTTAATTACTAAATAACAAGTATAAGGTAATACGCCTAACCACGTAACCACGTCGAAAACAGACAGTTTGTCTGTAATACAGACAGACAGACAAACAAAAATTTTAAAAATAATTGTTTTGGCTTCTTTTGGTCTTATAAAGACCCCCATACAATTTTTTCTTAAATATTATGTAAGTACAGACATCAAACATTTACAATTTTATTATATGTAGGTATAGGTCACTGCAAACATGCTAACTTGAATTGACATTGATCTTTAAAACAAATAAAAGCTGTTAGTAGGTAGCTACATTTGTTATGAAAATACACAAAAAGTTCAGTTCAGTTTGTTACATAGATAATCCGAACTATTCCGCACGTCACATTTAGTCTTTTTAAACCCGATATCATTTTATTTACATCATTATGCCTATGTTACAAGTAGATAAATAAATATGCATTGTTGTGATACCTATTGCAAAATAAGTAAGTATAAAGTGCAAATTTTATGACCATGACAACCATGAGGTAATATTTTACACAGGTATGAGTAAGTTGGCACACATAGGTTACTACATACTCGTAATGCTACTGGATCGCATTGTATAATAATATACTGCGCCTGGATCGATGAGATAGAATAGAACATCTAGGTATGTATTATATATAATTGTTATAGTTATAGATATAGCTAGCTATAGGGGGTGAAACGCAACGTGGGTACAAAGGGACGGCGCGCGGTGGCGGCGGCGGCGGCGCGGCGTGGCGGCGAGGAGGAAAATCAATAGCAATGCGCACGCGATCGCGCAAGCTTGCTCGCCTCCTCTCACAGCAGTTAATGATGCAATTTTATACAGAGTCTTTTTATTTATTTTTGAACGTGACGCAACGCACCTTATTTAATTCTCTACAATGAAATGGAATTTAAATTATTTTATGTTTTTTTATTATGTAATAATTAATTTATTTAAATGTTATGATGATTTATTTATTTAAACATTACATTTTATTGCATTTGAATTCCTAAAAAAAAATGTGAATTCATAATTTTTTTACTGCAAGTACTTATATCAATACATACAAAATACGTACATACTGAATAGCTAAGATTATTTAAACCAGCTTTGTGATTTTTAACGTAAAAAAAAAATATGTCTACTTTTTTATTGTACGTAAAATTAAACGACTGAAAAAGTATAAATATCTAAAAGTGGTATAATATACCAAAAAATATATTTTCTAAAACACTTAAGTACCTATTTATTAATGTTTTAACAAGGAGCTGTTTACGAAAAAAGTAAGCACTACACATATAGTTATCGCTCAAAATGGGAATGCACTAAACGCACGCACTTACGAATATTGGTAGGTACGCACGCTACGTTATAAGTTCAGAATACTTTTAACAATAAAATTAAAAATAAATAGAAACTTCGTTAAACATTTCTTTTCAATCGAAAATATTTGTATATAGTTACAATAATTAAGGAGCTGAAATACTTGCTGAACGATGTCAAGGAGGTAAAAGTATTGCGAAATAAAATAATAAAAGTAACTACGAAAATTATTTTAGACCGATTTTCTCTGACTACTACCTAATCTATTTCCAGCTTCTGCAGCAGACAGGGAAGTCGAGAAATTATGTGTAGAGAACTGAGGGTACTTTCTTGAACATAAAAATCAGGATAGACTTTATTTAATCCCTATTTGTTGTGGTATTTGTATGTTCTCTGTGGTTCCTTCCGGTACAGTATGTATACAGGGTGTTTGTTATTGGAAGGGTTAGTTGTGTGTGTACTTGTGTATGAAACGTGAGACGCAATACGCTAGCAATTTGCGCGTGAACAGCGTGACCGTGCGGCAGGGCGGGCGCCGCCGCCGCTGCCGCCGCCGCCGCCGCCGTTGGCAACTCGCGGCGCGCCCCTCGCAACACGACGACGCAGGCGCGCGCCGCGCACCGACGCTTTCCTGCGTGGATCGATGAGATAAACGCGCAACCCCGCTTTTCACGTTAAATCAATACTATTTCTATCGATTTTTGTAGCCGCAGCCGCCGCACACCGGATTCGAGGGTCGCACGCGGTGGTTGCGCGCATATCTTGGAATTTCGTTTTAACTGTGAGAACATATTTTACTACAGTGTGTTGTTAAGAAAATAACAATATAAACATTAATTTTGAAAATTCAAACAAGTTAATTGATTTTTTTGATTACCGGTTTTTTAAGGTAAATATTAACACTATTTTCTATTTGCACAAAAAAAAGTAAAAGGCACTTCATTATCAAATTTAATCCTTATAATTACACATACTCCCACATTAATAATTCTAAATAACATTTTTAGTATTTTTAAAAGCTTAAAAACTATTTTTTTGAAGAGTAATGGTTGCGAAATCTAGCTACGTCTTAAATTAAATTATTATAAATAATAAAATTGACAAATAATTCATTTGTGTAGTTTATTGCTATTTCATTTCCGTTTCCTTTGTAAAAACCGCGGAAGGAAATCGGCGATAGCGTTACCATGATTTGAAAAGTCACAATTTTTTTGCATTTTGCATCTACTATCTCTTTTACTCTTTTGTGAATCCTATACAAACAACAGAGTCTCAGTTTTGCAGCAATGTGAAATTCTTGTGAGTTTTTTATAGTACCACTGAAAGATAGCTTCCTTTTGTTTTCGTTCGTTCTTCGTGACACGAACTTCATGTTCGTCGGTTTGTTTTGATTTGTTTGATGATGGCGTTGCACTGAATAATGTTTGAGGTTATTGGAGAAAAAGTGCTTTATTGTGTGTAATAGCTATTGTATTATGGCGCAGATGTGTAAAGCGAAGATAAAGAAGCCGACAAAATGACGTCGACGGACACATACCAGTTAAAATGGCACTCGCACAGCTCGCACCTGAACGGCTCCGTAGCGGCTTTGCTCCGCTCGGAGCGGTTCACGGATGTGGTGCTGTGCACGATGGACGGCTCGCAGATTCCCGCGCACAAGTTCATCCTGAGCTCGTGCTCTGTCTACTTGAGCAACCTCTTCGAGGGCCAACGCTCAGTGACGCGAATGGGCGGAATGCTTTATGTGGTGCTGCCTTCCGAAATATCCACCAAAGCGCTCAAGATCCTAGTGGAGTATATGTATAAAGGTTGGTTAGTCTTGTGTACATTTTTAGAACAAATTTAAAGGTCTGTTACCCAACTACCATGCAGTGTTTATTATTAATAACTTTTACTTTACAGGTGAAACAACAGTTTCCAATGAAGTGCTAGACACAGTTCTGAAAGCAGGTGAAGTACTGAAAATCCGAGGACTATGGAGGCAGACAGACGAGGCTGGTGGAGATTCTATGCCAGCAGAGAAAACTACCACACCCAACAGTACTGCTATAGTCAACAAACAAATTGTAGCTGCTAAGAAACCCGAGGAACAAACAAAAATAACTGTGAAAAAAGATGATAAATTACTAAAGACTTTTGGACAAGTTCAACAAGGACAAAATGTTACAAGGTAATTATTTACTTTTACAATCTTATTTAATATAAATTCATAAGTCTGCTACCAGCACATTATAGGCTTGAGCTTGCCATTAATGAAAAAAATTCAATTGATTTGAATGTTTTCACTGTTGGGAGTAGAGATGTTTCTAGGTTGCAAACAACCCTACAAACTACAAACAATTCTTTAACCCTAGCAAATACACTAACAAAACTCAGTTTTTTCATTCCAACTCAGTTTTCACATTTTCATTCTATTTCCATTAAATAAATAAAACGGGTACAAATTAAATAATTTATTCCAGGCCAATGTTCATCGGTCCACCTAAGCTGGTGTTTATCAAAACAACTGAGGGAGGAACACAGGCTGC
The DNA here is from genome assembly GCA_951230895.1 of Carpatolechia fugitivella. Classification (NCBI taxonomy): domain Eukaryota; kingdom Metazoa; phylum Arthropoda; class Insecta; order Lepidoptera; family Gelechiidae; genus Carpatolechia; species Carpatolechia fugitivella. The sequence goes on from OX579651.1 coordinate 5,850,041, forward strand.
ACTCCGGCCTGGGGCTCCAAAAGGCCAGACAATCCTAGTTGCACAGCAGGCCCCACAGACTGAATCAACTATTAGTTCAGTACAGGTATACAAACATCTTCTGTCATATTATTGATTTTAAAATCTTTCAATCAATCATTTTCTGAAAAGCCATTGAATATGCTCATAGTCATAGTGCATGTATGTATGAAGAGGTTTATATTGCAATGATAAAAAAAACTATGCAAATAAAAATTTGGCCATTAAATTGTTAAAATGCATATCAAATGTCTTAAAAATCCACTTTGGTTTGTAGACTTGCTAAAATATAGAAGATCAAATTTATATTAATGTGTCTTTTATTTTTTAGGCCACAGCAACAGCACCAACTATAACAGTTGCTTCGACAACCATAACCGATGATTCGTCAGATGAAGCTCCTCCTCCAAGGATTGTTAGGAGACAGACTGAACGGAAGTATGGAAAGAAACAGAAGATCGACACAGTGGAAATAGAGGACAAGGAGAAGGAAGAAGAGGCAGTCCAGGCCACAAATTCAAGTAAATGCCATGTTTATTTAAAAGCATAGTTTTTTATTCTGTGCAAAATCTGTGTACTACTACTACAATAATTTGTGCCTCATTCGAAGTAAGTATTGCATTTAAAATTAAGCAATAAAAGACAAACTTATCCAATAAGGATTATCCTGCTGAAAACACAAATACAATGATACACATTTTATTATTATTTAATTTTAAACAGAAGCACTCACATAATACACACACATATATTATTTTATATATTATTATTAATATTTTTGTAGATAAACATAAAAAAAATTCTACAGAAAGGTTGAACCAAAATAACACAATAACGGAGATCACCGTGAAAGATGAACCCGAGTGGGATGCCAGCAGTATTGAGGAAGAGGAACGGTCCATAGCAGAGATGTTTCAAGCGGAGATGAGTGTCAAGACAGAACCCTTAGACGAGATGGACATTGAGGATGAAAGCTTGGTGAGTTATGCTTGTTATTCATGAGGATCAGACCTTTTAACTATTTAACTAACTTAGCCAATATCTTTAAAGTCCATTTAAATGGATTGTTACTATAATCACCAAGTGCCACGGAAAGTACGTTTAGCTTCAGGTCTTATCTATTCTTTATGAAAAATATTGTTGAGAGAGACCTTCAGCTGTTCTATAACTTTGACATTGGGGTTTGTGAGGACAGTAGTCGACCGATAATAGCGATAAGATGTCTTTGCGCACAACCTAATATTAGGGTTAATTTATGTAGTTCTTTTTTTTGGATGAAATTTGGAATGAAGTTAGTTTGTACTCTGGAGTAACACATAGGCCTAGCGCAAACCAGGCGAGACGCGGCGTATATAATAAATAATAAATAAATAAAATAATTTATTGTGTCCGAAAACTTAGACTAGGTACAAGGAGATCGTTTATAAATCTAAATTATACGTCTAAGATATTTAAATTAGCAGGACAGGGGTCCCCAAACTAGGCGTTGCCTGTATCTTGGGGAACCAATAAACAAAGTAGGTAAATATACTGAGAAGCTGAGTAATTGAAATGAAACATTAATGTTAAAGATAGAGTTAGGCATGCTAAATATAAATCCGCGTGTTCTGCCGTATTTTTGTAGATGTTAATGTTTAGTTTTATTTTTTTAGCTTCCCCATATCTTCGCCGCGCTTAGAGTGGTGTGCGCTGGGCCATATAATACTTTTGACCGGCAAAAGTTCATTCCCACGGGAAGAAATCTTACACAATATGAGCGTATCGTGCTAGTGTTACATACTCATTTAGTTTTTCCTTCGCAGTTATACAGTCCATTGGCGTGTGAGCTGTGCGCGGAGGTGTTCACGGTGCCGGCGGCCTGGGTCCGCCACGTGCAGCAGCACGGCGTGCAGGGCGACCATGCCAGGAAGCGGAAACACCGCTCGGCCGTGAGTAGCCCACTATCCCCCCAGCTGTACAGTCCGCCACGTGCAGCAGCACGGCGTGCAGGGCGACCATGCCAGGAAGCGGAAACACCGCTCGGCCGTGAGTAGCCCACTATCCCCCCAGCTGTATAGTCCGCCACGTGCAGCAGCACGGCGTGCAGGGCGACCATGCCAGGAAGCGGAAACACCGCTCGGCCGTGAGTAGCCCACTATCCCCCCAGCTGTACAGTCCGCCACGTGCAGCAGCACGGCGTGCAGGGCGACCATGCCAGGAAGCGGAAACACCGCTCGGCCGTGAGTAGCCCACTATCCCCCCAGCTGTATAGTCCGCCACGTGCAGCAGCACGGCGTGCAGGGCGACCATGCCAGGAAGCGGAAACACCGCTCGGCCGTGAGTAGCCCACTATCCCCCCAGCTGTACAGTCCGCCACGTGCAGCAGCACGGCGTGCAGGGCGACCATGCCAGGAAGCGGAAACACCGCTCGGCCGTGAGTAGCCCACTATCCCCCCAGCTGTATAGTCCGCCACGTGCAGCAGCACGGCGTGCAGGGCGACCATGCCAGGAAGCGGAAACACCGCTCGGCCGTGAGTAGCCCACTATCCCCCCAGCTGTACAGTCCGCCACGTGCAGCAGCACGGCGTGCAGGGCGACCACGCCAGGAAGCGGAAACACCGCTCGGCCGTGAGTAGCCCACTATCCCCCCAGCTGTGCAGTCCGCCACGTGCAGCAGCACGGCGTGCAGGGCGACCACGCCAGGAAGCGGAAACACCGCTCGGCCGTGAGTAGCCCACTATCCCCCCAGCTGTACAGTCCGCCACGTGCAGCAGCACGGCGTGCAGGGCGACCACGCCAGGAAGCGGAAACACCGCTCGGCCGTGAGTAGCCCACTATCCCCCCAGCTGTGCAGTCCGCCACGTGCAGCAGCACGGCGTGCAGGGCGACCACGCCAGGAAGCGGAAACACCGCTCGGCCGTGAGTAGCCCACTATCCCCCCAGCTGTACAGTCCGCCACGTGCAGCAGCACGGCGTGCAGGGCGACCACGCCAGGAAGCGGAAACACCGCTCGGCCGTGAGTAGCCCACTATCCCCCCAGCTGTACAGTCCGCCACGTGCAGCAGCACGGCGTGCAGGGCGACCACGCCAGGAAGCGGAAACACCGCTCGGCCGTGAGTAGCCCACTATCCCCCCAGCTGTACAGTCCGCCACGTGCAGCAGCACGGCGTGCAGGGCGACCACGCCAGGAAGCGGAAACACCGCTCGGCCGTGAGTAGCCCACTATCCCCCCAGCTGTACAGTCCGCCACGTGCAGCAGCACGGCGTGCAGGGCGACCACGCCAGGAAGCGGAAACACCGCTCGGCCGTGAGTAGCCCACTATCCCCCCAAGCTGTACAGTCCGCCACGTGCAGCAGCACGGCGTGCAGGGCGACCACGCCAGGAAGCGGAAACACCGCTCGGCCGTGAGTAGCCCACTATCCCCCCAGCTGTGCAGTCCGCCACGTGCAGCAGCACGGTGTGCAGTGTGAGTGTGAGTGTACCGACCAGTCTCACGAAAGCGTCTAATAGCGTCTCGTACAGTTGTTCGAGGTACACCAAGCATCCGACCAATCCGACGTTGACTATACCCAACATCAGCTAAAGCAACCGCTCTTGCTGCTGCTATGGCGTCCAGAGGCATTTTTATGGATGGAAGTAATGAAACTGATTCTTCTGCAGACAATTCATATACCGGCAACGTCAAAAAAAGGAAAGTTTGAAGAAAAGTCAACTTTCGAGATTTTTTTAAATCACTTAACAAGAAGATTTAATGTAAAGGAGTGCCAGTGTGTTTAATTTAATGTAAAACTAACCAAAAATTAAGTCGTATGGGTTTTCAATTAAGAAATTACCATGAAATAAGAGTTAAGTTACTGAAATAGGGTGAGCGGTTAGATGTGCCGCTGAGTGTATAAAATTCATGAGCCAAAACAGTTTCCACTAATATTTCTTAATAAAAAGTAATAGTGAATAATTAAATAGACACATGACTCCAAATTGTGAAATATTTTTTTTTCTACAATTTTATTGAGGCCAGTGAGAGCCAGAAAAGTCATCGAATTATTTTATATTTTGATTACGAATAAGACGATCGGAAGCTAATAGATTTTGATTAAATATTTTTTCTGATTATTATTATATTATTTAATAATTTTGACTTTGCACAGTTTATGCGCGCCAATCTTGTGAATCAAATTGCGACGTTGGCAGTTCGGATAAAGAGTAATGCATAACGGTTAGCTTAAATAGAAGCATTTAGTTTGTATGAAAATTATAAATTAAATAATAATGTGTCCATAATGAAAAACAACCATTTCAATGCTCAGAATTGTATGTTGAAGTTAATGTCCAGAATAAGATTTCGTGATTTTTATTTCTGGACGTTTTCTATGCGAACTGATTTCCTGAATTAACTACGCATCATTTCAAACTCAGTAATTTGATGTCAGCTTGGCAATACAAATATACATACGTAAAACATCTATTTTTTTTTTATTATGTTTGAAACCCTAGATTATTATGTTATTTTATTTAGTTCTAATACTGTCGCATCGCGTCATCCTTACGCCACGTAGATGCAAAGGATACTGACGCGCCCGCGCGCGTGTTAGTGAACAATACCTTTGTCAAAAAACCGACAGTCGTCGGCCGAATCGGCGGCGTTAACGTGCTGAAACACGGGCGCATACACAAATAGCTTGTCACAAGCACAAGATTCAAACTCGTGCCTGCGTTGAGCGTCTGAACGCGGCATTCGTCGTCAGACCGGACACACGCCTGCACTCACCAGACGACGGTGCTACGCGTTATTTTGTAATTATTTACAAACAAAGCTTAGTTAATCAGTGTTTTTTTTTTTTTTTTTCGGAATGGAGACAATTTTGAGTATTTCTAAAATAAAAAACATGATATTCACTACATTCCTCTCATCTAGTGTAAATATCATGGACTCATGTCTCTTCAAGATTTCATAGCAGCATAATATTCGCTACTTCGTCAGATGAACTGCTAATTTCTAACATCAGATGTTAGAAATTAGCAGTTCACTTTTCGGCAAATTCTCGCAATATAGCTCCTGCCTGTCAAGGCGGCTTTGTACCGTGTGTGACGTTAAGCGTGCGCTGCGTAACGTGCACAGCGGTGTGGCAAATCTAGCACGCGCTTGCACACGTTACGTCACGACTCACGTCACACATCTGATGTAGCCTGGCCTTCCAAGTTTTAAGTTAAATTACTCAAATTACAATCAACTAAGTAAAGTCATACCTTTGTTTAAAGCCGGTAGCACATTAGACCCTACTAATTTTAGACCTATATCGATACTACCGACTCTAAGTAAAATATTTGAATACTAAATCAGTTACAGGGCCATTTTTATCTTAATAACTTGATGCATATCGACCAGTTTGGTTTCACAAAGGGTCGTTCGACAGCCGATGCTGGTGTTGAACTTATAAACAATGTTTTTATGCCTGGGAAGATGCAATGGATGCTATTGGTGTCTTCTGCGATCTATCCAAGGCTTTTGATTGTGTCCATCATGACACTCTTGTCAGGAAGCTACGCCACTACGGTGTAAAAGATCAGCCACTTCACCTTGTAGAGTCATATCTAACGAATAGAGTTCAGATGGTCGATATTAATGGCAAGAGATCACCTGGATCTTTAATAAGTATGGGCGTCCCGCAGGGTTCAATTCTTGGTCCTTTCTTGTTTTTAGTATATATTAATGATTTGCCTTATCTTGTTAAAGAAAAACATGGATTAGTATTGTTTGCTGATGATACTTCTTTGATATTCAAAGTTAAAAGACAACAGTCAAACTATGACGACTTAAACAATGCTATCTCTAATGTAGTCAACTGGTTTACCGTTAATAATTTATTACTTAATGAAAAGAAAACGAAATGTGTAAAATTTGTATTACCTAATGTTAAACCAATAAATACAGATATATTAGTTAAAGGACAGAGATTGGACCTTGTAGATTCGACAGTCTTTTTAGGTATTACTTTGGACGCTAAACTCCAATGGGATGCTCATATAACTAAATTGTCGAACAGACTGAGTTCAGCAGCGTTCGCAGTTAAAAAAATTAGAGCTCTTACCGACGTAGACACCGCTAGACTAGTCTACTTTAGTTACTTTCATAGTCTAATGACCTATGGTATTCTATTATGGGGTCACGCTGCGAATGCTAATAGTATATTTATTCTGCAGAAACGGGCTGTTCGTGCAATTTATAGATTAGGGCCTAGAGTGTCACTGAGAGAAAAGTTTAAAGAAATCAATATTCTGACATTTGTGTCTCAATATATCTATGACAATCTTGTGTATGTAAAACGAAATATGAGTAATTTTCAGAAGTACAGTGATATACACAATTTTAATACTAGAAATAAAGACAAGTTGGTTGCTTATGTCAGCAGACTACATAAAATTAGTAATTCTTTTAAAGGCAATTGTACGAGGGCTGATTGATAAGTTTCCGAAACGACAAAGAAAAACTTTAAAAATCTATTTAAAATAAATTTATTTCTCAACGTAGTTTCCTTCTACCTCGATGCATTTAGTCCAGCGCTTCTCCAATGCCGTTACACCAGTTTGATAAAATGTTTTCTCCAACCCCTCAAAATACTCGTCCACGGCAACAATTACTTCTTCATTTGATGAAAATCTCTGGCCACCTAACCATTTCTTCAGGTTTGGGAATAAGTGGAAGTCACATGGGGCCAGATCCGGGGAATAGGGTGGATGCGGTAGCAATTCGAACCGCAATTCATGGAGTTTGGCGACTGCAACCATTGACGTGTGTGCAGGTGCGTTGTCATGGTGGAACAAAATTTTTTTCTTAGCCAAATGTGGTCGTTTTTTCTGGATTTCTTCACTTAATTTTTGCAGCAAGCTTGCGTAGTACTCTCCATTTATTGTTTTTCCTTTTTGCAAATAATCCACTAAAATAATCCCTCGAGCATCCCAAAAAACAGTCGCCATCACTTTGCCGGCCGACAAAACCGTTTTTGCTTTCTTCGGCGCAGGTCTTCCGCTCTCAGTCCACTGCTTAGATTGTTCTTTTGTCTCGGGAGTATAATGATGTATCCAGGTTTCATCGACTGTTACATAACGCCGCGAAAACTCGTTAGGATCTCGGTTAAACAGCGCCAAACACTCCGATGAATCGTCCACTCGACGTTGCTTTTGGTCAACAGTGAGCAAACGCGGCACCCATCGCGCGCAAAGCTTTTTCATTCCCAAATGTTGGTGCAAAATATTAAAAATGCGTTCAGATGAAATGCTCACCATCTCTGCTATCTCTCGCAACTTCAAGCGCCGATCATTCAATACAATTTTGTGAATTTTTTTGATCATGTCCGGATTCGTGACTTCATTTGGACGGCCAGACCTGTGGGCGTCTTCGCAGCTCTGTCTTCCACGTTTAAAATCAGTTACCCAGGTGTGAATTGTACTCAATGCAGGAGCAGAATTACCTAAAACACTGTCTAGCTTGGTTTTAATCTGGGTTGCTGTTTTCTGTTTTAAAACGTAAAACTTTATCACCGCACGAATTTCGTTTCTTTCCATTGTTAAGAAAATTTACGACAGAGAAAGTTCTACGTCCTATCAAACAAATTCCACCAGTTCGATTAAATTCAAATTTGGCGTTCTATTTTCAAAAAGATGCCAAAATATAATGTAATATTTTTTTTTGCGTATCATTTTTTTTAAGTTCGTCGTTTCGGCCAGTTATCAATCAGCCCAGGTATACGCTATTACAATAAGGTCCCTACTGATATTAAAAACTTGCCTTTAGACAAGTTTAAAATAATTATAAAACAGAAATTGTATAAAAAAGGTTACTATAGGATATCTGATTACTTAGAGGACAGATGTCCATGGGAATAGATTGCTTGAGTGGCAGGCCTTTTCGATATTTAATTAGCATTAATTTTGTAATATTTTAATTTTTTATTTAAAAAAGGAAACGCAAAAGATGCGACGACTGTGGAGTTTCTTCGGTGAGCTCTTCTCCACAGATTCCGCCATTGTGTTAGTGAACTCACCCAAAAAAATCTAATGACGGATCTAAGTGATGTAATAATAACATCCTATGGAAATAAATTAATTTGACTTTGACTTCATTAGTCTTTAGGCTAGATTGTAATCTTGTAATCTTTTTTTGGGGTGCCTTCTGAGGTATACTGAAACGAAAATTTAAACGAACTATTAAAATATTAATTACATTTAAATGTACTATATTATAATTTGTAATTGACCTTACAACCCACACAATGAAAAGAACAATCTAACAGACATGATTAATAACAACGTGTATTTCTTCCTTAATCAGAGCGATGATACGGAGGAGACGATGGCGCTGCTGCGCTGCGACCTCTGCCAGAAGCACTTCCCCAACCCCGCCGAGTGGGTGCGACACATACAGAGCACGCATACGGAGTCAGGTAAGCAAGCACTATCACTTCTTCATTCCCGATATTTTCGGAACCCTTAGGCGTCTAGCCTTCATTCTTTAAAAGGCAGTCTTCTGACAACCATCGGTTTATAGTTTTTTGGTATCTTATTTAGTTTTTGAGATAGAAATGCATAAAAGGCAGTCAAGTGATATTGTGTACTAACTCATGTGTGCTAACACAATATCACTATCACCGATGGTTGTCAGAAGACTGCCTTTTAAAGATGTTCCGTTGACGCGCGGTTTCGTAAAAAGAAGAAAAATTCCTCCATTGAAACCAGTTACGTACAAGGAATAAAATTTCCTTCATCGAAACCGGTTACGAAACTACGGTTACGTAGGCGGCCGAAGCGGAATGACGGCAAATTAGTACTGGTTCTATTGATTCCCCACCTTTTCCAATTCGGTTCCGAGTAGGTACTGTTAGAGTTTTAAGACACCGGTATCAACTGAAATAGCAAAGAACCGATAAGTACAAGTATTTTTATTTTAGTACCTTTTCCAAGCCCAGTTGGTTACACATATCAGTTTTTTCTAGTCTGAAAAGCCGTATTCGTAATTCCGCAAAAACACACAATGAACGCATTGCTTTCGGACGAAACCTCAAAACCTCTTTCCATAACGTATGGACGGAAAACTAAAGGCACTTATACTTTATAATAAACTAGAGACCATATCACAATTACCTAAAACTGTGCGTTAATAAATTGCCAATATATCCGCAAAATCGTTGAATATTGAAACTACTCTGAACCTATTTCGTAATTTTCAGATCATTGATGGTGGTTGTTCTTATCAAAGAAGGATAAAATGAGTATTAATTTTGAACAGTCCTAATTCCTAAGTCTTATTATTAACAAAACTTTAGAAAACATTAATTAATTAATTTTATGCATACTAATCTAAATAATTTGAATTAGATTGCAAATTGATATTAACAAAATGAAGGTGGAATAATTTTGTCTGTTTGGAATAATAAGTGTTTTGGTGGAATGAGGGATTTTCGGACAGCTCTTTAAAAAATAAAAATAATAGTTCTAATTATGACGATAGATGGCGCCAGGTGTACTTCGTGGATTTTTTTAAAATCCTTTTTCATTACTCATACTCTGAAAGTAGTTCGGAAGTTGCCCGAGGAGCGGATTGAAGGTAATACTTTTCAGCCCGAGGCAGAATCACTTTCAAATTACAGGTGTCAAATTATTTAAAAAAAACTGGTTCTGATTTCACATTTCTATTGAACTATGTTCCATCTTTCTATACAGCCACTCAATTACAGCGCAATGTTAAATTGAATTTTATTAATATTAAGTATTGATTAAAGAATATATATTTTTTTAAATGACTTTATTATAATAATGAACTTTCAACTATTTCTTTAAAATAAAATAGATTTGAGCAAAATATTTAAAATTTTTCAATGATGGAAATTAAAAATAACGGCTCAAAAGCTGGCCGGCACGGCCACAGCAAAAAATAAAAAAAATAGGCGAGAAAGCAACAATCCGATTATCATTTGTTTCTCGAGTTGTAGGGTTTTGTTTACAACAGTTTACAATGAGTTCATCTGATTCATATATGGAAGTCACTCATTTTTTCTTTAGCTAATTCGTGTTTTTATTTTTACTTTCCTTGTATTAGTAATGAAAAGCACAGTGTTTACCTCTGGTTAAAGACTTATTTAGCGCCTCGAACTATTAGAGCCCTCGCTAGGCTCAGGCCTTAGGTTTGAACCCCGTCTTGGCGCTAAATAAGTTACTTTCACCCCTCGTATAACTATGTACGCCGTGTGGTGACGGCAGAGTAGAATACATTTGTCACCAACCCCTACTCTTCCCGTGGGTGTCGTAAGAGGCGACTTAGGGACTACACACTGAACAGGGAACGGGCAGCAGCGCTCTCTGATACAGTAACCTTTTAATCTGCGATCTCCAACCCGCCTGCCAAGCGTGGAGATTATGGCAAAACCAAACACTTAAGTGGAGGAGGCTCATAGTCCAGCAGTGGACTGTAACGGGCCGTTGATTTGATTTGATAACAATGTATGTACTATTATGGCCCTGGGTGACTCGCCGGATTTCTTCGGATCCACGATTCGTCAACGCCATCTACCGAAGTTTTATGAACTATTTTTTTAATTGGCTGTCTGTGTGTTACCATTACTATCTGTTTCTTAATAGTAATATTACAACCCTCTTATGTCTTTACTAATAGATCTTGAAACTTATCTCTTCTAAAAAAAGAACAGTAATTATTTCCTCGGCCAAAATTCAGAGCCATGTGAATAATAAATAAGTAAATGGTTAAGCTTCATAATTTAATCAACCCTACTCAAATAATTATAAAGCAGAAAATGAAAAATTAGATATTATTATTTTATTAACAGACGTTATCTGTAACAATAATAATCTATAACCCTACTCAAACTGAACTTAAGGGTCGGGCCACACTTATCGACGGCGATCGACGGTTTGCCTAAGTATGGAAATCTTCGCATCATTCGCTGCGTCCGATGCGAAAGGATTTCCATACTTTGCGCGCGTTTTGAATAGGCAAACCGTCGATCGCCGTCGATAAGTGTGGCCCGACCCTTAGGGCTATTACAAACAAAAGCGCTTTGTCAACAGCAACTGTCGTTTGTAAGAGTCCTTACAAAATTATTTGTTTTGTTAACATAGCTGAAATCTGATTGTTATGTATGTGGCTAATTCTTGACAAATTGAACATAATTTTCACTGGTTTGTATTTGATTTTATGCTTGTTTTAAATTTTAATATCCTTTCCTGCTTGCGTTTTGAACAATTTTTATTTTATTTTGCATTGATCTGTGATACTATGGTATGGTATAAATAGTCCATTAATTTTGGTACTTTAACTTAAATTAAAGGACAATAAAGCTGAGAATATCGAAAAACACATTTCTAAATTATATGAAGTGTTAGTTATGATGGTCATATTACTTTCTTATCTGTTACTTTTTTGTAAGTACTTCAACTAAAAAAAGTTTGTTATGTCATTTTTAACTATAAATATTTTTTTTATTTTTAGAACTATTACCTGATTGTTTTTATGTAAATGGCGGATAGCCGCTGGAGCTTAGTTTAGAAAGCTGTTGTCATAAATCATCGGTTTTCTACACTCACATAAACTAAATATTTTTCTTCTAAAGAAACATCTACTACTACACCTAAATCACAGATACCGCAGATCGATTTTATTTTCTTCTTTTCAACACCACACCTGCTACACTCATGATAATCACTTCAGTTATGTTTAATTAAAATTAACTGTATTGAGATGTTTTGTTTGTTGTTAACGCTTTTGAATCTCGGCACAAAGTTACCCTTCACCTTGTAGATTATCCACAGACCTAGTAAACTTTTAGACGAAGCATTTTTAAAATTCAGAGTAACGGTAAACGTACACTGTAAAAGAAGAACGTGACTGCATATTTATAAGCGCCTTTATCCCGTAGCAATAGGGGTGGTATTCGTGGTGGCTACTGAACTTGTGTGTGGTAAAGTCTAAAAGGTTTATGGTCACTCAAAAATCTGTTTTTTGTAAAAATGTTTAACCTCAAACTTGTGTTTGTTTCACTAATTGTTCCTAATATAAATGTCGTTGAATGTCGGTTGTCTAGAATTGGCCATATCAAACAACAGTCAGCCACCAAAACGTCACAATCGTTTCACAGAGGGCGTGCAAAACAAGATTTGCCCGCATTGCAAGAAGCTATTCCCCTCACACGCGTCCATGCTCATACATATGCGCACTCACACAGGTAAGAAAATAATCTTGTTGTATTATTGTTTACATGTTTTACTCCAATATATTAAATTATGCTCAATTTATTTAATCTAATCGGTCGGTATGTTTTTTTTATTTAATTATTATAACTGAGACTGAAAAGAGTTGTGATTACTCTTCAGTTATTTTACTACACAAAAAGTAACAGTAGGGAAAATGGTAGGGAATGGTTATTTAATTATTTCAAAATAAAGCTGTTAAGATTGTACGACAAATTAATAGTAAAAAAAGAATGGAATCCTACAAAGAGGGAACTTATTTAAAATATTTTATTAAAAGTAAATTACAGATTATTAGTTTGTGATATGTTGTAAAAATAAAATTTGATACCTGATCAATCTGAATGTAAATATTTAAACATCATTTCTTTTTTAAAATTGTTCTAAATATCGTGTCAAAAAGTCGACTTATCAAGCGTGAGGGAGTGAAGGGCTCCTCATAATAGATGTTGTTATCGATAAATTAGAAGAACACAAATCGTATACACGATTATTTATTTATAGTTTTATTTAACTTATCCACTCCCACCACAGGAGAGCGTCCATTCGTCTGCGGGCTATGCAACAAGGGCTTCAACGTGAAGTCGAACCTGCTGCGGCACCTGCGCACGCTGCACGACCAGATCATCAGCCCGGCCAACGTGGCTGCGGACTCGGGCGACGAGGCGGGCCCGTCCGACGTGAAGCACGAGTCCTGAGCCCGCGGAGGGGGGGCGGGGCGGCGCGGCCGGGGGCGGAGCACCCCCTACAACATCGCCATGGCCGCCGCCAACCGCCGCGCCAACCAGCGCCGCGCGGGCCTGCCGCCGGCGCACGGCGCACAGCTGACGCCGCGCAAGCAGAACTACTCACTGTTCTTGAAGCAACGCGCCGTGCTGTTCTCGGCTAAGAAGTGGAAGCAATAACGTTTCGCTACCGACTGCTGCTGGTCGCATTTCGAATACTTTGTTAACAGTCGCACAGAACAGCGATAGTTTGTACAAACTGTTATAAAATATCGTGTGTTTTCTAACACTCGTACTCACAATAATGTTTTTTTTTTCATGTATTGTAACATGATTTAATTTCTCACAATGAGAAACTTTTGAATTAATGAGTTTTTTTTAAATAATTGAATGAAGGATATTGAACATAACTATGATAATTAATTATATAAATAAGACGATGAAAATGGAAGCAATTCACAATAAATGTGTAAGTCATTTACATTACGATTTGTGTTGTAACTTTTTCCCAAGACAACTTTTAGTAATTTTATAATTTAACCGAAGTGTTTGAGTATTTCAGAACTAAATACAACAAGCTTGATAATAATCTACCCAACCAGAAGATTGTTTTAATGCATAGGAAATGAATAAATTAATTAAATAAAAGTGAATTGTTTAATCAAGGGAACCACGCCGGATATTTCTACATCTGGCGCCTGCAATTTATGTTAAAGCAATTTTCTTTTTGTTATATTTTAGGCACTTTAAGATTGCCACCATGTTCAATAGATTATAGTTGGGTTGCTGTAGGATGAGCTCCGACAGATTAAAATTTTAAAAACTTTTTAATATTATTTCGTTTATTTATTTATTAAGTAAAATTACATACAGTTTAATGATAAAGGAATAATAAGATGTGAAGTTACTTTATTTTTTAATTATTAGCTATTATGGTTTTTAAACTGAATATTATAAAAAAAAATTGTTAACGTCGTATGAAGAATTTTGAAGCTGTCAAAACTCATCCTATAATAACCCAACTATAATAAGGCTGTCTGTTTAAAGAAATAAACATATTTTTTTTTTAGTGTTTACTCCATATTACACGCGTCATTTACAGACCTCACCATTACTACCCAGTTAAGATGATTGATCATAGTTATATTCAAATCTAAGTTTCAAAATCTGTGCTCTATTGTTCAAAATGCGATTTCCAGCTAATGTATATAACAACTATACATATAAGTAACGTTCATTTGTGTTCGTAACTGTGTTGTGTTGGTATGAGAAACGAGCGCTTCTTCCACTTCACCCTGCCCACCCTCCTTTACTTAAGAATTTCTTATGTACTTAATTTTTAATATTTTATCTCTCGACTTGAGTAACTTATTTTGAAAGTCCCCTAGTTAATGTATGCATTTAGTTATGTAAGAATTGTTTTATTTTGTAGCGTTTATTTTAGTTTATAGTAGATTGTCCAGTTCAAAAAATGTGAAGTGGCGAAAGTCATAGATCGTGTAAGTTTACTATGTGGAAGTAAGAGAACGTTTTGCAAAATGGGTATTATTATTCAACTAGTCACATTTAGCTTAAAGATGTGATGATGGTTCCGCCTCCGATATGTAAGAAGTAATGTATAACAACTACTCGTTATTTTCAAACTTAGATTTGCTTCAATTTGTACGAGTATTCTTTTTATATGCATATGAAAAACTGAATAATATTATTTCCCTAAAGCAAAATATTGCTTGCAACTAGAAAATGTGGGCTAATGTAGACAATTCAGTGTTTTGTACTAAGTGTAGTCAAGATTATAAAGAAACACACTATGAAATTGTCCTATTAAAATTCGTATTAAGAGATGTCATTAAGAAATGTTCTTATTATCAGCGGTGGGATCAAAATTTGCATTATTACATAATATTAGATTTTAAGATTATTTTACTATTTACTGTGGATCTCACTTATCGATCTAAGTACTATTAAACAAAGTTTCGCTAGCATTGTCATGTTATAAATGATTCATGAACTTTTCATGAATGACTCATCCATCCTAGCATTTAGTTCTGATTCAGACAGATACCAAAATGTAACCAACTAAAAATTATATCTCTTGCGATAGATTATTTTTACAATTGCTCTATTGAAAATGCGTAATAATTGCACACATAATTTCTACCCACTGCTAGCTAATTTAAAAAACCATTGACAAGTTTAATGCTGGGTCGACATTCCATTTTATTTGTAATGAATGATGATAGGTACTTTTAATTTATATTCAATGTGCTATTTTACTGTAATTTAATACTCATGTATGACATGGCCATGATTGTGCATAATTTGTACTATTTTCTATGATAGTACAAGGTGGAAAATAAATATTTCAAAACTAAAAAGTCGTGTCATTGATGTAGCTTTCGCATTACCCGACCAATAATTCTGGCTAGATAGATTTGGTATTAATTAACAATGAAATATGTAAATAAAACATACATTTATTTGCCTTTAAACGTTATCTTATCACAAATTAGCAAATACACACAGTGTACAGCTGGAATCATTAATACGAAGACATGATAGTGAGAAAGGCGCGGAGGGTAACAGACGCGGACGGAGGCTGGCTCAGCTGTCGTCCTCCTCGATCTTGGGCGCCAGGTAGTAGCGGATGTGGCCGATGTCCGGGATGCGGTACTCCACCACCAGCGGCACGTCCGCCGACATCGACAGTTGCACCTGGAATAATAATAATGACATAGTTCCCAAAAATACATTCATGGGAGTTACGAAAAGGGACAGATCGGATCGCCAAGTCGCAATTATTTACAGCAACTAAGAAAGAGTTACTTATTTATTTCTCACACAGGTGCAGTATAAATAGTACTTTATGTGATGTGCTAAGAATAATTTAATTCTGGTGCATGAAATAGGAAAAAAAATTCTTTTGTCACAGATTATCACACTCCCAAACTTACGAAATTAATTTATATTATTAACCAGCATGATCGGAGTCCATTAGACGGAAGTGGTCAGATGCGCAGGATATTTTAAGGTGCGCAAGAAGATAAACTGACCCGTCGTCACGTGTCCCCGGATAACGTAGTGGATGCCCCGAATAAGTATTTGTCATATCGCTTGGATGACCCGTTTAGATAAATAGAAAAATTTACCTGTGGGCTCAAAGACGTGGCCTTAGTGAAGTAGTTGAGGTACTGGCAGGCGAAGGTGAGCGTGACGGGCTCGTCCATCTCGATGACGACGGCCTCTTCTTCCTTATCTACACTAGCGGTTTGCGCCAGCTTTATGTTTGCTGAGCCAATGTCACCCGTTGCTGAGAACTTCACGCCTAAGGGATAGATAGGGGTTAATGGTGTAAGCTGAAATAACATTTCGGGAGTGTTAAGGAAGATGTACAACTTTCAGAAAAGAATCTGAACTCAGAATAAAGACGCACTCACGCACATTCACCCTGAAACTACCATCAAGAGCTCATCAACGTCCCCACCGAGGGGCTCGAGCCTACCCTGAATTAGGCCTTGGTCGACCAACGCTGGCCCTGCACAGTGATTCGTCTAGAACAAGCTGACTGGACAAAAACCATGTCTCAGTTTCCCAGAAATTTTTATTCCTAGTAATAGTTAACACATAGGTAACAACAATCCCAGGAATAATTAGAGTTTACCCTCATTAGTTAATGAGCATTGACAACGAGTATTTAAGGTAAGGGGTATTTTTGTATGCAATTACTTGCAAAAACGTCTCGGTCGTGTTAATTTCTCTCTGTTTTATGGTGATTTGTATATAAATTTTGTGAAATGGGTTTGAATCTTGAGGGTGAGTAGTATATTTTGATACTAAATTAATTGGTATAGCTTACTATTATAAATAGTAAAAAAATATGTATTTAAAAAAAACTTGTGATTTTGCCTTGTTTTCAAACTTTAAAGGTCAAAAAGTTACATGTACAAACCTGTACAAATTCTACGCAATATTTTTTATAGTACCTTTAAGTGTGTAGATTCTTTCCATAAAAAAATCCATTTCTTTTTTGCACAACTATTTTTTTTTAGGTCGCGTTTATAAAATCTCAAGAAAGGATTTTTTCAAGGAATGGCTAAGACACCCTAAGGACAAACGCAACGAAGAGATATTTCGTTTAGTTTCCCTGCGGAACGATCTAACTGGTGTGACTGAGAGTTCTATACGTGAAATGAAGCTCACTATTGCCAAGTATGGGTCACAAATACTGAAGAAGTGGGATAGCTGCGCAAGGAATCGCGACCGTTTCCTAGCCAAAAAAAAACAATGAAGAGTGGCTGGAAGGTCCCGATATTTCATTTGATATCTTCGTTCAGCCTTCAGTACAACCATCGACCTCAACAAGCCTTTCTGCTTGTCCGGGCCGACCACATTTAGATTTCCATGAAGCTAGCACGAAGACCAAACGGCGAATGATTGATGATTTGTTATCAAACCGAAGCACAGAAGAACTTGTGTATGCAGCAGAAGTATCGACAAGGCTATCGGGGCAACGGAATGTAGCTCGGGTTATCAAAGAGGTGACCAGTAGTGATCCTGATAAGTGCAGAGAGATTTTGAAAAAAACTGAAAGTGACGAGGCAATACTATGTAGACGCAAAGTGCACAAGTCACGCTTATAAACAAACACGGAAGTGGAGCTTCAAAGCGGGTCACAAGGTATTTCCGTCGTATTATAGTGTTAGAAAAGCAAAACTAGCTTGCCTGCCTCTAGAAGAACAAACTGTTGTGAATGAAACTCGTGCTGAAATCAAATTGCAAGCAGTTTTAGATAAAACTGCTCAGCGTTTGGTAGCAGCACTACATGAAGTTTTCAACAGCTTGTCGTGTTCTTCTTTCACGCTCATTAGCAAATGGGGTTGTGATGGAAGTTCAGGTCATAGCACTTACAAGCAAAAATTTACCGATGCAGCTAACACCGATGAGTTTTTGTTTGTATTTTCATTCGTTCCTCTTCGATTAATTGATGAAAAGAACAATATTGTGTGGCAGAACCCTCGCCCATCTTCAAGTGTGAATTGTCGGCCAATAAAGTTTATTTTTGCCAAAGAAACCAAAGAGCTTACTGTTTTAGAAACCAACAATATTTTAGCAGAAATAAACAATTTATTGCCGACAGTTTGCAAGTTTCAAGAGAACGAGTTATCTGTCACACATTAATTGCTTTCTACTATGGTTGATGGGAAAGTTTGCAATGCTATGACTGAAACAAAATCTACACAGACAAGTTATATTTGTAATGCAACTTCTAAGCTGATGGATGATGAAGGCAGAGAGTTTACGGTTGACAAAAGTAAGCTCTGTTTTGGTTTATCTACATTGCATGCTTGGATCCGTACCTTTGAATGCTTGCTCCACATTAGTTATCGACTTGATGTAAAGCAATGGAGGCTAAACAAAAATATTAAAGCTAGTGTGGATCAGCGTTCAGATGAAATAAAACATAAATTTAAAAGTAGAATGGGGTTGATTGTTGATAAACCAAAACCAGGCTACGGAAATTCTAATGACGGAAATACCGCTTGCAGATTTTTCGATAATGCTGAACTAAGTGCTGAGATCACAGGGTTAGATGCCGAATTGATAAAAGACCAAAAATATTTACTTGAATCTTTATTCGTGGTATAACATGCCTGTAACTGTTCACAAAATACTTCTGCATAGTTCTGAGTTTATCAAGACGTTTCATTTGCCTATGGGACAGCTTTCTGAGGAGACACAAGAAGCTCGTAATAAGGACTGCAGAAGATTTTGTGAGCATAATATACGGAAGTGTTCGCGTATTGCCACTAATAAAGATTTGTTAAATATGTTATTAATTACATCTGACCCTGTAATTAACAGTTTAAGAGAAGTGCCTCGAAAAAAATGCAGTAAGCTCCCTTCCGAGGCTCTAGATTTATAAAATTCGCCTAGTGTAACAGTAGATAAGGTTGTAGTATCTAGTTATTGTAAGCAAATTGATAATCATGATCAAGATTATTCAATAAATGATTCCAGTGAAAGTGATGAAGATGATTAGGTAAATGTTTTCTAATGACATTTGAGTACATTAAATATCATTAAGACAATAATAGTAATAGTTTTTTATTGTAAAGTAAATTAGTAGGTAATTTTCGTTCTTATTTAATTTTAATTAGTTTCTATTTGTATTATGACTTTTTACACTAGTTTACAGTTTATTATGTGTGTATGTATCTGTCATTCACTTTTTTATACCTATATATTTTTATATAATGAACCTCCTTCTATATAAATAGATCTTTTTTAATCAAGTTATTTTTTTATTTCAATTTCCTAACTAATATTACTTCTTAATTATTTTTATCTTATTAGAATCCATAAAAATGTAAAACTGAATAAAACAAATCATGCAGAAACTAAAAAACACCAAAAATAATTTTGTCCAGTCAGCTTGTTCTAGACAAATCACTGTGCCCTGGTGCGAGTTGGTAGACTTCACACACAACCTTTGAATGGCTTCGTCGCAAAATGTCCCTTTCTCATGTCTCTTTCGCGAAATGTCCCATTCGCAAAACGTCCCTTTTGCAAATCAGTCCTACTTATGTTTTCTTTTCCAGGGTGTTAACCTATCTTTTTATCTAATTTCATCTAAATCGGTAGAGTAGTTTTTGAGTTAATACGTTACAAACAAACAAAAATCAAATCTCTCTTTATTATTAGTGTACATAAACCCAATGATTATTTTAAATTTATAATATGTTAACTGGATTATTAATAAAAAAATATCAATTGAACTAGCAAATATTGCCCCCCAGTAGGTCTACCGGCTAAGCGAACTTGCTTCGTTTGACTTGGCTTGGCTTCAAGCAAGTTGAACGGTAATCCGATTCCAAGTGTAGCTACCGGCTAACTTTTGTAACTGTAATCGTCTTGGAAACAAAGAGTAAAAATATTTTTTTCTTGCATGAATGAACGAAATGTTTGCTCTTTATTTTTTACTACTCCCTCTTACCCCTCACACACTCGCAACGACATATACACGCACACCCCCTGAACTTTCATATCTTTAGCTTCTGTACTTGTATACTTTTCACTTATTTAGGAACATAAGTAGATGAAATTTCATAAAAGGGACTGATTTGCTAAAGGGACGTTTTGCGAAAGAGACATTATGAGAAAGGGACATTTTGTGACGAAATTTATTTGCAGGAGTGTGCAGGTTTCATCACGATGTTACCCTTCGCCGTAAGAGCGCCGAATAAACGTACATATGAATTCCAAAACACATTGGTATCGTACTCGCGTCTCTAAGACGGAAGACAGCGGCCCTAACCACTAGACCACCGACGCTTTAAAATACCATTCAGAAACTACCAGTTTATAAAAATTATAAAAAAAGTAATGAAAAAATAATAAATGAATAGATATACTGACCTTCTTTGGTGCAGGAGATGACCATGGATTCGCCGAACTGCGAAAGATCGCGGCAAATGCGCGCGAACTCGGCGCTCGGCAGGCGGATCGTGCAACTGTATTCAGTTTCCGGTATACCTGACAACACCAAATTCATTTCAAGATTATGATATATTGGTCTTGGTATAATCACACTAGATTAATGCATTAACCAATGACAAAGCCGTAAAACATTCATTGTCATATTGAGTGAGTTGTAAAGTTAACGACTAACCTTACAATCCTTGGTGTCATAGTGGCAAGAATAAAACAGATTGTCAGTTTAGCAGACCTAAATATCAGATGCAGACCAGACTAATGAAGCTGAATATTAGAACAAGAAGGTTATTCTAGTATTCTAGCCTGCTCACCGCTATTTCTGTATTCTAAAATTGCCTTGAAGATATTGCTAGCAATAAAGCTGCCTTTTGGCTGTTCTGTTCTATCTTGTTTTCCCTGCTGTTTCTGTTTAGTGTCAATCAATAATATTGTATGGTTATTCTCACCTAAATGCTCCAGATCAAGGTTCATGAGCTTCATCTCGTAGTCTGACACCTTCTCCTGGTTGGGGCTCTCAAACACAAATGTGACATTGTCAGCATTGTCTTGAGCCTTGATTGTTACTGTGTCTTTATCTCCAGCACATTTCAGGATCTTTGACATGCTGAAGGGAGGAAAATAAAAATTTAATGACTGAAATTAATAATAATCAAAAAGTTCAAGAGTCAGTATATGTATGTATGTACCTCTGCAAGTGACCTGTGTAAATAAATCTTGTTTTTTTTTATTTTTTTGTTTAACCTACCTATTTTTTACTGTTATGTTTGATTATGGCAAAATTACTATTGTAAGGATTTTTTTGTCAGAATACCTACCTAGATAAATTCATGCCCATGGAGATGTTTCTGTCACATCTGTATTTGTCGAAGCCATCAGCCCGGAGCTGGAGTGATACCAGGGAAACATGCGAGTTGTCCATAGCCTGAAACATTGGAAAACATACAAATTATTAAAGTGTAAACAAACATTGGTAGAGCACCGTTGTAACTTATCAACAGGGTGCTTCTACTCAGTGATTAGGTAAGTCCTATGCATGCTAAAACATGATTTTATAATAAACTCCTTCACAAAAATAATATGTACCATCTCATTGTTATTAGAAACCATGTATAGAAACTACCTATATATTTTAAGGTGTATTAATAGAATGTTCCAGTCTGTATTGTTGCAGCTATTCATAACTGTCTTATCTTACCTTGTAAAGTCAAGACAAAAGCATTTAAGTAACCTAAAAAGATTTATTCTTTCTCACCTGTAACTGTATACCATTGTCGTCGCAGTCAAATGTAGCCTGTGTGAGAAGATCTTTGATGGCTTCCAGCACCTTCTTGAGAATAGAGCTCTTCAACAGGCGTGCCTCGAACATTGTCTGTCGATGTCATGATGATACATAACAAATTATCAGGTTAATGAGACGATAATGATTATAATTACATAGCCAAGTACAAGGACGTTTAACTTGGCCAAGTACTATAAAATGGCAGGGATAGTACAACGATTCTTGTGAACAATGGATAGCGATTTGGAACTACTGATTTAAAGAGTTATTTGACGAGTATTTTTACCTTTAGCAGATATAAACTTGAAGCTAAGACATTAACACTAAAATACGCTGGTTATACTCACGTTTTACTGTGAAAATAACGTTAAAACACACGAAAGAAACAAAGTACGATGCCAAGAAATCGCCCGATAAAATTTGACAGCCGGGAACACTACAGCGGGAAAAAAAGGCGCGAAATTTTGTGCTTTTTTTATCTTCTCATAGCAACCGATTGTAGTATTGAAAAAGTTCAGTTTTTCGCTACATCACCGCCATTACCTGACAAATTAACCGGTATTATTGAGTTTTAGGATTTTGGCGCCTCTAGTACCTAACTGCTTTTTTTTATTAATGTAAAAAAATCTGAGGGATGTGGTGAGACAAGCCAAGTTCGTTCTCCAACGCGGGCCGCGACGACATCGGTTGAATGTTTCCTTACCGTATGTACACCACACACAAGCTTTTAGGTAGATATGTCACTGACTATGAATATACGTCATCTTTACTAAAATAACATTGGTTTTTGGTGTATATTGTCACCGTAAGATTGTGAACGCCGTTAGTTTATAATCTGACTCGCGATATTATAAACTTACGGAAAATTGTGAACTGAGGGCAACTGTGCAACTTTGCGGTATTCGCAAAAACAAAAAAAAAAAGTTTTTAGTTTTGGCCATATTTTAATGAAGAAACATGTATTACCTAATTTAACCCCATTTTCTCCCAATTTACTATTCCTTGCAAAAATAAATTAGTTGATATTCACCGAGACCAAAAAGCAGAAAGTAAGATTAGAAGAGATTCGGCTCAACCTTCTCCCCCCCTGAACGCCTCACGCACGCCCCCCTAAGTGAAAATTTAAATGTTAAAAGACTTATTAAATAAAAAATAATTCATTTAATGACTTAATATTATTTACAACAAAGTGACCACATAAATTCAATAATTATTTATTCATAATTTTCAAGTATCCCTATTTATTACATGACTGCCAAAAAAAGGAGTGTAATGTGTTCAGGGTTCATGTATGTATGTGAATTTCTTTATTCCACCATAACTTCTAAATGCCTAAATAGATTTGAATGTATGGGATGGGGTATCGTTAGAATCCTTACAACAACAGCCCGAGTAAAGGGCATCACACACGGCAGCTATAATATATATTAAAGCACGAGGCAGCCAGCTCTCTCGTCGCCATTCACTTTCACGCAAAGCGGGGGTCAAACAAAATGGCGAATCAATCAGTGACCGGCCATTCTGCTTGACCCTTGCTTTGCACACAAAGTGAATGGTGATGAGAGAGCTGGCTGTCTCATGCTATAATATATATTATAGCTCCGTCTGTGACGGGCTTTACACTGTTTATAATTTTTTTGGCGGCGCAGTCGTGTGTAAGATTATTATTTTAAAATATGCCAAAGTAAGTGTTAATAATTTAGCATGACAGTTGAACAACTTGTTCTTGGTCTGGGTACTCTGGAAGAGTCAAGTTGTATTTTTCAATTATTTCAGGAGGAAGAAATCTCCCACCAAGATAGTGTTTAGCTTCCAGTAAGATATTTGGCTGTGCGCACATTTTAGGAGCAGATAAGGATATAAGTAATGCTGGTTTTATTGATTGTGGCGCAATCGGCCCTTTTTCCACATCCCATCCACTTGGAATATCAACACTGCAAACAAAAAAAAAATTTTTGAAAATATTTGTGTTGTCTTGTTCAATACTTACTTCAAATTATTACGTACCTGCAAACTGGCAACGAAGAATTAATTAAAAGTTCTAATACAGGCTTAAGTTCGTCTCTTACTGGTGGTTTAAAACTAAAACCAAAGAGTGCGTCAACCAAAAATTTATAATCATTGTCTACAGTGTTCTTGGGTGGTAATGCTTCCAAAACGGTTACTCCAAATCTTTGGCATTGCTCTAACAGATTTTCATAAAGAGGCTTAGGTGTGCGTTTAGGGTAATATATTGCGACACTGTAGCCAAAGAGGACCATGTGCCTAGCTGCGACCAATCCATCACCACCATTATTTCCGGGCCCGCAGACAATTAGCGCAGTTTTGTGTCTGTAAAAGGACAACACATTCAAAATTATAATAGAACAAGCAGTGTTTTACAAACAAGTAGTTAACAGAATAATAGATATTTATGTTTTCAGATTATTATCTCTTCTTACGTGCAAGGTGGGTATGCCTTCGCTACGGCAGTAGCTACACTTAACCCGGCAAGTTCCATTAATTGGTCAACACTAAATTTGTATTCAGTAAAAAGTTCCTGGTCTAAAGCACCTGCCTCTGCTTGTGACAAATATTTTGTGTGTTGTGCTTTACATTGCTTTCCACTGGTCGTCATTGCATAAACGTTCGCAACCCGCAACTAAAAATAGTTCAAAATTAAAAAGAGGACTTGGCTAATAATAATAAACACTCCAATGCACGACGACGCGACTGCTTCTTGCTACATTCAGAATACTTACCAATAGAACACTGCTTATTAATCTAGAGAAAAACATTTACACTAGTGTATCTAGTGTTCGATAAATAAATATATCAGAGATAAGTAATTTGTGAAAAATAAAAGAAAATTAATTTCTGACTAATAAAGATAACCCAACTTTTTGACAGCTTAGTTTCGCTGTTCACTGTTCTGTAATTTTTACGGTTTTTCTTCGTACACCACCACTTCGATACCTTCGTTCCGAGACGCGCTGAAATCGATTACTTTTCTGATCGCTGACGGCGCTGAAAGTCTGATTCGGAATGCGCCCATAGTGCATGCATGTGTGTATCCGAACACAAATATTTTGATTGTTGACAGTTGACATTTTACTCATCCGTCACAAAAATGGCTGCGCTTAGGGTTTTTAGCCGTAATTTACCATACTTACGACAACAATTTTCTGCTTTATTAGGAAACACATCACCCTCAGTGAAATTTATATGTGTAGTTGTGGTAATTGGTTATATTTTATCATTTTCTGAAAATGTGGTGAACGTTCTAAGTGTCACTCCAGGCTATTTGTTGCCACCTTCCTTCCAACTGTGGTCTACTTTTACGTTCTGGTTTCTAGAGATCCACTTGTGGGAGGTGGTGATTGATATAATAACAGTGGGGCTATGTGGAAAATTGATAGAGCCACTATGGGGACAGATGGAGATGATGAAATTCTTTTTGTTTACGAACGTTGGCGTCGCTTTCTTGACTACGTTTTACTACTTGGTGATATTTTCAATTACCGGGAACACGTCCTACTTGTTCGATATTCACGTACACGGCCTGGCTGGGTACCTGGCCGCAGTGAGTGTTGCTGTGAAGCAGATAATGCCAGACCACCTCCTGATAAAAACACCTTTAGGTATGTGACTCATTTACAAATTATTATTTGAGTTTTCCTTACGTTTATTTAAATCTGCTTTATGTGGACTAAAGCTCTGTGATGAAGGAGGTATTGACTAACTTAATCAAAACCAAAATGTATGGTTGCTACACCATGTAATGTAGGTAAACAAATATATAATAATTTTCTTGTGTTGTTAAACTTATATTTAAAGTATAATTGATAAAAGAAAAAATTGTGCATAAATAATGGGAATATAAATATTTTGAGCATAAATTTGAAATTTGTTAAATTCTATCTGCTTACTGATAATATTATAATTTTCAGGCAAGCTCACAAACCGGTCACTTCCGCTCCTGATCCTGATTGCAGCTATAATCTTCTGGGCCGTCGGTGCTCTAGAAGGCACATACCCCTGTATGTGGGGCAGCGGCACCATTCTCTCCTGGATTTATCTACGTTTCTGGCAGAGACACAGTAGTGGAACCAGAGGGGACATGGCTGATAACTTCAGTTTTGATAAGTATGTTAATAATGTTAATATTTATAGTACAAGATCATAGTACTTGACTACTTAGTAAGAGATGGGACTATATTAGAAGTTGTCTTCAAATAGTTCTATTTTTAATTAAAAACACCAAGGTTTACTATCATCAGTTTAGCCCAGAGCAAGGCTTGCTAGGCCTCTTGTTAAGTCAAGGTTGGGTGTAAATATTTTTGTGCAAATTGCATCAAAATTAAAATTATGACTGATACCTATATAGGTATTTTTTTTTTCTGTCTAACTTCTTTATATAGTTTTGCTCTTCTAATTGATTACTACAAATAACTGTAGACAAACATATCAAGTTAATTTTTCTTTTATTTATTGATTTAGTCATCATCAACAAAGGCCTCTTGTGTACATGGTTTAGTGCTGAAGTAGATTGATTTTACATGTACTGTACCAAGGCCAGTCCAAAGTCATTGTGTGCCACAAATAAGCAATTTGAGTTGGTCTTCATAATCATGGTGAATTCATATTGGGTAGGAGGTTCAGCTTTGTTCCTGCTGTTTTCAGACTTCTAAATGACTAGCTAACATGCCTTCTATATTCTTAGTAGAAAAGACCCTCTAAATGAAATTACTACCATTTAATAACTAACCATCAAATAATCTTAACTCTTATAATAACACAAACTGAAAAATTACCACTTAGGGTTATGGTATGGAGGGCTGGTTTATGCAACCATGCGTAGACAGTCCTATTCTGCCTAGTTAATTTTGTCCTATGAATGGATAGAAGATGTATGTATGTATAAGGGGGACGTCTGCGAGGAGCGCAGACGGGTGACTGGCTCTGTATATAAGAACTATTTCACCCTTAATCCCAGTTTTGATGGATGCTCCTTTCATGATAGCGCCGCATCACCTCAGCCGTACCGCGTGATACTCTCGGTAGGTGAGTTGTGTTAGGTCAATCCCTTGTTCTCTCCGCTTCTGGCATGGAGTGACCCAATGGCCCCCGCGACTACTCCAGCTTGGCAGTGGCTATTGCTACTACCAGCCAGCCCCCCCGAGCGCCGCGTGAGTCCCAGTGCCTCCCCACGGTTGTTCTCCCCCCGTGAGATCGCAATCGGCCGGGCCTGCCATCACCCACCCTCGGATAGAAGA
Source organism: Carpatolechia fugitivella (assembly GCA_951230895.1). Classification (NCBI taxonomy): domain Eukaryota; kingdom Metazoa; phylum Arthropoda; class Insecta; order Lepidoptera; family Gelechiidae; genus Carpatolechia; species Carpatolechia fugitivella. Next base: position 5,877,050 of record OX579651.1, read on the forward strand.
CGCTTGTCTATGTCTATCTCTTCAGGGTAGCTGGCAGAGACTGAATGAGGCCGTAGATCTTGCTTAGTGACATGTAATGGATCAGTGAACTGGCATGGGTTGATGATGAATCACACTTTACATCACTTGTTGTTTGTTCCGCTTTCACACCAAAACTACTGGACGTATTTGGATGAAATTTGGAATAGAGACAGTTTGTACCCTGGAATAACAACTTTATCTTGGAATATCAACTTTTTACTGGGAAAAGTCTTATTCCCACGGAAATATCTTACATAACGCGAGCGTAGCCACAGGCGGAAAGCTAGTTTTATTATAGTTCATGAATATTTTGTTTCCTTTTTAATAAGTTATTTGTAACTATATAGTCTGTGCCAATAATGATCTATGTATAATCCGCAGCTTCTTCCCAACGGTGCTCCAGCCGCTGGTCCGCGGCGTGCTGGGCCCGCCGCACCGCTGCCTCGTGCGGCTCGGGCTGTGCGCGCCGAGCCAGCGCCGCGTGCACCTGGCGCTGTCACCGCGCGGCGTCACCATCTCTATGCCGGGCGTCGAGCCGCAGGACATGGAGCGACGCCGGTAAAGGACATTCATCATTTTCATCTGTTTATACAACCCCACCGAGGGTCTCGAGCCTGAATAGGGAATCTTACTGCCTTTTTCTCCCGCTAGAGGCGCCACTTGGACGTGACGTAAATGGCAGTTTTTATTTTTTTAATACTGTTTATGGCTCTAGGTGCGGAACCTCTTTGACGTAATTGGAAATTAACAGATATATTGCCGGTGCGCTTTTTTTTCTGCCTAACACAGCGGCGGCGTCATCTATAACAATATTTTTCTTCACTGTACGAGCATCGAATAAACGTACACATCAATTCGTCAACGAGCGACGGCGTACTATTAGAGCGAACATAACTAATTTATCTATCAAAGTTTCCTCACGAATAGAAGATTGTTTTCCTTTATTGTAATGTGGAAAAATAAATTGACGGCTCCGTAGCCAAGGTGGTACTGTATCTGCCTCCGACGCACAGGGTCGCGGGTTCGAATCCCGCCCAGGGCAAACATTCGTGTGATGAGCACTTGTGTTTGCCTTGTGTCTGGTTGTTGTTTATCTATATAAGTATGTATTTATCTATTTACTATATATATCGGCTGTCTGATACCCATAGTACAAGCTCTGCTTAGTTTGGGATCAGATGGCCGTGTGTGAAGATGTCCCCACATATTTATTATTTATTTATTTATAAATGAACCCACCTATGATTTCTCGTAAGTGGATGGGTTTTCTTTTGATTTTCCCTGGCAAAGGCGGTGAATTCAACTATTAAATTATCGATTTATGTGTCGATCTCGTGGTTACAGATTACAAATACTTATCAGTATCAGCTATTGTTAAGTCGTGGCCTTGAGCTGTGAAATGGATTACATTTTTAATGTAGATTTCCATCTTATTTTCAAAGACCTTGGTAATGTTAGCCTCGTCTCGCCTGCGTTATTTATATTGCCACTTATTGCATGAACAACTATCCTCTACTCCATTTAGTTTACTATTATTATGGTTCTGTTACGTCATAAGTTATGACTAAGGAATTTTGATTTGATTGTACTTGAGCAATTTCAGTTGTCCTATTTTAAGCTAAATTTGCCGATAAAAAACTAAATATTTCATTATCCTTTCAGCCAAATCGCGCTCAAAGCATTGAGTGAGCGATTATCAAAGACGTCCGAGCAGACTAGACAGAAGAATCTATCGACCAAAGTGAGCATGGACGCGGTGAGAAAGAGCCAGTCGCACGTCATCCCTCAGTTCCCGCCCGAGGCGGAGGTCCCGGCGGCCCCGGCAGAGGCCACTCTGGTAGACCTCGGGGACCCCGCCGTGCCCACTACTAAACAGTCATGATGTAGCGAGCTCGAGCTGGCCGACGAACCGTAGGATAAGTGCGTCGACAGCGGCATCCAAAGTGCACACGACGCGGAGGTGCAGGCGAGGTCTGTGATTGGGAGTTAGAGCGGTTACGCGCTACGTCCGATCAGAGTCTGCGAAAGCAAGGTCCGGCGTGGCCGTACAACTATTTGCATGGTAGCTAACGCACTATTGGAAATCGGATCGAGTGAGTTTCCATTCGTCATCCGGACCCGAACTTCCAAACAAATTGTTCTACTGCCACTGTTCTACTGTTCTCGGACTCGGTTCGGACGTAGTGCGTAACCGCACTTAGCTTGTAACTTATTTTTGGTTGATACTTCTGTCGATTCCTGCAGACACCGCGCCAGGCCGACTTGTGACGGGTCGGCTTACGAAGCACGAATGTTATGCAATGACGTACTAAATTAACCATAGCGCCGTCAGGTTGCTGCGCAAGTTCATTTTTTGTTGGACATTGCATAACATTTGTAGATACCAGCATAAGTTGAGCCGACCAGTCGCACAATCCCTTTGACGTAGCGAATGCCCCAAGTCAGAAATTAAGATCACCTGTCCCTGAATTTGTATGAGTAATAAAAAATAAGAAATGAACGAATGATCTAAAAGGGCGTTACTGTAATTTTTTAATGCCTTTACATTCAGTCTAAAATTATTTGTTTTGAGTATCGAGGTAACAATATTAAATATAACTATAATCTGAAAATTGTGACAATTTTAGTGTAGTCTAAAATTGAGCAACTATCGCGTCCTTAAGAGGGCTGAAGAAAGCGGACTAACTTTTTACAGCGTTACTGCAAGAATTGGTAGCAGTGTTAGCACGAATACCTTCCTATTTCTTACTTAAAAGTATTAGTAAGAAATGGCCAGGCAGGTGTATTATAATTTCTTTGTTTAAAAATAATCATTCTTAGCGATGACGTGATGAATGGCGACAGTGCCAAAATATGGCATTGCCATGGATTTGCGGTCTAAACCGGTCCATCTTACTAGAAAGATGGTTTTATTTACATTATTATTTTATTTGTTACGAACATATGATTGATAGACTGATATTCTGCATAAATATAGAAAAGTGTAAGACCTAAAGGTGAACCTACATTTATCCGGGCCGAAAGAACCGACCGAGAACAAAATGTTTGTTCTAATAATCCTTGGCAACCTTGCCGCGCCGAGTCGGAACGCATTGGCGGAAAAAAACCTGAAGGAACCCAAATCTAAGATGACGTCATCAGATTCGGCGCGGACAAGGCGACTGACGATGACGTTGTCAAAAAAGTGTCAGCAGCAGAATGTGGCTATTGCAGATTTTGAACACATGATACAGATTTTAATAAAAGTGTACATTTTATAAAGTAGTTAGAGAATAATTTTTTTAGTGTTATGAAAGAAAATCATACTCCATTTAAAAAAAAAACAAAATACGACAGATCGGTCGGTTGTTTAGGCGCGGATCAAATTTGCGTTTACTTTTAGTGCAAGGTTTGAAGAATATCAACACTTTGGATTGCAGTCTTATTTCACGATTTTATTAAATTTTATGCATTTAGTAACCCATTTTTTGTTAAATGCAATTAAAACATCTGCCGCAATTCTAAATGCAAGTTATAAAATTAAACAGTATTGCGATGTTGCATATTGCAGTCGTAAAATAATGGTTAAAATGGGAAATATTTTTGTGAATTTTGAGAATGGATTTGTTGATGTTTTGTTATGCATGGTGAGTGAATGGGTGATATGGTACTTTGTAAATATAATTGATATTGATTAGTGTTAATAAATGATATTCAATCACTTGATATAGAATTTGTTTTTTATTACTTTATTATTTTTTAACATTGAAAGCAATTTGTGTGATTAAGTTCCAGAAATTACTTTCAATGGGAATTTGTTTACAATACATTTTGAGACAAAGGAGTTTACAAACGCTGCGCTGCTGCTGCCAGGATAAATACGAGAGCACGTTTGCGGTAAAATAGTTACGCACAGACTAAAAACCTCCCTATGAAACAAAATGAGATCTGTACGCAGCTGTTTCATTACAAATGTGCATATACATAATGTACACGTAGAATTTTTAACTTGACTTAATTACATAATTACGAAATTCCAGACTAAACTATTTTATATAGATCTTGATCTTACTCAGTTTCAATATTTACAAAACAGCAGGTACTAACGGCCTTAGTTTGATATACACGTTCATTTAATTGATAGACCCTGCGTTCGCAAGCTAGGCAATATTCGAGAAACAATAAAAAAATATTATTTTACTTGAGTCTAATAGCAAATTTATTATTGAAGTAAAATCATTGCATTGCACTCAAAGGTTCTTCTAACCCAAAGTTGACTTAAATATTCTATAATGTTGAAAAAAAACGGAAACAATATTTTTAGGGGGGGGGGGGGGGGCGTCGGTAGTCTAGTGGCTGGGGCAGCTGCCTCCCGTCCGGGAGACGCGGGATCGTTCCCCACCACGTACGAATTCATATACATATGTACCTATCTAATGTGTTTTCGGATTCATATATGTACGTTTATTCGACGCTCTTACGGTGAAGGAAAACATCGTGATGAAACCTGCACACTCCTGCGAAAAAATTCAAAGATTGTGTGTGGTGTGAAGTCGACCAACCCGTACTGGGCCAGCGTGGTCGACTAAGGCCTGGTCGCCCTAATTCAGGGTAGGCTCGAGCCCCTCGGTGACGTATAAGAGCTGACGATAATTTTGTAAATGGCCAATCAACTAAATACATATATATAGTAGGTCCAACATCATATTTTTATTATTATTATTCTTTAGAATGTGTTTCCTGGCTGGAGCAGATGCCCCGTAAACCAATACCAAACTCCAACAAGGTGCGCATACACAAATCTTCCACTGTCACTATATCCATTATTTAATATCCAATGTAATGCAGCAATTAGTCCACTCACTATTATATTATTGAGTCATTTGTCTCTTCGGTTTAGTACCATCATTGTCTCCTATAATGCTACCTGTAAAATAAATAATTTGGTATCATTACTAGATTCTCAATTATCTAATTCTCTTGAACAATGACATTATGTTATCTATTTTACTTATAAACAAGTACAGCTGCCAGTAAATAGTTTTTGACATTTTCTACAGTGCGGCCTATGCTTTCATTCAGTACATCTATGTACCCACGAATATATACACCTGTGCTCACCTGTAGTAGTGGTGCTGCCACTGCTGCACGCCGGCGGGGGGGTACTCGCCCCCCCAGCGGGCGCCCTCCCCCAGCGCGGAGGTCACGCCCCCCAGCGGGACCTGTGCTCACCTGTAGTAGTGGTGCTGCCACTGCTGCACGCCGGCGGGGGGGTACTCGCCCCCCCAGCGGGCGCCCTCCCCCAGCGCGGAGGTCACGCCCCCCAGCGGGACCTGTGCTCACCTGTAGTAGTGGTGCTGCCACTGCTGCACGCCGGCGGGGAGGTACTCGCCCCCCCAGCGGGCGCCCTCCCCCAGCGCGGAGGTCACGCCCCCCAGCGGGACCTGTGCTCACCTGTAGTAGTGGTGCTGCCACTGCTGCACGCCGGCGGGGGGGTACTCGCCCCCCCAGCGGGCGCCCTCCCCCAGCGCGGAGGTCACGCCCCCCAGCGGGACCTGTGCTCACCTGTAGTATTGGTGCTGCCACTGCTGCACGCCGGCGGGGGGGTACTCGCCCCCCCAGCGGGCGCCCTCCCCCAGCGCGGAGGTCACGCCCCCCAGCGGGACCTGTGCTCATCTGTAGTATTGGTGCTGCCACTGCTGCACGCCGGCGGGGGGGTGGGTACTCGCCCCCCCAGCGGGCGCCCTCCCCCAGCGCGGAGGTCACGCCCCCCAGCGGGACCTGTGCTCACCTGTAGTAGTGGTGCTGCCACTGCTGCACGCCGGCGGGGGGTACTCGCTCCCCCAGCGGGCGCCCTCCCCCAGCGCGGAGGTCACGCCCCCCAGCAGGACCTGTGCTCACCTGTAGTAGTGGTGCTGCCACTGCTGCACGCCGGCGGGGGGGTACTCGCCCCCCCAGCGGGCGCCCTCCCCCAGCGCGGAGGTCACGCCCCCCAGCGGGACCTGTGCTCACCTGTAGTAGTGGTGCTGCCACTGCTGCACGCCGGCGGGGGGGTACTCGCCCCCCCAGCGGGCGCCCTCCCCCAGCGCGGAGGTCACGCCCCCCAGCGGGACCTGTGCTCACCTGTAGTAGTGGTGCTGCCACTGCTGCACGCCGGCGGGGGGGTACTCGCCCCCCCAGCGGGCGCCCTCCCCCAGCGCGGAGGTCACGCCCCCCAGCGGGACCTGTGCTCACCTGTAGTAGTGGTGCTGCCACTGCTGCACGCCGGCGGGGGGGTACTCGCCCCCCCAGCGGGCGCCCTCCCCCAGCGCGGAGGTCACGCCCCCCAGCGGGACCTGTGCTCACCTGTAGTAGTGGTGCTGCCACTGCTGCACGCCGGCGGGGGGTACTCGCTCCCCCAGCGGGCGCCCTCCCCCAGCGCGGAGGTCACGCCCCCCAGCGGGACCTGTGCTCACCTGTAGTAGTGGTGCTGCCACTGCTGCACGCCGGCGGGGGGGTACTCGCCCCCACAGCGGGCGCCCTCCCCCAGCGCGGAGGTCACGCCCCCCAGCGGGACCTGTGCTCACCTGTAGTAGTGGTGCTGCCACTGCTGCACGCCGGCGGGGGGGTACTCGCCCCCCCAGCGGGCGCCCTCCCCCAGCGCGGAGGTCACGCCCCCCAGCGGGACCTGTGCTCACCTGTAGTAGTGGTGCTGCCACTGCTGCACGCCGGCGGGGGGGTACTCGCCCCCCCAGCGGGCGCCCTCCCCCAGCGCGGAGGTCACGCCCCCCAGCGGGACCTGTGCTCACCTGTAGTAGTGGTGCTGCCACTGCTGCACGCCGGCGGGGGGGTACTCGCCCCCCCAGCGGGCGCCCTCCCCCAGCGCGGAGGTCACGCCCCCCAGCGGGACCTGTGCTCACCTGTAGTAGTGGTGCTGCCACTGCTGCACGCCGGCGGGGGGGTACTCGCCCCCCCAGCGGGCGCCCTCCCCCAGCGCGGAGGTCACGCCCCCCAGCGGGACCTGTGCTCACCTGTAGTAGTGGTGCTGCCACTGCTGCACGCCGGCGGGGGGGTACTCGCCCCCCCAGCGGGCGCCCTCCCCCAGCGCGGAGGTCACGCCCCCCAGCGGAACCGCCGCCGGCAGTGGAGCCACGCCCGTTGCTGACACTGAAACATTTGTCGTTCAATAAAATACAGGTAGCGAGTTTTGAGACAGTATCTTCATCTCATTCACTTCATTAATACTGTACTATGTATCCTACGCAGTACCACCTAGCGATACGCCTGGTCAGAGTAATTTTAGCTATAGTAGTAATTTTAATATATGTGACGTCGAAATAAAACCGGATGAGGTCTTGGGACTATTAAAACATATTGACTTAAATAAGGGTGCAGGTCCCGATAACATTCCCCCAATCCTAATGCAAAAATGTGCTGTGAGTCTTACTTTGCCCCTAAGTATAATTTTCAAGCGTTCCATAAATGAAGGCGTTGTGCCTACCCTCTGGAAGTCTGCATTTGTAACACCCATCCACAAGAGCGGAGAGAAATAAATGTCAAAAACTACAGGCCAATTTCAAAACTATGCATATTTGCTAAAACTTTTGAAAAAATAGTCCACCGTCAGCTCTACGCGTCTTTGCAATCGTTTTTCTCTCCGGATCAACATGGTTTTCTGATGCGTAGATCTACTACGTCTAACTTACTAGTTTTTAATGACTATGTTACTTCGCAAATGGATCTGGGTGCTCAAGTGGATGTTGTATTCACGGATTTCAGCAAGGCGTTTGATCGAATAGACCACGTACTACTTCTTGAAAAGTTATCCTACGCCGGTGTACACGGAAATTTGTTTCGATGGTTTTCCTCCTATATAAAAAATAGATCACAAGCCGTGGCAATCAATGGTTTTACATCGAAATGGATGCCCATTCCATCTGGTGTTCCACAAGGCTCTCTGCTGGGGCCGTTGCTTTTTGTGGTTTTTATCAACGATATCGGTTCATGCTTTGCTCATTCAAAATTTCTGTTATACGCTGACAACACTAAAATTTATAGGTCTATTAGAAATTACTCAGATTGTAAACTTCTACAAAACGATTTAAATAACTTGGTCGAATACTGTGTCAAAAACAAATTAAACTTAAATATCTCAAAATGTTTTGTTACAACTTTTACCCGCAAACAACGGCCAATTGTTTTTAATTACACAGTGAGCAATAACTCCATCTCCAAAGTTAATGTTATGAAAGATCTTGGAGTCATACAAGATACAAAAGTAGCTTTTGATCATCATATTGACTACATTATTAAGAAAGCTTCTAAATCACTCGGTTTTATCAAGAGATCCACCGTCAGTTTTAAAACTCTCAAGGCAATCAAAGTACTGTACTGTTCTTATGTGCGCAGCACCCTGGAATATGCATCTGTAGTTTGGAACCCGCAGTATAAAGTACACATTAATCGAATTGAATCTATATAAAAAAGGTTTCTCCGATATTTGCAATTTAAATGTACACGTCTTGACCACGGTTATGGAACTCGATGTGCAAGGTATCATTTCCTACCTTTGGATAAAAGAAGGCAAATAGCTGACTTAATATACTTAAGTAATATTCTTAATGGAGTGGTAGACTGTACCAACTTATTAGAAAGTGTTCCTAACAGGTTATCTATCAGACATTTTGATCCTTTAGGAAGTATTAGAGCGAACACAAATTATCGTCGAAATTCATTTTTCATTCGAGTCAGTAAATTATATAATGTTTTGTCCAAACAGCACAAACATCTGGATTTATTCTGCTTGAATCCATCAGCAATAAGGCGAATCTTTACTGAAGAATTCTTTGGTCCAACACCGTCGCGAGCGCAGCAACATCCCATGCCTAATTAATGCTATGTAATTATTATTTATTTATAGTTGGTGCTTTTTGAATTTTATGTTATGTACGTATTTCGAACCAGTGTTTCTAGCGTTAAGTCGACATCACAATTTTGTTTCTAGTTGCGAATACCTGTTATTGGCTCTGTAGTCACCATATTTATGTATTAACTAAATTATATTATAGCTGTTGGTATTCCGAATACATAAAAATTCCGAACACAGGAGTGAGTAAAGCCGCGTTTCCACTAGGCAACAATTGACGCGCAACACGTGACGCTCAACATGTACGGCAACGTTGCACAACAGCACGCGACGTTGTCAGATGGCGCGCAACATGTCGCGCGGCTTGTTGTTTCTTTAGACCGCATCGTTAGTTGAGCATCAATAAAATTGTTGTCGAGTGGAGACGTGACGCGCAACAATGTTCGTAGTGTGGAGTAACGAACAAGTGCTCAAATTAATCGAACTGTACCAAAACTATGAATTTCGAAATTTTGTATCTTGCTTCGATATTATGAGTTCAATTTTTTGTAACAGTATCTCGAAGTGACTTGCTGTTTTGGTCATTCGGGTAAAATTCGTAAAAGATCCATCAACCACACGGAGATCACTGAATGAATACATTTTCTTTATTTTGTAAGTAATTTCTAACCCACCAACGTGGTTTTTTTCTTTTTGATGCATTTTTCGATAAAATTATAACCACTGCCGCTGATATCATCACTAGTTCCTCTGGCGACATGTTGTCGACGACTGACGTAGTAGTAGATGCGTAGACAGACAACGTTGTTAAATAAAAGTTCCGCGCTAACTTGCAACATGTCACGCGCCAAATGTTGCCAAGTGGAAACGCGTCTTAAGGTCGCCTCAACAGGCAACACCTTCAAATTTAACTTTTGTGTTTTGGTGTCAGTGTCAATAGAGTATTTTAGTATTAATATCGTATCGTGTGTTACCCGGCTGCGAGACGTAATGCGGGGCGGGCGCGGGGTAGGGCGGCGCGGTGTAGTAGGGCGGCGGCACGGACATGGCGTGCGGCAACACCGGCACCGACGACACCGGCGGCGGTACCGGCACCGGCGCCGGCACGGGCTGGAAACACACAGACTTGATTTAGTAATTCATAAAACTGTTTAACATTTTTCCCAAGGGAAAAAGGTTTGTTCCCGCGGTTAACCTTAGGTTATTTATTAATGTAATGTTTGACCTATCCACCTTCCAAATTTCAGCCAAATCCCAGCAGTTTAGGCGTGAAAGGGGAGCAAAGACCCTTACTTTCACGTTCTTTTTCTTCGTCGTGTGGGTTGCAAGGCCGACAACATACCTCAATAACTTAGTGTCAATGTTATTGAACCGTTAAATGAAGTTACTTGCCGGGTAATAGCTGGCGCCGCCGTACGTTAATAGTCCTAGCTCCGTGCGGTAATAGTTTTAGCACCATGCGGTAATAACTGTAGCACCGTGTCACGGACCAAGTAGGAAGAGGACTAGGCTCTATGAACTAGGCCGCGTGATAATTTAGTCGGCCATGACGTCACGGAGGGGGCGGGGCTTAGCGGCCATTACGCTATTTACTTGCGACTAAACACTTGTCGTCATGCGGTCAAAAATTAATTGAAATTTGAGTAAATAATGCTAAAAATATGAAGTGTTGTGTACCTATGTGTCAAAATTGTTCTGAGAGGCAAGGAGAAACAGCTGAAAAGTTATCATTTCACGTGTAAGTAACTTATTTCAGTATTTTCATCCCAACTTTTCTGTAATAATTGATACGAGGAGTAAATTACGCTTTGTGCTACTAGATGGCTAATAAAGATTGGTTAATAAGTAAGTGTAATTGCGACTATGTGAGCTTTAATGTTTATATTTCATTAGATTCTGTCATGAAATTTAGAAAACTTATTAATTTATAAACTAGATTTTCTGTTAAACTATTATATTCGTCGAAAAAATCCCCACGGTCAGATGACGCGAGATCGCCATCTAGCGTGCAGAAAATGTACTAGTAAGGAAAATATGTGGTAGTGTTATAAATTCTCCCGATTTGTCGGGAGGATTTTATGCACGGACCAAGTAAATATCCTAAAATGTCGATATGCTAAGATAAAAGAGGTTCTCAAAATAATCGCAATTATTGGTGTTACGTATTACAGATTTTGATTCTACGCTAGCTTTCCGCCCGCGGCTACGCTCGCGTTATGTAAGATTTTCCCATGGAAATAAAACCTTTTTCCGTATCCTATGTGTTAATCCAACTATCTCCATTCCAAATTTCATTCAAATCCGTTCAGTGGTTAAGGCATGAAAGCAGAACAAACATCTAAACATCCAAATATATTATAAATTTTATAATATTAGTGTGACGCACGCTTTTATTAAGTAAACATGTTAATTATGTAATAACCCGTGCAGTCATACCTATTTGGAATTGTTTACTTTCATCTTCTTAGTTTTTCGTCTTAATTATTACATATCTTTTGTTTTTAAGTGTAAAAAAGACAATATTATTATTTCAAAGTGAAATATCCATTTTCATTGAGGTATTAATTTATAATTATAATCTGTGCAAAATCTCCCAACCTTCCCTAAACAGGCAACACTTGCGACAACGGGCCGCATTTAGAGAATGAATTTGTGAGAATATTCGAGAAACGAAAAGACAGCAGTTAAATAAAATTGTTCTATTTATGGGTGATTAAATGAATTAGGTACAGGTTTTAAAAGTCGCCTATTAACGTCTATATACATCCATACATCCAACCAAACAACCATACATCCAAACATACATGCATATTATTAGTAAATAGTAAATTAGTAATTATGTACTTACATCAAAATGATCTTCACATAAATGTCTTGTATTGTAGCCTAAGCAGAGGGTGGAGTTTTATCAACTCTGTTTACGACGGAATACCATTTTTTACGAAGTTTTGGAAGAAAGAAAGAAAGAATTGTCCTTATTTCTTTATTATTTCTTGTACCTATTAAAATTATTTCTTGTTTTAAAAATGTGTTTGTAATCTGACCCACGCGCTAATTTTTCCAAGTTCATCACTGTACACGATATAGGTACTTTGATCTAAGACTTTGAGCGAGAGGACGTACTTATTTTTAAAAATAAAATCTCAGTATGGCCCTGTATAAGTATGTTTTAACACTTTGCGCCCTCTAGTGGTGATTAGTGTAACTATCCGCAATATGAACGTGACCGTTAATTCTGGTTCTCGCCACTAGGTGGCTAGAGATAAAAAGGCGGAGTCACCCTCCCCGCGTCTCAGACTTCGGCCCCGCGCGATGTCACACTCAATTTGTATGAAAATGTTTATAGCGCCTAGTCCTCTTCCTACTTGGTCCGTGCACCGTGTGGAAATAGCTCTAGTACCATGTGGTAATAGCGTAGCACCGTGCGGTAATAGTCGTAGCACCGTCGTGTAGTAATAGCCCTTTGCCGACTTTATTGCAGATATTTGCTGTAACACCTTGCGATTAAATTGGAGTATTAGCTACCTGGTAGTTGTAATTCCTACAGTGTGGGTAGTAGCACGGTGCGGTAACAGCCTTTTGCTGACACTTACCGGGTAGTTTTAATATCCGTGCGGGTCGGGCTGGTCCTGTGAGGTTACTTACCGGGTAGTAGCTGTAGTATCCGTGCGGGTCGGGCTGGTCCTGTATGGGCACGGTGATGAGGTTGGTGCGCGCGGGGCGCCGCTCCCCGCTTGCCCCCCCCGCCCCGCCTGTCGCACCGTGAGGGTGCGCGCGGGGGTCATTGGCCGATGGCGGCATCTGCAACAGGGAGAATGATGAAGCCTAAATATAATGAAAAGTTACGGGTTATATGGAGTTTTACAGGCTAAACTACCACCGGAGAGGTTTTGTGTTATTTTGCTGACACATTATAGATAACTGACTATACCAACTGTATACTTTCTATTTCTGTCATGATTGTTGTAATTGTTATTTTTATCCTTAGTATGCCTTAGTGCGTATATGCCCTAGTTTTGTCTGTTTATCAATCAATTTTGAACCAGCTAATGTTTTGTTTTTCAGTTATGCCTAAGTACTTGGTAACTTGATTTTTATGCAACTCTATTTCACTAAGAAACGCAAATATCGACGTAACTTCATTTAGGTTCATCAAATTTTAATCCAACAATTTTATTACTAAACAATTGTAAAAAGCTTATTATAAAAAAAAATATTTACAACAACAAATTAATAAACATATATACAATAAATAACACATACCACCTATATATATACACACACACACACAAACACACATATACACATATTGTACCTAGAACCACTAACTATTATGGTAAACGAGCCAGATCATACCTCATTCCTAAAATTTACAACGGTATACCGTTATGCATTAGAAAGAGCACCAGCAAAAATGTATTTAAATCGAAATTGATAAAACATGAATATGGTAAAGTTGTATTGTATTGTGTTGGTAAACTTTTATGGTATTGTAGAAGGAAGTCTAAAAATATGTGAGCTTATGTAAATTGCATTTAGATAGCAAGTAACGTAAAACAGTATATATAATAGGGGAGATATTTCCGACAACAAACTGCTTTGCAGTTTAGGAATCTATATTAATTTAAGTCACTGTTAAAAAATAATTGAATAAACGTTTTTTTTAATTATTATTTGTGTTTATATATACAATAACATTATTAAATATAAAATATCTCCTCTAGCGCATCCCCACAAGGCATGGTTCCCAAAATGCTGGCAGCGTTCCCTCTCTGAATTGCAAGGCTATCCTTGGGAGAGATTGCTACCAGCCCTTAGGTCACCAGTAGCCATGTTGACACACCGAGAGATCAGACAAATATTTTCTAAACTACCACAGGAGTAAAATTTAACAATTTGCAATAAAATAATAATCCAACAATGTTGCCAAATCATTGTTTTAGTTTAGAGGGTGCTCCCTATGAGACAACTAAATCCCTGCATCCGTAACTCATCTGATTGTCCCCAAAGGTATGGACTAGGCCCAACTTTTTCTAAGTATGTGTACTCATTTTAACATAATGCGAGTCAAAAAATATCAATCAATAAAGTTCAGTTTTCCTTTTAGATAGGACTGCAAGTGTAAACTTAATAAGTTAAACTAAACTTACAGTAATGGGTTTGACGATTGCCACAGAGCTGGTAGGAGGATCTGGCTCAGTCTTGCTCTCACTACCACCCGACGACACGTGCCTGTGGTTGATATGAGCTTGCAAATCTCTCTGTGAATATAAGCACAGTCATATTTTAACCTGAAGAATAAATATTTTTGTCCAAATCTAACAAAAATAAAGAAAATATAAAATTGCATAAAATAAAGCTTTGGTCCATTATTTTTTTGTTTTGTTAATGGCTCATGTATTGTTAAGTGTAAAATAAAGAATAATCATCATATCTGACCTGAGATAGATAAGTTCTTCTGCAACCCGTGTTGCCATATCTGGTGCCGGAATGAGTGCACATGAAAACTGTGCCAAGACCAGTCTGTTCTACTCTCAATACCTGTATAAAAATAAAACTGTTACATAAGTACATTCTGAAACATCAAATAACCAAAGATACTAAAATTGGTTATCTCATGGTATTAGGTTTAGGTACTTAACATATTCTGTACACCGTGCATTTTGAGACTTTTTCTATAGATCTAATGGCACAGAGCACCACTCAACAACTAAACATAACAAACAACTTTTATAGCTAAAAAAACAGCTAAAGGCAAAATATACTAAACATATATTATTATACCTTCTCTCTACACCTTGGACAGTGAGTGTGATCAGCCCTGGCACAGGATAGGCAAAACACATGTTTACAAGGAATCTGAAATAAATATTTTAGTTTTATTATAATTTTTCTGCTTTGGGTTCAAATCTTACTAATAAATTATTAAAACTGGTAAAACAGAAGTTTACTCTTGTTATTCGAGATAGTTTGGTTTTTGAATAAAAAGTAAACAAGTTCAGAAGTCGAAAATGACTCACCATTCTTCCATATATCAATATAGGCTTGGAGCAGATATCACAGCAGTAGATCATGGGATTGAGGACTTTCTCTCCGATGAGGGTGGCTCGGTGACTCCATTCCAATCTCAGCATGGGCTCTGGAGGTCCACGCTGGAGGGTAGTAAATACTGGAGCCTCCAGCTGAGATATGTCGGAGGGGACTTCCACTGAAGACAAAGCAAGCATCATTAAAGATAAGATAAAATTATTTATTCAAAGTAAGAATCTACAGAATTATTATTTTAAGTCCAAGCTTACTATTAATACCACCATAAAGAAGCTTGTTCATGGTTGGAAGGTTCACTACAAGTGTGCGCTCACTGGGTTGTAGAACGGCCAGAAGAAGTTTGAGTTAACAGACAGATGATTTTATGTGTCATGATTGAATGCCTTTAAGAAATACTCAAGAAGAATAGGGTGATGGCCAATGACCAGCAGCTATCTACATACC
Organism: Carpatolechia fugitivella; assembly: GCA_951230895.1. Taxonomy (NCBI): domain Eukaryota; kingdom Metazoa; phylum Arthropoda; class Insecta; order Lepidoptera; family Gelechiidae; genus Carpatolechia; species Carpatolechia fugitivella. The sequence continues at coordinate 5,892,387 of OX579651.1, forward strand.
ACACTCTACGTCTCTAGGGGAGTGGTGAGCTGAGTAAAGCTTTAGTTGCCTTAAGATGCTTCCTCACAGGGAGCATTCACGTGTAATGTAACGTTACAGATTCGAGCATTACATCAGTGAAGGAGGTGAACCAAGCATTACAATGCGCACCTTGTAATGATACAATGTGTAATATCTTGATACAACTTGTAACATTACATCAATGCGCTTCATATGTTACATTACATGCAAATGCTCGTCAGTCAGGGAGGTAGTATTGTAATGTAATGCTCAAAGTCGAATCTATAATGTTACATTACACGCAAATGCTCTCGGTGAGGGAGCACCTTTACAGATGTGACTCAGGCTGGCTGGATAATTCTTCCAAATGAGCCGCGTTTAAGTAGGTCAATACACAATTGTAGGTGACGGCTAATCACGCTTATTTTAGTTTATGTGACGCTAGAGAACCCGAGATAATCGAACGCAAACGTGTCCAGCCAGCTTGAAAACCGCTTTTCGCATGGTCTCTCAATCTCCAAACAGAAGGGATTCTAACTATTTCTTACTTATTAATACAGCGTCACCTAAAATTGTGACAGGCATCCAGTTTGAATTTTTGAGATACGTATAGCCATTTAGCTAAAAAACAACGAAAAGCGTGGCCAGCCAGCCTGAACTTACGTATTAAACTTCTGGCTGGCCACGCTTTTCCTTGTTTTTTAGCTAAATGGCTATACGTATCTCAAAAATTCAAACTGGATGCCTGTCACAATTTTAGGTGACGCAGTATTAATAAGCAAGAAATAGTTAGAATCCCTTCTGTTCGGAGATTAAGAGACCATGCGAAAAGCGGTTTTTAAGCTGGCTGGACAAGTTTGCGTTCGATTATCTCGGGTTCTCTAGCGTCACATAAACTGAAATAAGCGTGATTAGCCGTCACCTAATATTGTGTATTGACCTACTTAAACCCGGCTCATTTGGAAGAATTGTCCAGCCAGCCTGAGTCACATCCTTTACAGGGAGAATGCACTAAAACCGCATTTGAAAAGTTATAAACATTTAAAAGCACAGAAGCAAAATGAAACTTACATTTAGGTGTTTCAGTCGGTTCGGGCTCTTCTTTCGGCTCTACAACAGGCGATTCCTCCGGGTCCTGGGAGGATTCTTCCACGGAACATTCCTCCTCATCAGAAGACATCACTTTGGGGACCTTCTTGCCGCGACCCCGCCCCCTCCCCCGACCTCGCCCGCGGCCGCGGCCACGGCCACGACCTCGAGTAGCTCTCTTTTCACCATTCATCTAAAACAAAATATACTTTTCTCTTAGTAAAAAGCTAACCTCTACAATAAAATATTTATTGTTTCTAACTAAATCTAGATAAATTAAAGAGGTTTACAGTTACCTTAGCGTTTAAAAATGTGGAAAAGTTTTAACTTACTAACTTAAATTATTATTTATTTTGGAAGGCAAAATTCTAAATCGTCGCGTCAAAACTGTTTTTTTTTTTTACAAATGAATAGCGCTTCAGTAATCCATCGACTGTTTGTTAATGAAAGGATGTGCATGCATGACGTGGCTGTATACTCACGTTTCCGTTGCCTATGGTAAGAAAGGAAAAAGAAAGGGGGGTTTTGAGGTTTTGATCAGAGTCCGTAAGATTGAGAACGCCGTTAGTTTATAATCTTACTCGCGATATTAACGAAATGCGCTGAAATCGATTAAAGCACCCGTAATCGCGTTCCAAATTACTGTCAGCTGTTAAAACTCATACGTTTTTTTGCTTTTCTGATCGCTGACAGCGCTGAAAGTCTGATTCGGAATGCCCCCTAAGTATAATCTTAAGGGCACCGTAGACGGTCAAACGGTTTGATTCAAACACGTAAAGTTTGGTTTGACTCAAACCATTTTGATCGTTTACAAAGGTGGTTTGAACGGTTTGTCAAACATTTACGTGTTTGAAGCATGTTTGATGCAATTTCATATTTTACGTTTGATGCAATTTCATATTTGGCGTCATCGTATTGGGAGCAATCCTGTAATGATGACGTCTTTTGTAATTAATATTTTTTAATAAATAAATAAATTTTGTTGTGTTTGACGCGTCAGAAGTGTAATTACGACAACGTACAGAATCAGACTGTGCAGAGCCGTTTGACAAACCGTTCAAACCGACCTCAAACGGTTTGATCAAACACGTAAGGTTTGAGTCAAACCGTTTGACCGTCTCCGGGGCCCTTTAGGGAAAATTGTGAACTGAATCCAACCATTTTCAATTTTACGTATTATAGTTTATAATCTTACGATGTTAAACTGTCAAACGTAAGCACGAATTCACCGAATGCACAGTTAATCAGTATAAGCTGCACAAACAGTATAATTAACAGACAGACAGACAGACAACAACAGTACAAACACACACACACGCACGCACACACACACACACACACACACACACACACACACACACACACACACACACACACAGCACAGCACAGTAAGTACAGCACACAGTAGCGCACACACACACACAGTACAATTAACAGTAACAGAAAAAAAGGATACTTTTTAGAGGAAAGAGTCTTATTCCCACGGGAAAATCATACACAACGCGAGCATAGCCGCGGGCGGCCTGCTAATCCTAAATAAAATCGACCGATTCCAAATTTTCATGCTTGGCTTGGACAACACTAAAAATTCGTTTTACGTATGTTGCATTCGTAATTTCGATATTTTTATTATTTAATAATTTTGTAATAAATAACACCTGAAAAAAATATTTCATTTTTAATTGTATTATATTTTAATACAAATAATAAAATGAGTCGCTTACTTTCACTCTTGTGTTAAGATTTATTAAAATATTACATAGAATAAGTAATGTTTGATATAATGGAACGCACGCATGCAGCAAAAATTGTCAACAAATAAATAGGTAGGTAGGTACTTGGAATTGCCGGTTGCCGAATTTCAGAAAAATATCTTGCTTGGAGCAAATCTCCAAGCTCGGGTTCCCAAAGATGTGTGACGATGGTTGAACAACTAACCTGCAGCCTTTATACGTAAGTACTGCATCGATATTAAAAACCAACTTGAATTTTGTTTTTGGCCTTCAGTCAGTACAATAATCCAGATATTAGCCCTGAAGGCACTCTCTGACCATTAATTCGATATGCCAATGTGGAATATACTTAGGTTTTTTCCCGAGTGTTGTTATAATATAATATAATATAATTATTATTATTATGGGTGTGAGTGCGTGCTGTTAGGTTAGCTGCGTAGTATTTCAAGGTCAAGGTCTCGGTCTACCGGTAAATCGGAACGTTAATGTTATTTTTCTTCTTGTCGGCAACCAGGGGCTATTCCGGGCTATCAAATCAAACAAGTCGATGCAACGTAAGCTTGTACTTGCATGTATTTAAAAGTTTTTGGCTAAAAACCAAACATTGAGTACTACCTGCCTATAGGTTAGGTAGAGGTATCTATCGTATGTTCCTATTGAGTCATCCGTCATCATTACTAACAGCCGTATTACTATCGTTTGTCCTTACGCCATCATGAATTTGGATTTTTCATGTTGTTGCACATAACATACAACTACTAAAAAAAACATTGATCATCCATGGGCGCATTCCGAATCAGACTTTCAGCGCCGTCAGCGATCAGAAATGCAAAAAAAATGTATGAGTTTCGTCCGCTGACAGTGATTTGGTACACAGTTTTGGGCGCTCACGGTGATTGAAGCATTTCTTGGAACGCAGGGTATCTAAGGTTATATTAGAACTGTATTATAATGTAGGTAGGTATGTATACTTGCCATAAACATTATGGATAATGACCAAAGCTATATTTCCAAATTATTTTATTCTAGAAGACTGCTGTTAGAATAATTATAAATGTGTTTAAAAATATTGATTTATACTTATACAAATATTATACTCTCTGAATAAAGCAATGTTTATCTTTAACTGTTCCAAAATTCATAAGTTCAATGCCAACGCCTGCAAATATTTATTTATTTATCTAAACTTACAAGTTCTTTCATGCATGTTTTTAATTATCTCTTAGAAGATACTTCATTCATTCATTCTTTCATACTTCTATGTAGATAGAAGTCTTGTGAATCCAGGGTTTATTTAGCAAATTTTTGTCCTTTTAGCCTGGAATCTGGTCTACCTACATGATATATTGAATTTGAATAAGTTTGCTTATGGTACATTCAAAATAAGTAATTGTTGTATGTAAGCCTTATGGTGGAAATGTAATAATCTCTATACCATCTTTAGAATTTTCTATTTGTGTCCTTTATTGTACTTTGGTGTGTAGAGTGTCACAATAATCTGAATAAAGCTTTTCTATTCTATTCTATACAAATATGTGACTGCTTCTGTACTTTGACTTCATCATCCTCATTTTATTTTATTGCATACTTTTTGTGAATACTTACTTCAAACACCTAAACATGCCTAACCTATATTTTTAACTACTTACCAGCCTAATAAGAATATTATTGAGATTTTAATTTTGTTCAAGTGGTATGTCTAATTATCTCCTCAAAAAACTGAAATCTAAGAAAAAAAAATGTATTATTTTCATTAAAGTTATTCTACTTGCCGGTAGATGGCGCCATACGTGTCTTCCACGTCCTACGACAAATCCTCCACGTCGTCAGCCAATCGGCCACATATTTATTTTTATCAATAATCACGTGGAAAGAGCCTACAATAAATCTTAAACTGACCAAACATTCAATACCATTCACATAATCACTAGCGAACAGGCGCCTATATTTATACGCGTTAATTTGCAGACTATAAATACGCCATTGAGTGGAAAGTCTTGAAGAGCGGGATATAAACTAAACAGTTTTCATTCTGTATACCTACTCTGCTACCTATGTAATATACGTAGCCAATGTAAAAATATTTTGGTCGAAGGTCATTGCTATTTTATCTCCAAACTAATTTATATTTTATCGAATTCGTTTGTATAGAGCTATAAATTCTAGCATAGAGCTATAAATTAAAAGCTTTTATAATGTTAAGAGAATGCTTCTCACAACTTCCTGGGTAGTTCCTGAAGATATTGTAATGTTGTCGTTCTTTGCAAGTATTTTTGATGAATACATTATTATCGGCATGCGGCAGCAAGTATTATCAGCGTGTCACGCATATAAACACAACTTTATAGTACTTATTTAAAAATAAATTGTATGCAAGCATTCAAGTTTATTTGAGTTAAGGACTGATTTTTTCCTTACTGAAAGTTTACAGTAAAAATATAAGTTTAAAGTCATAGTTTTCTGCGCGAGTTTTGGTTAATATCTCGTCTGAAAAGCCTCTTTAGACTTTAGACGCACCAGTCCACTGATGATGTCTACGCGCGTTGATTTAATTCCTATCAATTAATAACAAGTAGGTTTATTAACTGCTTTTCAAACTGTACAAGCCTTGTCACTATTCAATTATCAGGGTGTCCACTTTCTGGAAAGTTAAGGAAGCTCAAGGTGGCCAGGGAAAGTCAGTGAAATCAACAACCCGATCTGGAAAGTCAGAGAAAAAATAGTTTCCAGTGATTGTAAAATGAGGGATATTAAATGCATGCTCTAGTTTTACTAGAAATTTAGAATTTATTTATTTTACTGTTCTAATTCCCCAATTTTAATTGCATCCATCATTTGTTCTAAAAAAATTCAAAATATACCATAAAACTTAATACCAATACCTACAGATGTCCGAATCTGCTCATAAGTCACTTGTTGGTCTTCATGTATCATTTGATGCACAGCATCGATGTTTTTTGGTATTACCGCTGTTTTTGGCCGGCCTGTAAAAGGTACGGTGCTGAGAGAAGCACATCCACGTCGAAATTCGGAATACCAACGATATAATGTCGTTTGACTAGGTGCTTCGCTATTGTAAAAGATGATGATGTCCTCCTAGACGTATCCGTCGACGGCGACACCCTTAGCCTGTGTTTATTTGGTTTTGCGAGTCACGCTCGCGCCCATGCAAGGGCCCAGGATAACACAGGCTATTGTAAATAGAAACAAACTCAGCAAGAAATTGTTTCTGAGTTAAACCTCGTCAAAAGTTGTGATAAATTATGGCACGTGAAAGTTCCATTTTCTTTACGACTCGAAAACTTTTAACAGGCACTGCTTTTTTTCTTCTATAAATGGTATTACACTAACATTGTCAATGTCACATTGTCAGTGTAGTGAACAACCACGAAAATCTATAAATGGTATTGGTTAGAATATTTTTCTAACTAGAATTCTCGTACCAAAAATACTTTAATCTAGCTCAGTCGACTTCTCTTTTTCCGATCATTTCGGGAAACCTTTCATGAAAGGGTCAGGAAAATGGACATGGAAAGTCAGGGAATTTTATGTGTCATATAGAGTGGACACCCTGATTATTTCAAAGTCCTCCAACCAAACAAAACTCTCTTGCAAATGCATAGGTATTTATATGGACATAATAATTCTTCTCATAGTCCTATCCTAGCCGTCATGTCTGTCGTTCTGGCTTTAGTAGGTTTGCTTACGTTTTCCTTCACCATAAACACGTCGAAAAATAAATGACCACTAAATGCCATTTTAACATTCACATTTTACGTAGTACGTTTTGAATCTAGACTTTTGATTAAGAGCTCGAATTAATTGCCACATTAAGCCACCATGGACGCAAAAATGCTTTTAAAATATTTTAGTACCTACCTAATGTTTTTTATTAACCATTATCCATGTTTTCAGATATAACGATAACATTGGTCATGTAATTTTATTATGTCTGACGACTCGAGTATTGTCGCACTTTACGAGTAAACAAAGCGATGCAAGTCGTCCAACTATAATTATGTCTAAGTCTAAGCCAATAATCAACATAAAGTGATCCATTTATCTGAAATCATTGTTCTATTAATCGTTAGTTAAGTACTTGCCTTACAGTTCTTATTGTTGCTTTGTGATATTTTTTAAATAGGTATATTTTTATACATAATTAATTGAAACTACTAATTGTTCAGATTATCACTGCTACGATTATAATCTTGAGTACCTATTAAATTTTTTATGTAAATATAGTCGCGTGTTTCCAACGTGTTTTTCAGCGTGACTATAAACTACGTGAATTGCACTTTTAAGTAGTATTTTTATTTTCGTTCTCAAACGAAGACTCGTTTATTTATTTTGAGCCAGCAATTTCATAAAACTCTCCTGTATTCTGTTTGAGGAATGTCTCACAATTTTCTACAAGTTTATTTTATTGTTGTTTGTTTTCAGTAGCTAGATATAGTTACAGACACGCAGAGATTATTTTATAGTTTGCTATTTTATAGCCCTACGAGGTGGCTATAATCGCCATGATTTATCAAAAGCACTCAAATCCAATAAATCGTTAGAAATGTTTCGGAAAGCTCCCAAACTTTCGAACGGAAATTCTATTTCAACAGGGGCGTTTGTTTGACTCAAATATTTAAGACTGCTATTCAGTGGTTGTTTAGTACATAACGTTAGGCAGACATTTGTAAACAAATCGTTGCGATTATACGCTAATGATTCCAAAGTATGACTTGCTACTTGAAGGAACAAAGAAAGGGATTTTGAGTTAACAACAATGCATTTTAATGAATCTGTGGGTGTATTGAAACGTGAGGCATGTTTTAACGAATTCTGGCAAACTATCTTTCAAATTGATGATTGATTGATGTTCTAAAGAAAATATTACCAAACCAAGGTTTAATGTCTAGTGGCTGGTGTGTATTTTAGCTGGGATGTGTTTGTTTACTCGTCTAATGCAGTCAACAGCCTTATGATACGGCTATAGTGTTGTTTGCGTGGGCGCTTCTTTTAATTGGTCGTCTGTCAGTCGACTGCACTGCTGGAAAAAATGGACATTGTCTTCTCACACTTGGCACGCCACTGAGCCTGGTCTTCGAAGCTTTTAACGCTTTTTTGGCGATGCAAATGTTATTAATCTGTCACTGATGGAAAAAAAATAGCTAACCACAAAACACATTTTCTACTATTTAAAGGTTCATTTCTAAACGAGTACCTTCAGTATACTATACGGTAGGTAGATACACGTCGCCTCCTCGTTTGTTTGTTCTTTGTTCACTGTATTTACATGGGCAGTGTTGGGCAGCCTAAAAGCGTGGGCTAAGGGACCGGACTGCGACCTGTACATAACATAGCTTAAACGGTAGGTACCCCGAAACTGAAAGATTGTTATTTGGTCATACATTAATATAAGTACAAGACAAATACTTACCACCTCGATTTATTGGCTCTAGAATCAAAACAAGGATACTAAAATTGTCACAATTTTCGGGTTTGTTACCACGGTTATATTTAATATTGTTACCTCGATATTTCGGAACGTTTGCTCTCCATGATCACGAATACTTGTGACAACCCGAAAATTGTGACAATTTTAGTGTAGTGAACAACCACGAAAATGTTCAAACAAAACAAGGATATATAGGTAAATAGAAAAAATGCAACAGAATTTTATTTATTATGGTTATTTGTATTTGTTATTTATTTCGATCATTAAAAATAAATTATTAGGTTTGGTTAATATTCTGTATAAGACTGATGAAGGCACAAGTTGACATTAAAAAATGGTTATTTTAAGGTTACAAAAATCTCTTGCCCACTTATTGCTGAAGTTTAGAAAGGATACCTAACAAAAGTATACTCAAAAATTGCTTTAGGTTTCTTACGTAACAAGTTTGAAAACTTTCGCGTGGGTAGATTGGTACAAGAAGTGAAATGCTGTAGGAGTATACTGATTTTATTAAATTTTAAGTAGGTACCTATTTTACGCGCTTTTCTACATTTTAAGCCGGTAGCATAATTGCTAGACTTAAAATTGTACAAACATAAGTTATTTTTATTTGTTATAATCCAGAAAATATAAAAAAGATTGATACATCATATTTATTGTTATATTTATTGTATTTAAAAAATATATATTATATTTTATATTTTTGGGTATATATTTTAGTATCATATTGTGTTAGTTTATTTATATATATTTACATAATATTATATAAGTAATTCTTGTGATTGTTTTGTTCTTTTGTATTTTATAAAGTTGTGTACGTTTTATCTGCGTCTTACTATCTCTTTTCTCTTCCGTAGGTCTGCTGGAAGATATTTCTTTAGCAATAAGCAGGCCTGTTGTGTCGTTGTTTCAAATGTAATTGTATTTTTGTCATTTATTGTGTACAATAAATGGTTAAATAATAAAAGAAAATTGCGTCTAAAAACAAAATAAAACTTCGATTCGAGTAGATAAAACACGGCCCAGTAAAAACAAACAAACCCTATGAGATGTATGACTAAGTAAGTAACCAATAATAAATAGTAAATGAAAACGTGATCTAACTCTAGCTACACACAGAATGGTGCAGTACGCCCGAGGCCGACAGTACAACGCGGTCACGGCCGGTTGTCGCTCCGCCAAGCTACGGTGGTGGTACCAATGCGCTTCAGTGGTGCCAGATTAGGCGATTCACCATTATTATAATATCTGGATTTTACTGTATTCCGTTTGAAAATAGCACCACACCGTCTTTTCCTGAGTCGTCGTTAAAGCAACCAAGGGAATATAATACCAGAGAATAGGCATTCTTTTGACAATACACACTACAACGTGTCAGTTAAACCTCTCTGGTGGTAGCTCAGCCCATATAAATTAACAAATATTGTTTACTAGCATAAAAATATTTTCATCATCATCATCATCATCAACATCAACCCACTGCTGGGTATAGGCCTCTTCTCTATAGCCCCAATTCTCACGGTCCTGTGCCAGCCTCATCCAGTGAGATCCCGTCATCTTGACGATATCGTCTGACCATCGGGCTGGTGGTCTGCCCACTGGCCTTGTCGCCTCTCTAGGCCACCACTCTGTGATTGCTTTGGTCCACCGTCCATCGTCCCGTCTAGCCAATACTTAAAATATTTTACTTTATACAAATTTACTCGGCTGTCTGATGAGATAAAGTAAATCCTCTCCATCATCTCCATGACAAAAGTTGTTCAGTTTCATAAGCTGAGTTACCCCACCCTAGAAGTTTTGCGGTAAATATAGGTACTTTTAGCGACGGCAGTGTTCGAGGGTTTCGAGGAGGCAAATGAAACGACTGCACTGGTTCGGGTCGCGGTCTGAGATCGAGTGTTTATTCGAATATTGCAACTCATATTTATATAAAATCTCACCTAAATAAATTAGGACCCAAAGGTGGTATTTTAAAAACAAAGTAATTATAAAATATATTGTACGGTGGCCCTAATTCATACTGAATTTGCCAACCCGCCTACCTAAAAATAAAATAAAAAGAGTTATTGTTTTACGTCAAAGTTAGCTACTCCCAACTTCCCAATGACGAAAGTTTGTCCATGGTTGTCACGTTCACTACAACGTGTTTGCTCACGTTCAGGGCACATCCTCAGAAAATTATTTGCTCAACACAAAAACCACCCTTGGTCCCTAAAAGCTATTTCCAGAACGTCACTTTTGGTTTCACAAGACCGGTCGCTGTTTAGATTCTTGGGCTCGTGTGGCTTCTTAGAACGTCTTGTTTTGGGGTGGTAAACTAATTAATGAGGATAGCGGAGGCATAAATATCAATGTTTTTATAAATTACAATTGTTAGTACTCTGTGAGCTAACTGTTCGTATAAAATGAATACTTATTACATTTATTTGCTTAAAATATTACATTATTATAAAGGTGAACATTATATGAACATTAAATATATTAGACAACTTTGCTGGACGTGATTTGTCTTGCATCTGGCAATATTGATGCTTAGAAACGGTGAGATGATGGGTGAACTACAGCTAAGAGTTCTCTCTATGGAATACATTGCTAGTTGGGCACAACGTCGTTAACAGCAGATGTGTGAGAGGCAGGCAATAGGTTACTATATTATAATAAATGCGATATCTCGCATAGGCTTCTTTGTAATAACTAAGGTACTGTAATATATATAAAAAAGAGAATACTTAATAAATAATATCGTTAAAAACGATTCAGAATATCAGAACCTTAATAGATTGTGTGATATAATACTATGTTCATCTACTCTAGATACTTAAAACTTTTGGACGCCATTAATCTCAAGTCTATTCTGAATGAAAATATGACATATTAATAGTATACTTAGGGCATACTGAAAGAGTCTGGATTCTGATAAATAAGACTAGATATAACTCTTACGATACATTTATTGTTTTTCAAAGTAAGTATATTCCCTCGCAATAAATGCATTTTTGCATTCGCTGAAACCACTGTACTAAGTAGTTGGACCAGTCTTCCTTAGGGACCTCTTCAATGGCTTCATGGAACGCATTCACCGCCGATTCAGGGCTCGTAAAACGTGTGCCTCTACGTTTGTCTTTAATTTTTGGTAACAAAAAGCTCCCGTGCGTGAGGTTCGGGCTGTAAGGCGGATGCGTCATCAGTTCCACATTTGAAGCCTTCAAATAGGCTTCTGTTACCTTAGCATAGCGGAATGTGAGGATACTTTATCGTGGTGAAGCAGGGCATATTGCTTCGAGGACGCTTTTCGCGAACTTTTTCTAAGACTCCGGACAAGCAAGTGTTGACGTACCAATCTGCAGTCACTGTCCTTTAGTCTTCGAGCGATACTGTAGTGTAATATCCTGATTTGCCGAAAAATTTTTTTACCTATGCTTCGACTTTTCTTAACTTTCGTCGGCAAATCTTCCAAAGGAAAGACCCACTCTGCCGACTGGCTTTTTCATTCGGGTTCAAAGCAATACACCTAGGTTTTGTTACCTGTCACAATATTATAGACAGCCAATGACTGTCCTCCGGTAAACTTTTTTATCATTTATGGCACCACTGGACGGACACGCAGTCGTTTCTGGTCCTCCGTTAATTCATGCGCGATACATCGAGTGCAAAGCTTCCGAACCTTCAGATGCACATGTAAAATGTTTTGCACTTGGCTCATTCCAATGCCTAACAAAGCACGAATTTGCTGGCAACTATTTTTTTGTCAGTTTCAATAAGTTGTTTGTCGTATGGTGTCAATACTAGAGTCGGTAACCGCAGTCGCCGGTCGACCTTCACGTACCTCGTCAAGGAGATGATCACGTCCACGTCTGAATTCACCAAACCACGAATACACAGAGCTGCGACATGGTGCTTCATCACCAAATGCCAATTGAAGTCTCTGTCAACTCGCCGAAAATCATAAAAAAATATTGAAATGTTCACGAATTAAATTAATTTTGATAGCAACACACAATTTCCGTAAAGGACGTCACAATGAAAAAACAAATAGTCTCGCAAATTAAAAGTAACATGTTCTCAAAGAGTTCCATTACCTAACGAATTCCATAATTTTTTTTTCATCCTTTTATTGTAAGTGGCCAGATCCAGAGACTTTCAGTATGCCCCACGTATGACGTATTGTATTGGTGTTGTTTTCGACTCGTGAACAGGTCCGATCGGAATATCTTTACATAGTTAAATCGCAGTGTAGAGTCAACAGTCTCTCTCTATTCGACAAATATAAAAATAATAGGATAGGTTCGTTGTCAGACAATATTATAAACTTGTTTAAAAATTACGTAATAAATCAAACTGGATGCGAGTGCGTATAATAACACAGGATCCGTGGGGAGTGGCACGATGGAGTAGTAGCCCTAACAGTGTGTAAATGTGAGTTGATAATGATGATGATGAAAATTACTTACTGTTCGAGACTTTCCTATAGAATACGTCATAGGTCATAAACAACCTCTCTGGAGCGGGGGGGGGGGTCAAAGGGACGCTCCGACCGGACAAACTCAAAAAATTGTACACGCTAGAATATAGCTATCAAGTTAAGTTTGGTATCATTTTCGTATAAATTAAGGACGAGGAATTCATTTCTGGTATTTTTATTTCGTTTAGTGCAAGTGGTTTTTGAAAAAAATATGGAAATGTAAAAAATTAAACAAAAAAAATACATTTAAACAGCTATAGCTTTAAAACTTATACATAAATTAATTAAAAAAAAATAACAATTATGCTAAAAAAAATCTTAAACGTTGCGCCGCGCAGTAAGGCAAAATTGCGCTACCAGCTTTTCCAACAGAATACAGACAATTTTCCTAAAAATTCGTATTCAATGCATGAGAATAAAGTGACCAAAAGATTTTTTTTTATTTGGGTTGCCTTCTCTTCATAAGTAAGTAGGTATTTCAATGTCGAAAAGGCTATCAGCGGGAAAAAATACAATTTGTAGTTTTTTCGAAATCAATGAAACTCTAAATTAGAAATATATAAAAAAAATATATTGTTACATATTTATTCGCATTTTCCTTCACAAAGGCATAGCTCTGTGCATTTTAAGCTTGCCTTTTTACATTTGCACCTCTGCTGACAGCCTGCCTTGCGTCCAACATAACAATGTTGTCCCATATACATTTTTTGAATTTAATAAATTTTACTAATTCAATAAATTTCGGAAAATAATTAAATCAATCAAACTTAACCTGATAGCTATATTCTAGCGTGTACAATTTTTTGAGTTTGTCCGGTCGGAGCGTCCCTTTGACCCTCCCCCCCGCTCCAGAGGGGTTGTTCCCGTTGAGTGCCGATCTCGATCGGCCTCTTTTGACCCTATGAGCAACTGTACCAAGTTTCAAACCGGAGACATATTTTCTAAAGGTTTGCCCATTTTTGGCCCATACTATAACCTTTTATGGCTTCTTCTTTATCGTGTGAGTTGTAAGTGTAAGGTCGACAAACAACCTCACAATCCCTGGTGTCAGCGTTATAGAGTCGCCAAAGGCCGTTGACATGGCTCCTGTAACGACTAGCTAGATAGTAGCAGGAACCAACAGCTTAACGTGCCTTCCGAAGCACAGAATCATCTTTCTTTTCGGACTATCAGGTGATTCAGCTTGCGATGTTCTAGCTAAACTGGGGAAAGGTATGAACTTCCTTTGAACTTCTTTCGTCCCTAGTATTATTAGCTAGCTTTGGTGTCGAAAATTCAATCTTACTTCAAATAAAGTCATTATCAAAATATAAAAAAAATATAAATCTTTATCTGAGATTTATTCGTCTACCCATTCAAAGTTATAGTGATGATAGGTTTCCTTGATTACATCTACATCTTAACTTCCGCTTCGCTTATTTGTCACCTTTATTTATTGTTAGACAAAATCTAGTCACATCCCAAGTAATAAACAATGACAGAGTAACAATGATAAAACATAACAAATATATTTATAAAATATCTTATTACATAGGTACTTACTAATATTTTAATATAATAAATACGTGTCTACTCTGAACATATGAAAACGAAATGGAGGAAAAAAAAAAACAAAAAAAACAATCCTCACGTGCGCGGTGTGACGTTACCGATCCCTTTCGCCCTCGGAGGTTTTTCATAATTTTGTTTAATTCGGATTACGAGCCTACAAAATTTTGAAGTTACCTAAACGCTAGTAGTGCGAGTGCATTACGAATATTTAATATAGCCAAATTAACTGTGCGAGTTAGGTGCTATATTTTAGCGGGCTTTGCTAGACGGTTAATTAGTTCGTTGGGCACAGAGCATAGCATGTGTATCGTACCTTTTGGTTACTTTGAAATATTTTGTTATAATTTAAAATTATTCGATTCTTGGGATAGAAAGTTTGAATAAGAAACGAAGAATCACGAAACAAAATTATGTTACCAAAGTTTGTGAAAGCTCAAATATTACTGATGGAACGCGTAGGCGGTTCATATAACAGTGATTTTATCCCTTGAGATATGTACGTATGTAATAATATTTACTTGAATAAAGCTTGTTAAACAGAGGGCAGTAGAAGAAAAATGAAAAATTATTTTGGACTTACACAAAACTACTGAAAGTCCTTTTGTGTGTGTTAAAACGTGACAACCAATTATAGTTTTTCCTATTATTATTAGTGTAAAAGAAAAAAAAAAGCAGCTTAGTACGTACCATGCGTCGTGCAGGGTTCTCTTTATATTCCATAATTATCTCAAACCAATTTACGTTTAAAGAAAAATTCAGAAAAAACACTTTTTTTAAATTCCTTATATAGGCTTGTTCCCAGAGGTCCATGATTCTACAAATTAAGTATAGTATGATGGAGTGAATGCCACCAATAAGTTTTTTTCTAAATACACTATTGTATGGAGATTCATAAAATTACTCAAAGATTCCAAAACTTACATATCGTTACTAAATCTTCGAGTAAAATGGCAGACGGACACGGACAGGACGAAATTATGTGAGTTCAGTTTTTTCCTATTTAATTTTGGCTTCGGAACATTGGCAGCCGAAACATGTCTTACTCGGCCTAATGCGATACTTTAGGGTACGCCTTTGTTGGCAGACAATATGGCACTTGCCTCCAGAGCTTCAGAGCCAGGGAACCGGCTCATAGTGACAGTCTCCCATTAGAGAGAATGTCTAAGCTTTTATTGACGTACCTACCAAGTAGAACATAATGTTCTGTGCAACCAACCTACGCACTCTTTGTGTGAGGAAGTGACAAATTGATTTCTTTTCATGTTACGTCCATCAATTTTATTGTGGCATTATATTATAATATGGGTGGTATTTACTCTCCGGCGGCGTTGGATGGATAATTTTTTTCAATTTTAAGAACTACTAAAATCGAAATGAGTCCTGCCACAGAGCATGATGTAATTAAAGCGTTCCTCGTAGATAATATCATCTCTGAAAATGTCTTACATATTATCGATTTCACTAAATCGCCACCGACGAATATTACGCATTATACCTTTGTAAATAGTACACAATACTTACAAATACCTATGTTTATACACTCAATATCAGTAGACAGGTCAATCATTATCTGTATGACGTATTCTATCTTAATTACATACTTAAACAAGACCCTTAAGGTTAGGTATCGTGGTAACTTTGCCTTGCTTATTTACGTAACCAGCACATTGTTTATAAGCATATGTAAGCTGACATAAACTGGATATCATACCATATTTTATCTATGTTTATCATTGTTAAGTAGGTATCCTGATATTGGAGTACACTGTACATGTAGGTTATAAATAAAACTATAGAGTGGGTAACCGTAATAATACTGTTGATTTATAAGCAAAACGTTTTACACTTCCTAACAGACGTTAGGAGTGACATCTTTCCCTGCAAAGAGCCGAAGCCTGGTTGGAGATAGTGAAATATCTATGTGTCTTCTTTGTTTTATTACTGTTGATAAGCAAAACGTTTTACACTTCCCAACAGACGTTCAGAGTGACATCTTTCCCTGCAAAGAGCCGAAGTCTGGCTGGAGATAGTGAAATATCTATGCGTTTTCTTTGTTTTATACCTTCCCTCACAGATATATTTGGTGATGATGATGATCTTTCCGACCCGTTTCAGCCATGACGACCACTCCGACTCCACAGATATATTTATATATAATATAATTTCCTCGTGGTCGAGTAATAAAACTCAAGTGCTAGTCAAAAATCTATAGTAGACGCAAGCGAAAATACAATTTGGCAAACATTTCTCACTTCCTCGAACTGGTATTTTACAGTTTTCATGATGACGCGGTAATGTCTCTTAGATTTCCTTGAAACAGATGTGAAGTATTAGTTCCGTGTGTCAAGACGAAGTTTTTCGAAACACGTGATTAACTTATTTTGGTGTTTTATGTGGGCACGTAGCATCTTCTTCTTTTGAAACTAGGGTAGTTTTATATAATGCACTTGCCTTGAAATGACGCAAATTTCGCTAACCGCCCAAAGATACAAACAGGGTAGTATGCAGAAGGTTCTGGAAACAATCGCTCAAAAAAGACAGGTCCGGCAGAATATGAGATAGTAGGCCGTCCATGCGGGCCGGAACTGGTCACCCACTTGGAAGACATCTGTCTACTATCGTTCGACGGTTGCAGGATCGATTCTGTTCCAAGAAATTTCACTTCACGTACTTTTTAACGCAAAAGAAATAGCTTATTATCTTTATGTTTACTGAAATGTAAAAAGTATTTAAATAAAACAACAGACTATGATACAATTTAGTAATTCAACTGAAATCATCTCTAAGTCCTTAAAAAATACTCATGTCATGAGTATGAGTATTTTCTATGAGTATTTTAGAGATAATCAGGCAAAATCTACCTACCATAATCTTTATGGAAATAAATCACGATGCCTTTCTAAATAACAAGGTTTACAAATACTGTACCATAAAACTAGATCAACTTACAATGTAGGCACTACTTCCAATTTACCAAGCCTAGCCACCTTTACCGTAACAACACTTTCCGCTGCCTCATAGGTACTGCTTGCAGAAAGTTGGTTCGTTGTACAAGAGTAATGTACAGGGAATAGTAGTGTTTATGGTGATATGGGGCAAAAGGCGTGGGCTGCAAGGAACGGAGCAGTGCCCTCCTTTCACCTTCGGCCGCGCGCCGACTTGTCTCCGGAGCCCTGAACTCGTGGCGACCCGCACGCCCTTTTGTTGCTATGCTAGTTATCTGCAATGCGCCATTAGAGAGGTTTACTTGACTTATACAGTCATGGTCTAACGGGTACGACTGCAGCTATTATTTTAATTTGTACTACCATTTCGTCTTTTATCATATTTATCCTACATCTAGTTAAAAAGGACAAACTCTTTAGACTTTGGGCTACCGACCGCCAGTCTACAATACAATATTCTAGATATTAGATGTTTCCGATACACATGCTCATTTCCAACTCAATCCTATTTCTTCCTTATGATATCAACATACGACACCCAAATATTGGATCGTTAATATCAGCAAAAAATATTACGGGGTCAAATCTGCATGACTTAATATGACGTATTGGGTTAAGAAAAATCCTGCGGATCTTGACGATAGTATTGAGTATCCGAATCGTACTATTCTACGCAAAAGAAATCAGAAATATTTATTTGTAAGACATCACGACACAAGAACTATTTCTATTCTGCTGTCATTCAATCGTGATTTAGTCTAAAGCTTAAAGCTGATGGTTTCTTTCTTTCAATGGTACCTATATCTATCCCAGGACCCAGCTCAATCTAGTAATTTAAATTCAACTTTACGAGTTTATTTGTCGGGTGTTCAATAGATTCCAATCGAGTCAATTTATGCGGCTCACGTGAGCCGTCGGTGACTGATGCGGCATAATGGCCAAGTTAAAGTATTCCTGTTGACGACGAACAAGCGACGCCGGACGGCCACGACGACGACGACGCCATGAAATTGTATAACTATCAAACACTCTTTAGGACCTTTTTGTTCTTATATTAATATTGTCGTCCTACATTTAATGTTAATAGAGAAGATTGCCCCAAATATGTAGAGGACGCTTATGATTTGATTTTAGTTTAGATATCTTACATAAATAATTCTACTGTAATAATATTTTGTCTCTCTTTAAATACTAAATACAAAACTTTCGCATAGTTCCCATAGAGCGTCGGTGGTCTAGTGGCTAGGGCCGCTGCCTCCCGTCCGGTAGACGCGGCTTCGATCCCACTACGTACCAATGTGTTTTCGAATTCATATGTACGTTCGACGCTCTTACGGTGAAGGAAAAACATCGTGATGAAACCTGCACACTTCTGCGAAGAAATGCAAAGGTTGTGTGTAAAGTCGACCAACCCGCACTGGGCCAGCGTGGTCGACTAAAGCCTATTTGCCCCTATTCAGGGTAGGCTCGAGGCCCTCGGTGGGGACGTATATTATATGAGCTGTTGATGATAGTTCCCATACGGATTTGCTTGTCATAAATATCCTTTCCACAAAAAATAACTTTATTTACATACAACTGCTAATTCCTGTTAATCTGCGTTACCATTTTATTGTTCTTTACGATGGCGTCAACCTTTTCAATCTCTCACGAACTGGGTTACTGAGATTACGAATGAATAGGTCACTCGATACTTTGGCCAAATAAACAAGATTACATTAAATTGGTATTTTCGTTGCATTTCTATCGGTAAAGTATTGAAAAATTTCAATGGATTTTGGCTCGTATCTTTTATATTTTTTACACCTTTTTATTGTTACAATTAATGAAACCTCTACCTTCTCAATAAATATTTTCTAAAACCTTTTCTCACTTTTCGTTTCGATTGTCTTAAAATAATTTATATAAGTATGTAGTTAAAGAGATAAACTTTGAATGGTGGTGATATTTGTTCAACTGTTTAACACGTGTATCAAGTGTAAACAATATTGTTTCTATCTCTTTTTTGCCAATCTACCAGTCGTCATGTTGGAAAAAGACAGAAGAATTTAAACACCTGTCTTAAAACAAATTACTGAGCAGAACCAGTACAAATTGGTTTTTAGGGAGGTCGTATGACTAAAGGTAAACTTTGACATACTTTGTATTGTAAATAATCCACCGGATCAAACAATAATTTGCCTTTTGTTAAATATGCATCGTCATGGCTGCCTTCTAAATAGAAGATCGCGGTTTGAAGTACTTAAGGAAAGCCCTCGGTGAAGATACTTTATTGTAATGAATGTTTCGTGTCACAGTGGACTTAAGGAACGCTAGGAGTATACTTACTTATTCTGTGCTTATTAAGCATTGATTTACAAAGGTATGATTAACAGAGTATCTACCAGAAAAAGTAAATCTGACTTACATTGAGAGATAGTTGTTTTTATAACAATATTGTTCCCTGATATCGGACCCACGGCTGAAAATATCGACCTTTGAATTGCGCAATTTCTGATGCAATCCCTTCTAGATTTTACATCAATGTGAACAATTAACAACAATTTCTTACAAATTATCATCTTTTGATTATTTCAATTGTTGTCTAGTCGGGACTTTATTCTAAGGTTTTCTAGCTGATTAAACGTTATCTTATTTTTTTTATATTGACATCTTTATGGCTTCAGAGCCTTGATCCACTTTAATATAATGCTTTTTCATTTGTTCGATCTCAATTCTTTCTTTTTTAATGTTATGGTCGAGTTTTCGAGTTTTTTCTTCCATTTATCATTTTTCTATTTCTTGTTTTACCATATTATTCATAGAATGTTCTTAGCCTTCACAAAACTTCGTTATTTATTCTTTATTATCTTATATTCTCTACTCTACCTATTGAGCTGTTACAGATAATGACATTGTTCATTACTGAAATTATTTACGCAGCAACCTTCATCGTGCCCTTGGGGAGGCCTACGTCCAGCAGTGGACTGCAATAGGCTGATTGATTGACGATTGATTGAACCTTCATTTTTATACGGCTTTTCTCTGTAATATTTCTGTTATCAATGGATCCGATATAGTGCAAGTGGATTCATTGTTTATGCGTCCGAATTCGATAGGCCACGCCACGTGGCATTGACCCACTCCCAAGCCTGAATTTTAATACTGTTTGCTTATCTGAAGCTTATCCGCCTATTTTATGCGGCCGAGTTCTTGTCAATCGGTTTTATCGCAGATTTTCCTTAAGCTCAAGGCAGATAGTCAAATATTGATCTATCTGCATCTCTTTATTATCCTTCTAAGGTAAATTGCAAGGCTGCATCTTTATTCAATATGAATAATAATACTGGACATACACAACAGTACCTTTGCGTTAATATTTATTGGAAATGGTAAATATAGGCAAGGAGATAAGGAAGCCAAAGATCGTAAGATCATAAACCTTTAATTCGAGTCTGCTTCGTACTCGTACTATCTTGAGTAATCATAGGCTAAATAGACAAAACATACAATAGTGCCTGACTTGTTGTGGCGTACATGCTTGTTCCTCAGCTTTTGTAAGGTTTAGCATAGACTTAAAGTCCTCAGGTAGTCCTTTGGTGTGCCGAGGTAAAATCATAGCTACATTCATGAGAAAGTCATCATTTTATTAAATTGTCACAGAGAAGACTCATAGCTGAGTTGGTGTTTATTAATTACATTAATTTTTAATTTTTTAAGGGCAATAGCTGAAAAACAAAGCTGTATTGTAGTGTCTACTTAGTGGGCACTGCAATGCAGCATAGTGCTGAGCTATTGCCTTTTTGCGGTGCGCGGAATGGAGCGCACGCTGTAATTCTGTGACTGCACGTTCATTATTGTATATTTGAATGTTATTTTATTTTATTGATGTGCCTTTTTTATTTTTAGTTCATTTGTACCCACCGTGTGTGTTTTGTTTTGTGTACCGTGAATAAATGTCTTATTATTATTATTATTTTCAGAAACAGAATTTGCATAATATAATAATCATTCCGCGATTCAATTTTAAAAGAAACGCTCTATTCAATTTTAATTTCTGAGTGGATACGTTTAGAAAGGGTTTAAAGGGGAAAATAAGGTTTCAACCTGTTACTCCAGAGTCCAGACCAGGGATCCCATGTCTAGAAGGTGAAAGATCTTAGCGACTTCCTTCGATGTAGGTAGGTAAGGTAGGTAGGTACCTACAGTATATTGAACCCATAATTTCATATCTTAGTATGAACGCCAGCTGGTCAAAAGTTTCTTGAACTTCAATGACTTCTGTATAAAAATGTAGCAGTTATCCCCTGTATAAATGTTTCACGATGTAACAGCTGCCCTTCTATAATGAAGCTGAGGTTCTTTTTTCCTTATGCCGAAAGCTCTTTGACCTTTAAATATTTCTTACAATTTAAATTTCATCATCATACATTTTTATTAGATCCTTGGGATGCATTTTAATCATGATGTGATTTAATTTTTAAATGTTGAAGGGGCATGGCGCAGCGGACGACGCGACGGTCCGTTAACGTTTAACCGGACAACGCAGGTCAACAACATGAGTTATATCATTGATTGGATTTGAGGGATGTCGCTAGTTTTTTTTTTATTTGCTCGCGTAAATCTTGTGTAATCCTTGACCCAGTGCGCGCACATGCGTGGTGTGGTGAGACCGGGCCTGTTAGTCGCCAGCAGCGTCCGCTTAATGGCTTCTCTTTGACATGTTTATGATACGTGGTCTCCTCGCTAGACAGTAGCAAGCAACGCTGCCGATCTAGTTAAAAAAATACAAACTGAAGTTAAAGGTTGGCTCAATTTCATTAAAGATTGTCTGCAGCGCTCATTTTTAAACTTATTATGGTCTTTGGTTGTGGTTAGTGACTGAGCAATAGTGTACTCGACCACCAAGCGAATAATATTATACAATACGACGCCATCGGAAGGATATTATCTTTCCCTTTCGGAACCCTTCAATACAATTGTGCGGCTTATAAAAATGAGTTTATTTCATTACTAGCTGTCCGCCCGCGGCTACGCTAGCGTTATGCAAGATTTTCCCATGGGAATAAGACTTTTTCCTGTAAAAAGTATCCTATGTGTTAATCTAGGTTACAAATCTCCATTCCTTTCATGCAAATCCGTTGAATACTTTAGGCGTGAAGGCGGAACAAACATCTAAACGTTGAAATATATTTTCACATTTAACATGGATCGTTTCCCCCGAGAACCGTTCGCCTTTAAAATCCGGGAAAACGGTGTACGACGATTTGTAGTGCACAAATCACAAAGTTAATTAAACTGTATTTTTTATTATTAATGATTGTAAATAAAATAGGGTATCGAATTGTAGATGTCTTTAGGGGCGGCAAAATTTGGTTAGCCTACTGGCGGCAAATGTTGTAAATCGTAATCTACGACACCAAATTACCTAGAATTCATAATAAAAATTAAAAGTTTCGCTGTAGTTTCCGAAAGGAATAATTGAACTACTATTATCAAGAAGCGAGTTTGTTTTAGTTGGGCCTTGGGCGTACTCAAACAGTAGGGTCCACACTTTATGTATTTATCAATAAATAACAAAAAAAACATGTCACAAACTCCTTGATTTATTCAATTACGTCTACTTATTTACTCATTGTGTGCCGTGAGTGTGCCATTGTTAGGTTACCGGCGCGGCGGCGACGGCGGCGTGGCACCGGTAAACAAGATTTGTTTCGGAACACGCGATTGTGAAACTTGTTTGCGAGTGAATTTTGAAAAAAATATTTTGTCCACTCGCGAAATTGGCTTCTGCGCAGTACTTTGCTAAAAACAGGTTCGTTTTAGAATACGAGCGACGGAAATAAAATGAAATTAATGTATGCGAATTCGACTACTTCATTAATTCAGCGGCGGCGTGGACAATTAAGTGGTTTCCGGCACGCCTTCGGGGCTTTGTTTTTGTGAAGCTTATTTTTTAATTATGTCGGTAACTCGGTAGGTATCTACCTAGATGGTATCATGCGTCAGCGCATCGCCTTAAATATTTGTTAAATTATGCGATTTAAACTCGATTGTCATGTCATAATCACGCCACCTTGTGGTTTTAATTAGCATAATTACTTTATGGTAGGTTTATCAAAGAATGATCAGAAATGATCAGATCAGAATTTGTCAATGTTTCAAATATCATGTTGACCAGGTTATTTTTGCAGTAAAGAACGCGGAAAAAATTGTGTGCTCGCAAATTCTTTGCATCAGATGCTGCGCAGCAACGCGTTGAGACTAAACAGTAAAATTTATTGCTAATGGTCTTTTGCTGTTACACAACCCAAGGTTGTATCAATATAACAGAACATTTAAACGAAATCAACAAATTCACGTGCTTCATTCCAGTGTAGTGGTTATACGCGATTATAAAATGAAATAAAAAATTGACACTTTTTTATAATTGTTGGGCAAGTATTTAATGCAATCAAGTTAAACAGCAGGTCTTCGCGTTTTGCAATAGTCGACTTTTGTACAAATACAATTTTGCAGAATTTGACTCGCATCGCAAGCTTGAACAGCGACGACAAATCAAAGATTCGCTGAGTTCTGAGGAAATTAGCTAAAATTTTGAATCCGTGGTAAATTCCAACACATTAAAACAACATTCCCGTTTAACCTTTTTATCGTAGATAGAACCCTAAAAGGGCGGGCAACAATGGATGACATTGAGCCAGGATTGCATCAACCACACCTTCCGGTGTTAGCGTGTGGCTCATGAGACCTCTGTATAAATAATTTGACTGAAAGAGACCACTTATTTATTCGCAAATGGACTCTCCTTATAGACAGCATCCTGTCTGGAGGCGACCAATCAGCGCTGTAGGATTCTGCTCGGAGGGACTTAAATAACTACAATGAATGAAAGACGTCATAGGTTAATGCCCACTTGTGATGTGCCTAGCGAACGACTCTACTATCAATACAAAGTTCATATTATACTGCTCGTACCAGTTTAAACCGCTGACTTTTACGTCCATAAAGCCTGACGTAGATAAAAAAATAATTTGCTGTTATATTTTGTGGTCTTCAATTTATTTGCATGGGTGTATGTATTGTCCTCTTAGCAAAATGTAGATTTGTACTGCCCCGATTAAAACTTAAACTGAAACTATTATAATTTCACCATAGGTATCCTTAAATTTCATCCGAAAGATTTTCATAATTATCATACAAAATAAAAGTGACACCACATTTAACTTGTCTCAGTATTACTAGTTAGTTGTGTCCTGTGCAATGTTATATTATAGCGTAATACTTGAAACAATATTTGCGCTGCGTCTAAGTACTCAAAGATTTTCATAGCTTTTATTCATTCATGACATGTGTTATTATTACTGCAGCTACTCATATAATTTATTCGCCAATGACCAATACACTTTCTCAGGCGTTGCTTCGACACGGAAACCGCAAGGACGCTACTCTTTTCCTGGCTGGCCATTACGACCAGAGAAATGAGTTCCGTCGTTCGAAGAATTCACTTTTTTATTCACATCTTCCTTATCATCTATATTTATGAGTCCCAGTAAATGTTTCTTGCAAATAAAGGCTTGTAATATTGAGTGATGTGACATCTTTACGATGGGAAGTAAGGCTTCCTTAACTGCTGTTTCCTTGTGTGAAACTGATACTGTACTTACATGTTATTTGCAAGTTTTAACAATATCTTGATGCTCGGGATCAATATTTCTTGATCTTTTACTTTAACACGTGAACTTTAGGTTATAAACTAGGCATCTTCGACGTCTCCCGTCCACAGTAGAATTACTTTACTTAATTAGTTTCAGTGATGCCCACTATGAGATTTTCCTAACTTCCAGTGGCCGGGTAACCTGGCGTTACCCCAGCGTTGACGATTGCGTGCCGATGCAGCCGGGGGTGTTCGCATTTTTGCCAGAGTTAACAGATTGTCGACCTAGTTTCCAGCATTGTTCGGCCCACAGTGAGCCAGGCGCCTAGCCAAGTCTATTTTGACTTTTATCTACGTGTCCGCGCTCGCGCAGTCTGCCCTATCTCAATTTTTGCAATGTTTACAGTTTTACGCATTTACGCGCCATCGACCCTCGCTAAATCTGTTCAGGCATATTCAGTAGCATTAATGGCTACTATTTATTGAATTGATCTCGTTTTTTTGCCAGCTTTTCCTCGCTTTAATGTCCGAAACATTCTCAAATTATTTAGACGAAAACTTTCAGAATCATTTATTTTTAAAACCACGTGCTCCTAACCACAAAGTCGCTTCATAAAACAAAGAGCGAACCCTTAATTAAAATAACGAGCTATTCGGCAGGCCTGCCTACTCTACACAATATGCCTTACATCAGGTTTCACTATCCGGGAATCCAGCCCACGTGTTCGCAAAATGTGCTTGGTAGCAGAACATATTAGTTAGCGTGGTTTAGCACCATCTTATCAGCTTGAATGTAACGGACTGTTGTAATTTTTTTGGTTCCGGTAATACAATTACGCAAATGCAAATCAGATAAATGACTTTCTTTACGTAATATAAAGTAATTATAAAGGGAAAGGAAATTGTAAATTTTCTCCACATGCAATATTAATAGACACGTGGTCTTAGATACATGTAAACCGTAAATCCAGTTATAAACATCGCTCGGTTTAGGTGGTTTCCGGCAGTTTGGATCTTTGCCCAATTCCTTTAAAATTTGCGTCAATCCCATTTGCGTTCCAGTTGCTGCTGCTATGATAAGTTGAATAGATAAAATATAGCACGCACATTTCTCCAGATAGAGATCTATTATGCTACTTTTAAACAATTTCCACTTAGATCTGATAAAATCTTGAAGTTATGGAAGCCGTTGAACTACTCAGTTTTGCCTTGAAATCTCTCTTTTACTAACCATTACATTATTATAATAATTGATCTGACTTTTATTCGATTTGCAGGTAATCCAAGCTCGCCACGCTGCGTGTGCCCGGCAGATAGTTTCCCGAGTCCATTATTTGGTTCGCAGTCTACCGGTCTACCTGCGACGTTCCATTCCAAGGTAAAAATACTATCTAAATTGTATCAGTAGGATTTTTGTTCATGTGGTTTAAACATGAAACCACGTGGTGAGGATAGAATGCACATAAATAAATAATGACTAAACGTGAGTAACATGAGCAATAAAACCCTAGATAATAAAAAGAAAGAATTATCTAGAATTACACTAGTGTCAACATAATAAGTATACCAACTAAGCTAGCAAACCATGCCTTCTCTATCGATCAATATTGTGTTCGTGACAAATAAAATCTGAACATCGCTAGTCACGATGTCACCAATATACAAAGTCACCTCGTATCACCAGTGAATACTTAATTTAAAGAACCATTAATCTCTAATCTCGGCGTGAAGTGAACGTCGTCGTCGTCGTCGCATTTAGTAGCGCGTCTCCCGCAGCGGCTTTCAGTGCCAAAGTTTCATAGGGAGCTCTATTTCCGTGCAACAGCAGAAAATTGCTGACGCACGAGCAAGACGCAAGAGGGCGGTCAAAGTTCCTGGAGCTCTATTTTTTTTAATCATTACTTTGGTCTTTGACTCGCACGCGAAATCGTAATAATCGTGTGCAATTTACATGATTTTACATAAGAGTAATGCGGTTTCTAATGAGATGAGAAATGATTTACCTTTATAATTTGATTTCATTCATTACTTTGATATTGCATTTATTTTTGACGACAAAATTATATTTTTTCTGATTATTTCTTTGATCGTAGGGTACTTACTCGATATTCCCTAGGAATATCCCTTCCTAGTTCCATTCGCTCGTTTGGTACTTATAAAACGGAAAGGATTTGTATCTTCTGTTCAGTCGCATTAAGCCCATAAACATTACAGCGCACAAAGTCTCCCCTTGACGGGAATATTGCGTCGAAAAATTTATTGTTACACATTCAAACCGTTTATGAGTCGTTTGTGAACCTTGAACGCATGAAACCGTCAAAGCTGCCCTTTTCATTATGCACCCTAAAGGCGTTGGCAATCATCTGCATTCCCGAGAACGCGAGTGTTGGGCGACCAAGTCAAACGCTTTGCTAAAAACTGGGGCAAGCTCTTGTTGCCACTCATAAATATGCACGCCTAGCCTGTTGTAGTAAGTAGTGCACTGTTTGCAGACACTCGTAGGCAAGATAGTGAAACCTTTAATAGGCCGGAACGACTATGTAACTTGTTTGTTATTGTTATTTCTTTCTATTCAGCTATTTATTGTAATGCGAAGCAAGTTTACATTCATATCGAGTTTGTCTGTTGCGACATAAGTTATTTCGAACTTTTCAGCTTAAAGTTGTGTTAATAACCTTCGTTCTGCTGTGTAGAGAGCCTTGATATCCAATTTTGGACGGGCAAATTTATTTTAAGGATTGTGAGATTGCATATAATTGATTTATTTTGATTTTAAACGGTTCAGGAATTTTATTATTTATTTCGTTCTGGTAAGCTAAAGTGTTCGTTTATCCGGTAGCAAAATGCCGTGATTTTGAAAACAGGGTAGTCGTCAGACTGTTCTAGTCAAATCTTGTATACCTACATGAAAACTTGTTTGTTTTAGTTCAAGGTATTATCAACTGATTATGTTAACGCGGGATATGAAAAATTATCTCTAGCCGCGTTGAAACGAAACGACTGTAAATTTATACTAAAACACTTTACAACTGGTTAGTTCTCGTAAAAAACTTTACTCCTCTATTAAAATCATTCCCACCAATAATGGTTCAAAGCGACCAGTTCCACGACTCTTCTTCTTCATCCTAGCGTTTTCCCGGCCTAGTGCTGGGGTCCGCTTTCCTACTTAATCTTCTCCACTTTGCCCGGTCTTCGGCATCCTTAGGTGTGAGATTGTTCTCTTCCACATCCGCTTTCACTACGCGACGTCCAGCCAGCGCTTCTTAGGCCTACCACGTGATCTAGGGCCCTGGACAGTGAGGTCGAGGCATCTTTTTCCTACATAGTCTGACGGTCTGCGGCTTATATGGCCATACCATCGGAGGCGACTTTCCTGAAGCTTATCCGCTACGTCACGGACTCCAAGACTGACCAGTTCCACGACTATGATTAATATATTATTACCTATACATTATTAGATTAAGCGTTGCATAGTAACTGGTAGAGTGGGAGTAACCAGTCGGGACAGGTGCAGCCCTTCGCGGCCGCGCTCCAGGACGTAACGGAAGACGCGACCCACTGGACAAATTGCACGCGCAACCGATTATTCAAGTTTTTGTTACTGGCCCTACTTGCTGCTTTCCCCTTAGACAGTGCGATAAATTATTGCCAGTTTCTGAATAGGTGAATTTCCACGGTTAAAAAGGCGTTCTAGTAGTTGTGTTGAATATGTCATACCGTCGTCTCTACACCAAAGAAAGTCACCTGCGCGCAAAAACGCGCTGCGCTCCTACGACCAATATCTTCCTGGTCTAGATCAAAGATGAAAAGCTCCTTTGCTGCAGCAAAATCTTTGATTAAAACAATAGAATATTCTTAAATCGACTTTCAATATTCAATTCGAATCGTTAGTGTGGTCTAGGTCCTTTAAGCTTGTGCATAAAATCACGATTATTGGAAGCCATATTTACAGATCTGATAAATGTGAATGCACTGCGATTTCATTCCTTTACATACCAAAGAGTGCTTGCTAGATAGACGTGTCTTGCTTCATACGTGGAACCCTATATGGATGGGTAAGACACTTGACAAGACACATTCATTACTTATTTGGTGTAACGACACGCACGGCGGCGGCGGCGCCGAGTGAAAGGAAACCGAACTTTGTCTAAAGTTAATCGGTGACGAACATCTCGGTTTTGTTATGCAATTCAGTCACCTCCTCACCAACTAATTAATATTCTGCTGCGATGTTATGTTCCGTCTCTATAAATTTCAGATAATGGACGGAAGTTAGGCCTATAGATGGCTATTCAGATCATTGGTCGATTTTGGTATTGATTATGCAATTTCAGAAATATAATATCAGTTTATGTTCGGTCGTTCTGGAATGCCTAGTGTTTGTAAACCTGTCCTAGACCGCCCAAGGTTGGGCCGGGTATGTAAATGTCTGAGTTGGTGCACCTACCAAACAAATTATAGGCGTGATCTGATTAGAATCTCAACCGGCTCGGGCACTTGGCGCTGCAGGTTCCAGCGATTCCACTCCATAGTTAGCTTAGGTATCTATCATATCATTTGCGGTTCCTTTATAAGTCCAAATTGTGGTACCAGGTACCTATAACCCGTCCGTTGGTTGGCGCAAGTTGAGAAAGTTTATCATAACATAACTGCCATAAGAACCAGTCAAATGCAAGTTGAAGTTGCTCGAGTTACATCAGATATTATTTTGAATACTAACGATACAAAAATAAGTATGCGTCATCGGAGTCGGCTGTAAATTAGACAATAATCATTTATGTTAATTCCGAGATGTTAATCGATCCTATTATAGGCAATAAACAACGGGTTTTACTCTCCTGTAATATTTTTCTGGTCACGAATATTATAGCTACCAGCATACCTTTAATTCTAACTTAACTTCATAGAAATTTTAAAATTTATCGTCAGGTCACATCTTTTGGCTTTTATTTACATTGATTTGTCCTTCACAAACTTCTGTGTGATAAGAAAAGGACAATGAGTTTCTAAAACAACGCGGAACAAAAATTGGAGTCAATTAACGACCGACGCGAGTATGTCAAAGAAACGTCAACGAGCAGGCAAATGAACTTTCTGGCATAATGCCAACGTGTGATCTCTAAGCTCTAACCAACATGGTAAATCTCGACTTCGACTACTCATTACAGGCCAGCCAACTTTTATTCGCCGCTGACGGCATCTAGGAATACTGCCAAAAGGTTCATAGACATGATATCATTTCTGATGTGATGTCAAAGACTTGATGATGATAAGAGATTTGTCACAAGGTTGGCAGGTATGAACTGAATTTGAGGAATTACCAATGGAAATGCGACTAACAAAATATTTTAACAACAATAAAGCCTTTCAAATTATTTAAGAAAAAAGTGATTTGAGATGACGCAATCTTGTAATTTCTCAAATGACAGCTCAGTCTCGTAAGCGAGAAGAATGTTTTGTCATTGGTTGTTTAGCATGCCCTAACGGCCGCTTCCCTTTTCTGTCGCTTGTATAATAGAACATGACGCAACAATGGTAATCGGATTTGTGACTAATCCATTTACATTACGCGGAGTCACGAAAGTCGTGTAAAATACGGTCCCGCATTTACATACATAACAACAATGTACATAACAAATAATACTTTAAGGTGAACTCTAAGACCCGAAGCCTGCCAAAATCAGAACACACAACAATTATAATGACTCAGCAAATTAAGACAAAATGGCAGTATTAGAACTATGAAGTGAAATACTACTAGGTAAATAAATGAATGAAGAAACTAACAATATTCATTCGTTTAGTCATCAATAGTTTCAATAAATTTACATTCTGGTAATGTATATTATAATGTTGTTATTATAGCAGCGTAAACTTATTCGTCATATACCTATATATACACGTACCTATAGCTGAGTTGAGTTCACGTCGCGTCAGCTTTGCATTTTTCTATTCTAATCGATTAGAATTTCAAACAAAAGGTTTGATATTGGTGTCAATTCCGGCAGCGAAACTTAAATTTAAAAATCTTAGTCTTGTCACTTTCTGACCAACGACCATGAAAAAGGACGGGAGATTGTCAACCATTGTGAGCTCCAAATTTTGTGACATGTGACAAGACTAATATTAAATTTAAGTTTAGTGTCGCTGCGGGAATTGACACCATTGTCTCGCACAACTAAACTATTAATCCAATCCCACGTAGGTGGTTTTCTACGAGACTTGTCTGTTGTGACTTTTATGGTAGAATCGTAAAAAACGTGAGCATTTCGAACATATTTAAGTACAATAAGAGTCTTCGTTTGACTGCACCTTTGAAGCAGTGTTTGTGTTACGTTGATACCATCACTTTTTACTTATTTGCAACTGAAAATGCACTGGAACAGCTACGTAAAGTGAAAACTAAATTTGCAACTGCCGATGACGTCAACCAATAAGGTCAATATGTCCCTTCTACACGAATTTGGAATATGATCTTAAAAGCTTCATTAAACACTTTTAAGACCGGCGGCAACATAAAATTTGAGAGGTTAAAAAAATGTGATCTTCAGGCCATGTGGCGTGGTGTGATCTATGTTGCCATGTGTCAGCTGTTTTCCCAACCAAAATAACGAACTGCGCAGCAAATGGTTCCGACGCAATACGGAATCATCTTTTCAACTCTATTCATATTGCGTAAACTACATTTTTCTCTGTAAGTATTTTCTGGAAGAATATAATCTTACACTTGATTTACTTGGCAACTATGGCATTAAACATGTGACGTGCAATGAATATTATCCTCAATTAATCTACAAGATGAAATTATTAGATTGTTTCCACAAACTGACAGAACTTATTTCAGATTTAAATTAAACACCATTATTTATGGAAATCTTGTCAATGGTTCAGTTCACCTGGTTCCAATGAATATTAACGAAGCAACGAGTTTTAGATGTAATTTCCCAGAGGTGGTAAATCAGCCAACGGGATTTTGTGATTGGTCAGATAATCAATTGTTTGAGTAGCAGGCTTTTTCAATATATAATTAGCATTAATTTTGTAATTGACAATATCTTATTTAAAAAAGGAAACGCAAAAGATGCGATGACTGTGGAGTTTCTTCGGTGAGCTCTTCTCCACAGATTCCGCCATTATGTTAGTGAACTCACTCAAAAAAATGTAATGACGGATCTAAGTGATGTAATAACATCCTATGGAAATAAATATTTTTTGATTTTATTTTATAAAACAATTAATTGAAAAAAATAGTTGTTTCTACCTCGTAGTCTAGAACGTCCAAAACTACTAAGTATGTTTGCTATTAAATTTTCTGTATTTACATACTTATTATACAGGTAACCTACTAGAAATTTGTTCCTGTTTTCGTAACTGCGTATAATAAGCTTGATAATTTTAATTAAGTGGGTATTTAATGTCAAAACGATAAATAATCCACCTAGACGGACTTATTAACTTTTTATCGAGCAGTAGTGCTATCTTCGATTCGTTTATAAATAAATAATTAACAGATTCTGTACTTTGAGCACTGGGGCACATTTGCTATCACTGTCACGCGTTAGTCAACCTGTGATCAGATCACAATGCGTCAGGCCCCGGCTGTGTTTCAGGTTCAAAGTTAATCAGCGATATTTTAGTATTTCTCGTCAGAGTACGTGAGGAGTTGACTTTGAAATGTTCTTGGGATGCCCCACGCTTTTAAATCTGACTGAAGAAAATGTTTTACTGAACTAAGAACTATTCTTTGCGTCAGTGTTCCAGGGATCACGACCTGGCGAAAGGCGCTGGATGTTCGCCAAATTTCGCTAGCCGCCCACGCGTTATCTTTCTACTCTTCTGTTGCAATTTCGTATTGGCCCTTTCTTATCTATCGCAGTTCTGTTTATTTTTGTCCGAACAAACTTTGTAGGCGTTTTTGTAACCCACTTCATTCCCATTGTTTCCGAAGCACGTGGTGACACGAGCTTTGTTTCAATTTATTTATTATTCTATTTGCTTCCATAATTTCAATTTTACTTATTTTGTCTTCACGTCATTAGTATGTACACATTTTCGTGACACGGTTAATGTTAGTAACACGAATATCTGATTGCTTAACAAAAAAAAAACTGCATTTGGGAATTAACACGTTAGATGCTGCATCATGCTTGGTGAAATCATATACAGATAGCACGGTGCGCTAAGCCCTGCACAAGTTGACGCGAGTAGTAGCTAGCTAGCGTTTCTTGCTTGGGATACGTGTCGGCTTCAGTAGGGCTTTATCCTATTATTATTTTATCATTATGTTTGTTTTTCGTGTAAATTTTTATTTTGTAAATTGTTGTGTTTTTGTATTTTGTGATGTTATTTAATAATAGTTAAATAAGTTAAAAGGGCAATGCCCCTTTCTAACTATTCTCAGACAAACAGCCTTTATTATCACCATTGTTCTAGGTTAATTACATTCTTAGATAACTATGTATTAATAAATATTGATAACACGTAATTGATTGGCTATCCATTTATTTCTTGTTCAATATTGACTGGGATGGGACGTTAATTTCGTGGATCGAGTATTAGTTTTCACATTAAATTTAATAATCACGTGTCATTTCATTATTATTATAATTTCATTAGATACATACATGTTAGATCGCTACACAAACTTATTTTATTATAATTAAATAATAGGGTTTCCTCTAAAAAAATCATTTCCTATTCAGCAATCAGACTATCTGCGTGAGATTTCCAAATGACGTCATTGTGAAAATTGTTACAAATTAGATTATCGTTTTCCGTGTGGTTTTCCGCTTTTCATGCAGCGCGTGACGCCAAGAGTTGCGTAAATACAACTTTATTATATTGACAATATTTAGAGCGCCCATCTAATATTAGATCGGATCGTTTCATAATCCGCACGTTTCCCAGTTGGAAAACTGGTTTTTCGTGATTGATTCAGAGTTCCAGGTCATTCGAATCTAGGTAGGTAATGCTTGTTTAGGATTTTATTATGAAATAATAAGCTAGAAGAGCATGAGCTATAATACTCTGCATTCTGTAATGACTAAAGGAAGAATAATTTAGAATGTGAACAATGTGGAGTCCTAAATGATGGAATTTTATAGTCTATTATCCCTGACCGTCTTAAACCAGACTGTACCAGTTATTTAAAAATAAATTTTATATGTGTATATATAGTATACAATATGTAAAGAAGTATTTTGTATGCAGGATGATGAAACATACGAACGCTATACTAAACGCTACGCTATTTAAGTTAGCGAATTTTATTTTAGATATTTATAATTTATTTAATTTTATTTAATTTTTATTATTTTGAGTTGATTTGTTTTATATGATTTATGGATTTTGTGTCCGAAATAAACGATTTTTATTTTTATTTTTATTTTTATTTATTTTTTTAATTTAAGGTCGAGTCCTGAAGATATAATTTCTCGAAACGTAATGTTATGTCAAGTTTCTCGTGAGTAAAGTTCACCTTTTCTATACTTTGGATAACTTACCTGGATGGCATGTTAATGTTGCAAAAAACGAGAATAATAAACATGTCTTGTCAATTCATTTTTAGATAACCCTTCGACAGGCGTGTACGCACGTGATTCTTAGGTAAGTAGTGGCTGTTGGCGTAAACAAGTCCGTAATTGGTTTAACATAATACAATTACGTATAATTCCTTCAGAGGTCTGTATATTGAAATTTTTGGAAACGTTGCGTAGCCGAGGTTATCTCAAAATAAAGAGCATAATATTTTAAATATTACCTAGCATTTAATCGATTTCGTCGGTTGATATAGGGGAATGCAATGCAGGTCAACTGATAAAAACAAGGTACCTATTTATATCATCATCATCAACAGTTCATATACGTCCCCACCGTATTTATAATATACTTATAGTATCAATTATATTTTTGATAAAATTTTGAAAATAAGTCTGGATAGCCCGGTAATATTCTTTCAGGAAAATAAATTAGTGAATAATGTTGTATAAATTCCTAGAAAAAAGATGTTTTAGCTTTCTATAAGTACAACGTGACTCACGTTTTTGTGAACATTTCACCTGGAACAAATGATATGAAAACACTTGTTAAAATATTAGCAAACGTTAAATTTCATAGTGCATATTTTATCATAGTGGACTAGTATAAAGTCTTAGTCATAGGTATGCCTACTTAGTTTAAACGCCACATTCTTCACGATCTTACTCATAGTTCTTTTAAAAAATGCGGTAAATGGTAGCTGATGAAATAAATGAGTTGTTCGGGAAATGACTGTAATGTTGCACCAGATTTTTAGTATTTTCATTGGTAACAATTTCAGTGCGGTACTTTTGATATTTCTCCAGTGTAAATAATCGTCATTATGAATACATAATATGTAGATAGGGAGTGCATCTGGTCTGTGCATGATATTTAAATTTAGGTATAATGATGACAAATACTTATGCTTAATAATTTAATTAATTTGGATGCGTGATGAATTCTTAAATTTATTTTATTCATCATCTTCATAGCAATCTGTTATCACACCGTTCATTCATACATAATCTTAGATTAGAAAATGTTGTACAGACATAAAGACTCGTACATCGCGCACCTACATCTGAATGTATATCAGATGTCTTCCCACGAGCCACTTGCCATGATATCCAGAACAATTGCTGCGAGAGCTCGTGCGTCAGTACTCACACTCAATTAGAAATATTAGTCTGCATCAGACAGCTGTGCGAAATAAAATCTCTGCCGTCTTATTCTTAGAACCCACTTGGCCCATCTCTAATGAAAATGTAGATCTTTGTACCCGTAAAAACGTAAATAGACCGCAAAAATGTAAATATACTAATTTGTATGATGATGGGATGCAATTTATGATTTCCTCTATTAAAATCTAAATAGATGGGGTCACAGTACATGGAGGACAGAGAGTTGGTTTGTTTTATTAAATTTTTATTAATATACGTACTGTTTATGTATTGAAACTAGAATGACCCTTTATCGGAGTATGTCAACGATAAGCGTGTGCGTCAACCAAGTGCCAACAAGTGTGTGGTTTAAGCCACGATGAGGAGCAACAGTATTATCTGATTTTAAAATTAAACAAGAATAAGTACCACAAGATACATTGATGTCATTGTGAAATTACGTTTTACAGATATCAAAAAACGTTGATATTTGGAAATTACTTTATTTGACGAGCTAACAAATAAATGAAGCTGGTATAAGAAAAGGACAGGAGAGTGGATGGTTTAGTCACTAAATTCTCTCTTCTCTTCTATATCGCTGGGTCTGCAGACTTGAACCAATTGCAGTAGACGTCCAAAAGGCTGACAGCGATCGTATGATCAATCTACGACCTCGCACGTAGATTATGTCAATAAGATAACAATGTAAACAAACAATTTGACTTTTCTACGAAATTTAAAGTCATTTCAGATATCACCTCTGACTCAGTGGCAGATGTGTTTCTTTTAGTAGAATCGCTAGAAGTCTTGCAAATATCATAATATTAAAACTGACAACAAATAAACAAAAACAATAACACATGAAATGATTTACAAGTTAGAGCTTCCTTGTTAATCATGTTAATGAATTCATGGTGTATAAGTTTGTTTTAATATTTCAATGTTTTATTTAACTTGCTTAGCACGTTGGAATGTCCAAAATTGGAATATACTACTCCTGTGTCTTAAAAGGATCCTGTTATCTAAAAATTTACAAACTAATTGTAAACAAGTAAGTTTACTACAAGTGTATAAAAATATGAGACAAGACACACCCATAAAATTTACGTCAACCACTGTTGTAAACATGCCATGTTATTTTATTATTTAGTAGACAATTGCTACGGCCGTAAACAAATTACAAAATGCGTGCTGTTTGAATGAATACAAAGGTTATGTTAATACGCGTTGCTTTGGTGCGAATTGTCATGTAATACCTAATGAGCAACTCAAAACTTAGCAGCAGCTTAATTAACTCACGAGTCATCAAAAGTGCTAGAAATATTTTACCAGAGAGCGATTGCCAACGTAAAAGATGAAATCACTGAACATATTGAGAAATGGAACACTTTCCTAGTCGACACCATTGTTTAAACGTTCTTCTATCTCAGCGAAATTGTTCACGTCTGGACTTTTTCCTATCATCAACATCAACAGCCCGTTACAGTCCACTGCTGGACTATGAGCCTCCTCCACTTAAGTAGAGGGTTTTGCCATAATCTCCACGCTTGGCAGGCGGGTTAGAGATTGCAGATTAAAAGGTTACTGTACCAGAGAGCGCTACTGCCCGTTCCCTGTTCAATGTGTAGTCCCTAAGTCGCCTCTTACAACACCCACGGGAAGAAGGGTTGGTGACAAATGTATTCTACTCTGCCGTCACCACACGGCCTCTTTTTCCTATATTTAGTGTGAATTCGTATACTTTGTACGGTGTATGTTTATAGAATGCATTGCGTTCGGCGATTACACGGTGTAGAATGTTGTTTTCGGCTGCCGCTGCCAAAACATCCGAGAAAGTATTGCCTAAAATTAGACACCATCTGTTACTTGTTTATGCTTTTAAAGCAACGTTGTATTTTTTTAAATGCAGCTTTCGTCTCGCCTCATATGTCTACGGTTTCTGCGTTTCCAAGAATTTGTGCGGAGCGTCGCTTGACGAAAGTTTACGTAAAGATAAACAGTAAGGGACGAATCTACATAATAAAATTTATAACTTCAGTAATTTCCAATATCTGATTGTATCCATGGCTATGAACGACGATTCCAATGACACAATACACGTAATTCAGGTTTTTGAACAAAATGATAACTATTATCATCAAGTTCTTGTTTGTTGAAATCCTTTTGTTATTAAACTGGTACAGTAATTTCAGGTGTACCCTATTTCTATTCAGAAAGCAACATTATATTGAATAAATTATAGCTTGCATTTAATATGTCATTGAAGTTGTTTGTGATCTACATTTGCCATACTTTTTCTTTATTATCATTAATTCACCTTTCGTTTGCGACCTGTCGATTCAATTCAATCTGCTTCTATATTATCTGTCATTTATCGCATTTCTACTCAATGTAGTTATATTGTGTTATTGATTTTATATTCCATTGAAACATTTTTTAACAAAACCTGCCATGATAATGATAAGTAGCTATGAAAAATTATTGCTGCTACTTCAGCGTTTCAGCTGTAGTACTAATTTTATTTCTTCTATTTAATAGTGCAAGAAATATTCTATTACTTTTCATTGCTCTAACGTATTGAAACAATATTTATACTTAATCTTTTATTCTTTCTTCCTAATAAAATGTACATAACTGCCGCGGCCGCAAAATTAGTTATTGCTGGACGAGGCGAGGGCACGTTTGTGTACGAGTCCAGCAACAGTTATTGCGGCCGAACTTGTATAGTAAGTACTTTTCTTTGAAATATGCGATGAAATTATAAAATACTAAAAATATTGTGGTACCTACCTTGGATTTAGAATGTCTACTTGTGTAGAATACAAGTTAAAACTTAAGTATAAGTTCTAATCACTTTAACCTCTACTTCAACTTCTTGAACCATTTATTTATATAATATTTCCCTAATTCCATGATTAGTTAACTCCATTATGAAAATAAGTAACAAAATAAATATATACCTAGTAGGTACGATAAAAATAAAAGCAACGAAAAATACAAACCGCCATATTGCGCACTTTTCTTTTTTTTGTTTTGTGCCAGTGTCATACAGAGCATACAGCCAACTCAAATTACTACTACGACTACTATTCATATAAGAATTTAAAACATAAGAGTATGCTGTAAAAAGACTCATAAACAATGAAATTTTTGAACGAAAATTACTCAGGCCTAGGCCGTTTGGGGGCACATTGCTGGCCGCTGTTTTGTATGAGGCAATGTTTCGTCCAAAAATGAGTCACTTCTCGTACTGTTTTTTTACAGTAATGATCCCATTTTCGAGCATGTCTGAGAAAAAAAGAATTTTTGCATTTTTGAATTTTGCCGGAAGGAAGACCGGTCCCATCTCATCGACGGATTTTGCAATAGACCAAATAGCAAAACAGGCTCTTGGAGTTTTTAGACATTTATTAAAATTGCAAAGATTGTTTTTTCCCCACCCTGCAACCCTAAGCTGTGCGTCCTTACAACCCCGATCGCAGTGTTTGTTTATCCACGTGCGTGAAGAAGGCGTTCTTTATTCAACACACATTTTCAGCCAGTCATCGCCCCGAAAACATTTTGATTATCGCTCACAGTAATGCACGCATTTCTATTTGTACTGTGTTTAGAATGTTTAGCTATGTACTGAAAGGTACCCAAATGGAATACTAAATTGAAAGTGATCAGTTACACGCGTAGCGAGGGCGCTTATATAGTGTGAGGGTGGAACTCTACTTTTCATTTAGATTGCGAGGAAAGTAAACAAAACAGTTATTAAAAAATATGTATGGACATTACCCTGTTCAAGGCATACTGTCAGGCGCTCTATACCAGCCAACTTTAGTACAAGCACACGAGGAGAGCATACCACTCTCTTCGTGTACAGTACAACAACGCGTTTAGGGCCATGTTGCGTCTGCCCTGGCGATGTAGTGCGTCTGGCATGTTTGCTGAGAACCGGGTCGATGATTTTTATGCTGTAATGCGTAGGCAAAGGGCTGTTTTTCACTTAAGACTGATAAAATGTGACAATGAAATTGTATCGGCTGTATTCCGCACCACATATTATATAACATGTAGGCAATTTGTACTCAAAGACTGACTGATATTGCTAATAATTATTGTGACATTTAATGACTTAAACTATTAATAGTTCAATTAATTTTAAATATTATGAAATTTTTAAATTTCTATTTTATTTTTAATAATAGTTTAATTTTATAATTTGTAAATTTAAATTTGTATTTGTTCTGTATTGTATTGAACTATGTGTCTTATTGGCCTGAAATAAAAGTATTTTATTTATTTTATTTTATTTTTTATTTTATTTATTTTTATTACGCGCCATATTAAACTGGTAAATTTTCAGTTATTGGTTGAAGTTGAAATCACTGCGTATTGATTTTAGAAATTCCCGCACAAACCTAGATCAACTTATTTTTACTATTTCATAGTTAAAATAAACATTAATTACAATAGTACATTGCGATATAAAGTGCGTTAGGTTGGTGTTATAACTCACAAGGCGGAATTTCAGCCCGGACCGAGGGCGAGGGCGTAATAGAGCCGAGTGTGTATAACCAATATACGCACGTATATCGTACGACGTTTTTCAACACACTTGCGAGGAAACAGAATAAAAAAACATGAAAAAATACTTGAAAAATAGCGCGCGGATTATTTTTTGCCGTAGCTGCGTGAAAATGTTGGCAAAGCCACATACAGCCAAGTTTTTAAATACCAAATAAACTGTTTTTTTTTTTAATTATACACAAATCATTGTTAATTTGTAGGCAAAACTAAATAATTTTATGAAAATAAACGTTTATTTATTATATTTTAAGTAATAGATTTTATTTATTAAAACATATTTACATAGAAAATGTTTCTATGACAAACCTTTGCCGATTAAAAAATCTATAACTTACGGTTTGCATTTATAACACACGCGTGTTTTATGAACTGCTTTATGTATCAAAAACCGGTGAAATAAGATCCACTTTATGAGCAAGTGTGTTGAAAAATAATTTATCAAACATTGATTACAAACCACAGATAACAATATTTTTTCTGCCTTTTTTTAAAGGTTCGCGTCATTTTTACCAAAATTTAAAATAATAATTTGTTTGTTTTATAATTATTATTTTTTAATTTATATTTCTAGGTAAAAACGCGAATTTCGTATTCATCTTGCTTAATTGAAGTAGATTCAAGCATTATTTTTTTGTAGAATTATCTAGGCTGTAATACGTCTCTTTCTTTGCAATTTACAGTGTGCAATTTTCTATGCAAATAGTAAAAAGAAAGGTTCGAATTTCAAAGTTACTTACATCCCTTGAGACTTACAATCCTTTCTTTGTCATTATTGGACTACTTTCAGAGCATGAGAGATAAAAACATATTTTAATATACCATATTAGGTAGATTGTTTAGAGCTCTATCTATTATTAACCTTAATATTTATACATATATTTTTGGGTTTGGTACAGCAGAATGAATATCTCAAAAGTCAGATATTTAGTGTGGCCAGAAACCTTTATCTACTATTTTATTTTTATATAGGTACGAAAATATTTTGCATGTGTGCTGCTATCGCAAGTTCACGTCATATTTATACAATTGCCTTTAGTATGAAGTAACCTACAAATAACCTCAATTACTTTATTGCCGGAAATCGATATTTTTCAAGCGCTCTTGAAATAAGCGCTTCACAAAATACCATGTCTTAAAAATACAAAGTGTCACGCGATGATGCATTTTCTACGTGACCTGGGTACCATAGCTAATGGTTTACTAATACCTGTCAATCGACACGCCTAATATTTTCCTTAAACAAAACGTCCAAACAGCTCAATAGCAGGACGCGCCGTCCACGCGAGGCCGCTTGGTGCGTACGTGCTCCTCAATCCGTCTGCTGGCGTGCCGTCCTGCCACTTGTTACTGCTCGTAATCAAGGAGCACGGCCTGGTTCCGACCGTCCGATATGATAATACACAAATGAAACAAGCTAATCGATGCATCCATTTAATTTTAAAATTTTCCATTACTAAAGTACAGACAGACAGATTAAAATCTGTCTTTGCACTTTACGGCTTTCCTTTTGTTATGTCATTCAGCTAGATGTTTGTATGTTGTCGGTAAGTGTAGATTAGTTGAAGTCATTAGTAAACAAAGTAGTAAGCATCCTATTTATCTTCTAGTCTTTTGTTATTGACAATTCTTGTAGTCACGGTTGCGTAAGTTGCGTGAAGTGACCCGAAATGCTGGTTTGTTTTTTAACTGCACAGCTTTTGTTGAATATGCTCATTTGTTCCAAATTATCGTTTAAATTCTTTCTATTTAACTATTTCTTGTTAATTTTAACGGTAGTACAGTTGGTAGTTTAGTTGATTCCTCTAATAGTTACGAGTTAGTGAAACTGGATGTTTTTAGATACGAGTGGGTTTTGCAGCCTCCAAAGCGAGCCACCCCGCTAGGCCCACCTGCACCTGCAGGGGTGCGGCGAAGGGGGTCGTTGCCCCCGCGGCCTCGAGGGCATCGACCCACGTCAGCTGTTGCACACCACAGTTATAGACATCTCGCGTTTGACCCACATTGTACACATTGATAGTAGAGTTGCTGCCGCCGCTGCTCGCTGTGACAACTGAATACCTATATACAAATTTTCCATTCATTAATCGTGTTTCTAGCACCGTTTTGTCTTCTGGAGTCCTCAATTTTATTTCAAAATAGATTGCACGTGTCACGTTAGTTACGCAATGTAACAAATAATGCCGGCATAAATGATTATTTAGGTATTTATTATGTTATGATTACGACTTGATAATAAGCTGTACCTGCCTAATCCTGTTTGAACTTTTTATCAATCTTTAGTTGAGCTAGCCTAAAAGATAAGTTTTTTTAATATCATACCTCTAATCATTTGATGACAATCCTTCGCAGTAGAGAACTCGTTCATTATATAACGCTGTCGTCTAAAATATCGATCACGTGCTGGGATCAATTAACGCAAATATCGGCTAACGGGAAATCTACCGTAGAGTTTTCTAAATATGGGATCCAA
Organism: Carpatolechia fugitivella; assembly: GCA_951230895.1. NCBI lineage: Eukaryota > Metazoa > Arthropoda > Insecta > Lepidoptera > Gelechiidae > Carpatolechia > Carpatolechia fugitivella. The sequence continues at coordinate 5,934,976 of OX579651.1, forward strand.
TAACATAATCCAAGACTTGCATCTATGTCGTTTGCTATTTTATTCAACCTATAACATCAAACAATAATATTTTTTTGTATATATGATGGGATCAGAACTCAGGATGTTTTTTTTATTTGAATTGTGATTTTACTTCTTTTTTTGATGACTCAGCTACCAAATGAAATTACCATTTACTGTTCTTATCATCATTTTTAGTCTACTTTTATGTCCTCTTCATGCTCCCGGGGTCATACGCATTATTTTATTTTCCGGACTTTTTTTCCAGAAGGCCTGGAAGTCAGTAAAAAATTTAACCAGAGTGTTTAAACACACAGCTACAGCATGTTCATTAGAGAACCGTGACTTAAAATGAGTCTTTCTTCCAGATGTAAACAGGAGTTTGGTTTATTTTTTCTTTCAAACTATTAAGCTCTCGGCCTAATTTATCATTGTTTTCTTCTGTACCATACCATTAAATAAAACGACTAGTTATATGCATCCGCTGGTTAATACAATCTGTACACATCAAGATCGATATCTTCGACGGGTTGCAAATCTCTTCGGCCGGTTGCGGCGGATGTGGCGAGATGATTTTTCATGCTAGGTGTTTATCAATGTTTGTTTTTTTTCCACTTCCCGTGTCTGTATAGTTGCGTACGAGTATCCTGCCTGCACGCATATCAGCTTAATGAGCATGCGCGAGGGTCGACGTTAATGGCTACCATGTTTTATGACGTTGTAAGTTTAAAATAGATACCACGAAGCTACCTTTTACGATCTGCGCTGGGGAGCTATGGCTAGCTAGCTATTTGTCTAGTTTTTTCTCATCTTTAGTGATTGTTGTAATTAATTAATGATTCTCGCTATACCTTGTTTTCCGCGTCAGATTTAATACATCAGTTGTTAAAAAAATGGTATTCTCGAATTATCCCTTTCTCGCAACTCAACTTGGGTAGCGACAGGGACCCAAAAACTGCGGAGTGATGGTTTACCAAAGTAAGAACATATAATAAACAGAAAAATCAAATAAATATAGATACGGAAACGTGTCATCTTATTACGCCATTTCGAGAAACGTTGTCGTGGACCTAATTGCCATTCCTAGTTATTGAATCCATTGTATTTGCTTAATGAATAATGAGGAATGAATGATAGCGACCCACGCATAAGCCATGTGAAATGAATCTGAGTAGACAGAGGTGAGGATTGAAGTAAAAAAAAAATCGCTTAGCATTAGCAGTTCTTCTTCTTCTTTCGAGTCGATGGCTCGTCAAAGATTTTATATTTTATTTGCCCATTATGCCGCCACCCTGATTGCCTCACATCTGAGGCCTCCATGAGCTCCTCCAGAGAGCACGAGTCAGGACAAGCAGGACACGATAAAAGGTGGGCCATTGTCTGCGGAGTCGCGCCACACGCACACGCACTGAACAATAAATTTATATTCCTGTAGATTCAACATGTTGAGATTTCCTTAGACTTAGATATCTACCTACAAATTACTTACACAAGTCTGTCGTCCACTATTTTCGCAAAAAACAAAGGCGTCTATGCTATGAATAAGGAAGCGTCTATGTCAGTAGGTACTAGGTACAAACAGGTAAAAATATGTATAGTTAGACCATAAAATTGTTTATAGCATGCCAACGGAACCTCGACTCTAAATTAAAGGCTCGGGATTAGTTTTTATGATTATAATTATGATTTAGGTAGAGCAAGCTAGCGGGCAAGCTACGTCCCAATGACCACTGCGACCCGAGATGGATCTATTGTAGTCAGCCCTTCGATGTTAAATAGCCTCCTCTAGACCAACAGTTTTGAAGAAGCTGACGGTCGATAAGGGGCTTAAAGCCTGGGCTTCCTGGGTGGCAATTTTGGGTCCTCCCAGTACCCGGCTTCTCTTATTGACAAGGGCATTGCATTCGCATAGGATGTGAAGCGGAGTCTCCTCGTCATCTGCGCAGAATCTACAGTAAGGGTTCTCAGATAGACCCATCCTATTCAGATGCTTATTAAGCTTACAATGGCCCGTGAGGGCTCGGATTAATATCCTAACATTTTGCCGGTTCAATTTGAGTACCTCGGCAGTAAATTTGGGCAGGAATCCCGGGATCAGTTGCTTAGAGTGTGTTAAACCAGCTGATCCGTGCCACAGCTTATTAGCCTGGTGTCTTTCCCAGGCTAGGAGTTGGCGCCTGGAACCGGACTTCGGCACTCCAAGAATGGGCTCTGGTCCAATAGGTCGGGAACTGGAGCCTTCCCTCGCCAACTCATCCGCTGCTTCATTCCCCCCAATCCCTGAATGCCCCGGCACCCAGCCCAGACAAACCGAGTTCCTGGTGCCAAGGTAATTCAGGGCGTTGATGCATTCCAAGGTTAACTTGGAGGAAATTTCGTTGGACACCAGTGCTTTTAAAGCAGCCTGGCTGTCCGACAGGATAAGGATCCTTTTAAGGGCTTAGTTATTTAAGAGTCCTGATTTATAGTCGCCACAGTACAACATTATGCGAAACATTTTCATAAAAATAAAACTGTTTGCGTTTTGAAGTGGTATTCATATTGGCTAAATAAAATTTACAACGTGATAATAAAATAACTCTTAGGTGGTTCAGTCCGCAACACTGAACTTTTCCGTAGAATTTTAAATTTTTGAAAATCGCTTCTTTTTGATATTTTTTTTTTTATGAATAGATGACAAAATAAATAAAAAAATATACTTTTCTAAATTTGTGAAACATGTTTTGCAGTTTCATGGGGTAAACTGAGTGTGTGTCATGGTTTCGAAACACAAAGTGTCGAATGGTAAAACAGCTTCGTCTATAACACGTTGCGTGTCGTGGAAACTCTCGCTTTTCCATGTTGCCTTTCATATCTAGTGCGTTGCTATGCACTTTGAAGTTGGAGTTTTACTCGCGTGGCCCCTTTATCTATTGTTTACATTTTCACAAACTGCGGAGTAGTTTTTATCTTATCGTGGGCGAAATGTAAACCTGTTTTGCTCGCTAATCAGACTAATCATTCGGTGTTGTTTTCATGTCGGCCATTTTTAGTATTGTTACGTAAAGATTTTTTTATTTGAAGTCATATTTGCAAAATTCAAGGACGGGCTTGTTTTCTGCTAAACGTACGCAGTTTTATTTATCGTACCTAATGGCATTGATGATTATTATTTATTTATTTTAAAGTACCTTACAGAATCTCATAGTCTCACTCAGGACACATATCTGTTTCGTAAGACCCAGATCAATTTATAGTAAAGCTTTGGTAATATCAAGTTGCCTTGCCATATGTAATTTAATTATTCATCTTTGGCTAATGATAAGTGTAGATGTTTGCTACGGCGCGGCGGCGTAGCAAGCGTAGAAGTTGCTACGACGACGTAGCAACCCTAGATATTTACTACGGCGTAGTAAGCGTAGTAATTTTTCTAGGGTACTATCCGCAGTGCTATCGTAAGGCTTGCTACGCGATAATGCAATACATCTCGGGTGAAAACTCAGCCATAAAACTTTAGAAAAATATCGAAAAAAAAATAATTACAAATTGAATCAGTTAGATGACTAGGTTGCAGTGGCGAAGGGTCCATACAAGCCGATTCCCATCGGCTTACCTTTCGAAAATCCGCTCCAACAGCCTCTAACGCTGATAGTAATTTACGACACGCGAGCGCAAGATACATTGTTTTTTTAATACAAGTCAAGGCGGACGGCGCGGCGCGGCGCTCTACAAGCACGTCAATGTATATTCGATCACGCACGAGTCGCACGACCGACCGAGTTCGTGAATTGTCGTATACTCTGTCTCTGGCGCTCCAAGGGTTTACTTCCATATTTGCCTTCTCACTCGCATGTTGCCGGCGCTATCAGTTTGATTTGAAACACACCCATAAAATGGCGCCATAGAAGCCGAGTCGGGTCGGCTTCCCATAATTTCTTTCTCTTTCTAACGCATAACGCATACGCGAGAGAGGAATTGATAAGATAGCAAAGTTGAAAAAGAAGAGTTGCAGTAAGAAAATACATCGCGGGGTCAAAATTTTTATTTAATTTTGAAGTGTGATGTTGTGTGATTGGTTAAATTATGATTTATACGGGGAAGTAAAGTGATACAATAAATTTAATTAGTACGTGTCCGCCAATTTAGTGTGTGCTTGCTTGTAAACAGTGAAATTGTTGTTTTTACTGTGTTTTCGCGATCTGTTCAATACGGTAAGTTGTTGAGTGAGTCAAAGTCAAAATTTTGTATTCGAATTAAGATTTTTACAAATCATTTTTCGACGTCAAAGCTATCATGGATGGCACGTTCACTACCAGTTTACGCCCTCTGTGGAGAAGAACGGCCAGAAGAAACTCCACAGGAATTGTATCTTTTGTACTTTTCTTTTAAATATATAAAGAATCATACATGAGTCATTACAATCTACTCCGCTGATTTGGAACAACAGTTGACCAGACGCTTTTATCATCTAAGTAATCATTTATCGTATAATAGGCCTTAGAACATAAAATAGTTTTAATTTTAGCTTTAAATTGGCTATCGGATAGATTTACAATGAGTGTTGTGAGTTCTGCTATTATGACATTAATTCATATGGATTGCTAATCAACTGACTATTTGACTACTTGTAGCGATGAATTCCATTTTCCGAACTCACAGTTTTGAAAACAAAAAGCATGTCATTTAGTTAGGTAGGCCGCGCTTTTCCGGCTTACCTTTGTCAAAATTTCACCCTTCGCCACTGCTAGGTTGTATGAAAGTGTAAAAAAATATCTTTAAAAAAAATTGAGGAGTAATTGTTAAGGCTGAGCTACCCAAGATGCGTGTTGTAATTTAGATAAAAAAAAGTCTGTGTCAATAAGTACTCGTATGTAAAGAGATCTTAAATATCTTTATATCAAAATTCACTATGCATGAACATATCTACTGGTATGGCATGACTAATGAACCAGATTATGAGCTAGGTCTAAATGTCCATTTTAAATTAGTATTACTAATAGAAGCGTGGTTTAGTGACGAAAACGAGATTAACTAATATTATGAACGACTCTAAAAACAAATAAGTAGATAGTATATGGGTACAACATTTATTATGTCGGTGTAGCTCTGTTATTTAGCAAGCGCTGGCAAATATTCCATAGCTTTGTTTATCTTAATTTTTGTTGATCACCACAATTTTATTAAGTTCTGACACAAAGACCGTAGGTATATGTTTCAATAAAATATAATATATCTTTTGACAGACTCATGACAGACTCACTCTCTTTGCTTGCTAAAAATACTTAAAAAAACGAAACTGATTATATTGAATATTTTTCCTTCATAATGTCGTCTCGTATTTAGAACGTAAAATGCATCTTACAATTTATTTGTGCACATCTTTAACGAACTAGTTAATTTGTAATTTATCTTATACTGTACCTACATCTAATTTCATTGTTGTAAGTAGTTAAATGTTATATAACTAAGATCACCTTGAATTTGAAACTCAAGACATGTGTACAAAGACCATTTGAGCACGTAGCAGCATCCATAATATTGTTGAAGTGCCTCCTCACGAGAAAACTTTGCCTACACGATACCAAGTTAGGTTTATAGTCCTAGGTATTAAATAAGCATTAACCTCAATTTCTGCTGTAAGTAATGAAGTATAATTGAATAAAATTTATCGTCGCGTCGTCGTTTAGTTGATATTACAATGGTTGTATATAATAAAACTAATCCTCGATTAATTACACTAATATTATAAACGTGAAAATATATTTGGATGTTTGTTCCGTCTTCACGCTTAAAGTACTCAACGGATTTGGATGAAATTTGGATAGGAGGAGGAGGTTGTAACTTGGATTAACACATAGGATACTTTTTACGGGAATGTCTTATTCCCACGGGAAAATCTTACACAGCGCGAGCGTAGCTGCGGGCGGACCGCTAGCAATTAATATGCACTATCAAGGTGCACCCCCACAGATGGGGATTGTAGCACTCGTAGGCGGCAACGTGATATTAACAACACCGATTTGGATTTGCATATAAATATAATATATTTACCTATATTTTGTTCTGAATCCTATATTTTTTACAAAAAGACCTGTAGTTCACTTTGGAGTGGCTACTTTGTTTATTACTTTTTCTATATTAAAGGGAAACTCTAAGGTGCCAGCAGCATCCAAGCAACTACAAAGTAAGTGCGGAGTTTGTAACACCAGTACCTACGCGAACTTTAGTCTAAGCGGCCCGTTATCTAAATTCTGGTAGGTAATAAAATTACTCGAAAAAGACGATTCAACCAAATATAGAATTAAGAAGGTGCTTTGTAGACGAGGTAAGATAAGAATCTGAGGTTAAACTGGCGTCGGCGTCGATATATGCTTGCTCAATCGAAGCTCCAAAACATCATTAAATAAGCCCTCAAATCTATTTATTAGGCAGTAGATTAGGTGCATTCCCGCAGTTTAAGTTGAACGTGGACAACGGAGATCCATCTTTCGATTCAATTTTGAGTTTGATTAAATGAAATACCTACGTATTTAGAGAAACTCTGACACTGGAAGATGGTCAGCAAGTGGCATGATGAAGGGTTATCCAGATAGGGCTTTACAAATCATATGTATTAACTTAGTGCGGATAACCAGGTCATGGATGGTAAACAACATGAACATTGTTGCGCTGGCGATGCGCATATTGCAAACTTAGTTGCACTGAATGATAAATAGACTCAAACTGTATTACTATGTAAATTATGCCCACGATGTGGAAATTGGCGTTCATAAAATAGGTGGTGCTAGCTGTCAACTGTTTTGTGAAGGCAAACAATATAATAAAATAATTTTAATAATATTTTATGGCCTGGTTACCTTTAAGCCAAGCTAAGAGCGTCAGTAATAGTGTAGGTAACAATTAGCTAAACATTGTAGTTACTATTAATATACAACACGAGTGAGTAGGTTCTTTGATTGTTGTTGTATGTATTGTGTGTGAAATTTTCATAAAATTATTGGCTTATTCCGAAGCGCCTGTGTCCTGCCTGGCCAACCACGCCCAGCCTATTTTCTAGATCACACCAACCTATATCTAGACAAGAGCCTTTTTAAGGCACCGATCCGGTCCATTGCTCCCTTTCAGTGATATTGCCTCTACCTTATAACTTCTACCTACAGTAGGTAGGTACAGGTACGAAGTTGTTTGTAAAAGCCGTTTCGGTATTCTCGGGAGAATGATTGAATGCTTTCTTCCTACGTCTAATTATTTACTTACTTAAACCCTTGCTTAAAAATTATATTATAGAAGAAAATCCACTAGATTCAAAATACACTGTGATTTTCCTACGTCATCGTCGTCTGATCTGTCACTAACACCATACTAGTTAAATTATGTAAACTGCCAGCGATACATAAAACAGAATTTAAAGGGTAAAGATAGAAATATCCAACGAGTTAGTTGAATTTAATAGACTTGAATAACATGAACATAATATAATTTAAAATTAAATATTGACTGACTCGATGAGTGTTTTTATTTATCTATTTAGTCTCTTGGTCAAATGTCTACGAAAATTACAAATAAAAGACTTCGACAACGAAATATAGACATCTATTAATTCTGTGGTATCGCTAAACCTTACGCCTTAGCTAAGCAATACGAAGTCTAGAATATTCGGAAGCCTGTACCTATAAACGAGACCGAATCAATACACGACCCAATTTCCAAACTAGCCATGGGCTTACGCGTAGGAGTCGCTAATTACGACCGAATACTGTTGTCTATTCTGTGACTGAATACCGAAGTTGGTCGATTCGATACTATAAAATTAATTCATAGACTATTTGAAATAATATTTTCGTTACTGTCAAGCTATTCTCTAACAGAAGTATAAGCTCTCATAGTATTTTAAATCGCATGATAATATTTTTTTCTGAAATAATTCGTCTTTAGGTGAAAACGTCTCTCATATCAATAAGGTTGATAACATCAGATCAGACTTACATAAACAAAAAAATATTTGCGAGATCTTTTTCTTTACGCTTGCATAATATAATTATCATCATCATGATGTAAACATAAAAAGGATACTCAGAAACCGATAAAAAAATAAGTGTAAGGCAGGTTTGACTGATATGAAAGATCCTTTATTTCCTATTTTTCTTATATTTGTCTTATACACATAAACTTATCTCTTGTGTATTTGATTCTATTATGTTCTTACGTAACCGGTTGTTTTTCCAGCAGTGTTTATTTAAAACTAGCGGTCCGCCCGCGGCTACGCTTGCGTTGTGTAAGATTTTCCCGTGGGAATAAGACTTTTTTCCCTAAAAGTATTCTATGTGTTAATTCAGATTACAAATTATCTTCATTCCAAATTTCATCCAAAAAAGTCTTATTCCCACGGGAAAATCTTACATAGCGCGAGCGTAGCCGCGGGCGGACCGCTAGTTTATGATGTTAGTGTGAGTGTGATTTAATTGTATATATCACTTTGTATAAACTGCAGGTTATCAAGACTACATCGCTCTTCATCAGACGTAAGATTGCGTATGACGGCAACTATAGATAATTTTTATCTTTCTTCTTCTACGCACCAGTCAGTACCTATCTAACTCAGGTCATGTTGAATGTTGATGTAATATTGGAAAATGTTTTTAATCTTGAACGGAAGATTTATTTTATTAATATAAATAGATTTATACATATCGGTTTGTTGTTCTCAAGAAATAGATCATCAAAAAGTTTAATCGTGCGTTTCTTTTAAAGCGAACACTACTCAACCTTGACCGAAATCGAACCGTGATCATTGAGGAATCGGCAGTAATTATTTTACCATTCTTGTAAAAAAAATAACTTGTTTACTACTCGAACACTGCAAAAAAACTACCTATAAGTTTTTCTTCGGATAACTGGATTTCAATTCGTTTCCTTTTATAAAAAAGTAATCTATTCAGCATTCTGTTATTCAGCATTTGAATTTTATGGAGTTTGTCTGGAACTTTCCATCCGATCATAGAATCAATTTGTATGAGGATCACTTGAGCTGAGCAGCGCGTTTACACTTAGCTGAATATAAGCTGTGATGTGGTGTGTGTACCTACATGCGTACCTCACTGTACCCTGTACCTGTGTTTTGACGATGATGACATCATGCCCACACTACTGGTCAAACTCGTTTGCCTGTTCGGTATTAACTCGCTCAAACAGAATCAACTCAGTGTTTTTTTGAGTCTACCAACTTGAACAAGCTTTTAGAAGAAACTGAACTTACGAATTTTAATACTCCAGGCAGCATAAAGTAGCAAAAAACAATTACTGACTTCATAATTATTTAGTACCAACTTGTCACACTGAAGTTTATTAAAATTACAATTATAATAATAAGTAACTTGATAGGTATAACATGTTTCCAAACTATGTATACCGTATCGCCTATGAAAGTCCATCGAACCCAAGATATAAGGTATACTATTTTTTGTTTGCGCAGGCACATAGATCATGCTGTTTTTAAGGAATCTAAATTTCCGATTTGGATGGGCTGTCCTTGACCACTTGACTTGCACGAGGAATACTACACAAAAAAGTCAGGGTTATGTCATACCATTCAATGCATATTTTAAATTTTTTAAATTGACTAAGTACCGAAATTCAAAATCATTGTCTGAATTACAATACACTACAGCGTGTTTTTCATCCCGTCAAACTAGACAACTTTTATAGAAAATTTCCAAAAAATTTATACAA